>OX453089.1:85487055-85949555 GCA_949708635.1 Hirtodrosophila cameraria | reverse complement strand
AGGAGGCTTGGAAAAGAAGTTGAACGATCGTTCAGCCGGCCTTGAAATTAACTTGACGTTTCAAAGCAATAAACCAAGTAGGTTCAATCTATTATCAAAGCTACAGTTGTTGAACAGTACAAATAGTTCTCAAAATGTTTGAAAAATGTGAACTATGTATAGTTAAAATAAAATAAAACCTTCGCTACTATTTTGTGTTTTGATTTTCTAAGTCAGCTCTGTGAAATGTCAAGTTTAATTTCACGGCCTGCTTTTATTGTTCAGTTTCATTTCAAATTCTACTTCACTATCATTACATCCCCTACTTTATTTTCTTTTAACTTCCTACGAATAACATTAAAAAAAAAATGCCTTTCACACAGCCGGAGTAAATTTTCCGAAATTCGTAAAGATCTTTAAAATGAGCTTGAGCCTGTTCATATTGACTTCTACATCTGAATATAGATAAACTATTTAGTTTGGCTTGTGGTGTGCTTGAACTATTTTATTTTGACGAAAGTTCAACAAAAATATTAACTTTTAGAATTTAAAGCAAAGAATTTGAACTAAAACTTATGGATCAGCTGGATTCTTATTCATTTTAGCTCGTACACTTTCAAGAGCCCGCATGTGTACTGGAATTTTAGATTCGCGGAGTGAGATGATCGCCGGCTCCGGTTTGGTATTGGCTTCAATCAGCGCGATCTTTTCGGTATCAATTAGTTTCGATATAAAAGCACTGTCACAGACCGACTTGATAGGAATATACTGATCGATGCACAGTATTTCATATTTTAGTAACATCTCATACTGCTCTATGTACTTAATCTCGTTCTGTGTAATCGAAGCACTGCCAATATGTTTCTTAGTATTATTTTCGAAGCAGTGCACCTTTTTTTCAAAGTTTGGATTCGAAGACGGTGCCACGATCAAAATAAGTTCATTAAGTTTATCGTTACCCGTTATATTATGTAGTAATATTTCGATTGTACTGAGAGCTGTCACCGGATTTCCGTAACGTGGTTGAACTGGTCGCATCGAAATTCCAGTTTCTTCATCATAAGTGCTGACCCAGCGACCCTCTGAAATTAGATTGTTACTGTCGACCGTTGGAGACCCGGCACTTCGGGAACCGTTACCGTCGCCTATATCCATTACTTAATGTTGTGTTTTAAAATTTCTAAATAATTTTGAGAAAATATGAGAAGTATTTATTTGTTCTGTTCTCAACGTTATATTGTTAAGATAGAACTATGTTGTGTTTTAACTTACGATGTCAGATATTTGAAATGTCAAATTTATTTCAAAGCCTACTTGGTTTAATTTCAAAGCTTATTGATTGGCAATCATGCATTTGTTTCCTTTTTATACTCACTAAAAATGGGTTAAAGGGAGTAATAAAGTAATAAAACAGGCAGAAGGAGAAAATAAGAAAATTGGTTCCAGTTTTATTTAATTAGCTGTTTACCATCGTGTCCATAAGGAACACCATTTTAATAATACTATCTTGATTTCGGTATTCATCCTTTGAAGAAAATGTTAGGTGGTTATTTTAACTATAGTTTGAAGAAAGTATTAACATTTAAGAATTGAAAACAAAGAAAGAACATCAAACAATTAATCGATCAGCTAGTTGTCGATTCATTGTAGACTGTAGACTTCAACAATCGTGAGAACTATTTGTACTGTTCACAACTGTAGCAGCTTTGATTAAACTACTTTGTTTTTTGCTTTGAAATGTCAAGTTGATTTCAATGCCGGCTGAACGATCGTTTGACTTCTTTTCCAAGCCGGCTTTTATTGTTCCGTCAATAGTGTCTTCACAGAACATAATTAGATTACTACTATGTACTTTCATATTTATTATTCAGTTGGGCCGAAATCCCGGTGGTACTGCAATACCGGGCCAACCCGTGACAGAGGTGGAGCAAGCCCCTAGCACTCCGTCTGATTCCAAAAATCAGTTTAACATTTGTTGTTCTCCAATGGAGAAACTATCAGATGTTAAGCTGATAAGAACAGATACTACACTTTGATCTTAGCCATAAGGCCGAGAAGCGATAAATTGAAAATGGAAATCAGGGAATGGTAGATTCAATCACGGATAGAACCAGTTGTGAATTACAGGAAGTTGTTGGTAAAAAAAAACAAAATTAGTATTGTATACTTTAGGGGTTGTTTTGTCTGAATTGTGCACTTGGAATTCCCAAGTGGTTTAAGCATGCATTAGGAGTAGAGGCAAGTTAGTTTCCATGAAAATGTACTCTGGCTTCTCTTCAGTTGTCGAATAAATCTTTCGCCTTTTACTAAAGATTTCCGTGGAGAGGAGCACTCTAATGAGTCTAAATTGAATTTTTAGTGTGCCCGGGTGGAGTAATCCCCTGGGTCATAATTAATACATTGGTAAACAGTCACTTAATATAGTTTATTTTGCTCAGTGTTGCTTACGGGTTAAGCTTTGACGAGGTAAGTTAGGCAGCTCGTTAGCTTAAGGTGTTTGCCATGTTGATTTGTGTACAGCAGGGCGTAGTTGAAGAATAAGGAGAGCAAGGACGAGTAGCGGCAGCTAAGCAATTATGACAGAGCACTGAGATAAGGACCCTTACAAACAAATGCCAAAAGGTGACGACGACTGTGCTGCTGCAACTTCATTACATTGTGCCTTTTATGACTTGGCCTCAACTTACAAAAGCGGCCACGCCCACAACACAGCACCTCCTTCTTCACATGAAAGAAACACAAAAGTGAAAGTGCCTGCAGGGTAAATGGTGGGAAATAAGTGTACAGGACAGAAGAGAGGTCCTTTTAATTACTTTCTGCATAAATTTGCACTCATTTCCTGTCTTTTTGGCCAGCGCCTGGTCACTTGACAGCAGCATGGCTTTCCCAGCTGGCTTTTCCGCCTGCAGCACGCTTTTCACAGTTTTCCACTTTTATTGTTATTGTTGTTGTGGGAAATGAGAAAAAATGTGCTTTTCTAAGCGCTGCGGTTCGTTGCCTCACGAAAATTATGCAAAACATGCGCCTAAACAATTACCTGTACTGAACTGACCAGCGCACAGTGGTAGGTTTTTGCACTTTTTCGTTTAAATTTTTTTGTTTGTGAATTTAAAACTACAGCGATACTAAAGTTAATTTGAATATAATCCAGCAGACTGCTTAAAATTCTTAAAAAAGGTAGATAAGTATTTTAAATGAAACTTATTTTAATTATTGCATTAGTATGGAATTATTTTGATGAAGAAAAAAAATATTCAAGAAATACATTATAAACTATATTAACTATTGCTACCTATTTAAATATAAGTTCGAATACTTTTCATTCAAAAAATTTAATCCGAATTTTTTATTGATATTCGGAATTCAGTTCAGCTAATATATTCGATTCCTAATGTTTTGATCGGCATCGGAAATGAGAACAGACCTGATAATTGCTATTTTAATATTTTAATCGAAGCTGCAATACACTTTTGAACCGATTCTAGCTCATAATGACATAATTTTTCCTTTCAACGTTCAAAATTTCCTTATTGCTGTTCATCTATTAAATTAAATCCTTTCCCAATGACACATTTTCAAATGTTAATGTTAAAAATGTTAAAAATTTGTCTAAAGTTATAATGGAAACATTTAAGGGAAATACACTTCAGCAATATCTTACCGAAAGTGGACACCAGAATAAGCCTGCATGTAAATATGTTATTTTCTATTCGCATTTTTAGCATTCATTTGTTACGGCAACCCCACTGTGCGTCGCTTAAGGCGCTGACTGCTAGACGGTAGTCAGGCTTTAAAATAAGATTAAAGAAAGCGGAATAAATCGTATGTGCCATGTCCTTGAGCCATGATCCTTAATAAAAGCACGTATTTTCAGGCCTGGCCAGTTTTTGAAGTTTGTGTACAAAAGTCAAAAGACAAAATAACAACAACACGTATTATGCGCTTGTGTGACTTTTAAAAGGCCTTGGTTTTTTTCGACTTCCTGGCTGTCTGGCTGCCAAGCCTCCTCCTCCTACACTCACCTCACCTTCCTCAAAAAGCTCCAAATTGTTGTTTAATTGTGGCATCCCTGTTTCATTTTACAACTGTTCACGCGCAGCGTAATGGCAAATAAATCAACTTCAAGTGCTGCCTCATCGTCCTATTACAGATATGTGTGTGTGTCTGTGTGTGTGTGGCATGCAGCGCAGCCTGCCCCTGACTGCGGTGGGACTGAGCCCAAAATGATTGACTTTAATGTCATATTGCGCAATTTATGCAGCTGCCATTTGTTCGCTTTGTGGTTTTATCCTGGAAATGCAACTGAGCTGTATATGACAGTTAGGGGCAAGGGATCAACGGGTAAGGGGGTGACAGAGTGTGGCAGAGTGGATGGAATGGCATTCAATTAACTGAATACCCGCTTCAGCTAGCCATCATAAAGCAAATGTCAATTACATTTAGCGCTGCCTTTTGTTCAAGGTGCCAGCCATGAAAATGGGTCAAAGGACTCTCTTGCAACACAAACCCCGACAGGACTCTTGCAAAACAAAACCCGACAAGACCCGACAAGACCTCGTATTCACTCGTTTTGATTCGACTTGATGCGCTTACCTCCAATTAGTCAATGTTATACAGTTTAACCGTTCCTATATCCGTGGTATTTTGCTCCAATTGAAAGGATACACCAAAGCCAATGGCTGCATAAAGGACATGTGCAACTAATACGGTTATACGAACAAATTTTTAAGCTATAGAGCTGCAGAGTGGCAATTTAATTTGTAGAGATGCAATGTGCTTATAATGGTCTTTATTTTTTTATCAAAGGAATGATTGACTAAGTTTTTGCCCAGCATTAACTTGAATGAGCAGCTTTAATTCAGTTGAATTAAATGCACAATCATCACAATCGCATCAGCCAACGATTATTTCAATACAGAACACAAGAGCTACATTTAACTAGCTCACATCAATGTTTACCTTATCAGTTTGCCCAGAGCTCTTCAAATCCCCCTTTCCTCCACATTCTGACCTAAATACAAGTATAGTCATTTATCAGAGACTTCCCTGTAGCTCTCATTGTCAGCTTAGCATTAAATAGGATTTTCTGCTGACTCAAACTCCTTTGATTTTGATTGCAGTGGGCGGATTGGGCAAGTTGGTCAAGGTCAGACAAGGAGGCAGTCAACTCTGACCTCTTACACGTGCCCCTTTTATTGAGGTGTACTAAGAGAAATATTGAAATATTTTGTATTCAAATATTGTCACATATCTTAAACTAAGAATAAGTTGGCTTTTAAAACAGGTTTTCAATACAATATTTTTTTAAATTTAAAAAAAATAAAGAGTACATTGTATGTGAAATGCTTTTTATGTCCATCTGTTCGCTTTTCCGTCCATCTGTCTGTATGAAGCTAGTTTCAGGGCTACATCTACAAGAACGAAAAAAATTTTAACAAATTATTGAAATGATTTTCATTCCGTTTATGGAAGAAAATTTATTAAAGAACATTTTTTCTGATTTAAAGAAAATAATTCTGGTTCGAAGAACTTTTTTTTTGCAATAAGGAAATTCTTAACCTAAGATTGTTTTAAGAACTTTGATTCCATAAAAATAGTCTTATTTATATTTCATATATAATATATCTTTTAAAAAGTATTTAATGCTTTATAACCATATTCTGGTTTTAATTGTTAATTCTGGTTCTTTTAGAGGCCACATTTTTTCGTACCCATTATAATTTAAGAACGAACTTAACCTAAAATTGTACAAAATTTTTCTCTAAGTGTGCCCATAAATAGTATCCCTCAATTGTGTGCAAGCAACTGGCCGTAAGTCAATATTAAGTTAACTGCAGGCGTTGCTGACAAAACCAGGACTAAGGCGCTTTGCGGTTTTGTCTCCTGAATCAGGGCAGAGAGCAGAGCAGAGCAGCTCAGCTGGTTAGCAGCAATTGCTTATCTTTTATCAAGGCAACTGCCGCTTGAGTGGCATACACACACACACAAACACACACACACACACACAGACACGCACACATACAATGAAAGGCAGGTGCTTAAAATGTTTTCAAAATCCAGTCATGTTCACACACAGCACAGAGCACTTGTGTGTGAAAGGAAATAAACTCTAAGGACATTCCAAGTTAGTTGATGCCAGCGAGAATGAGACTTGGCAGAATTTTCAATTTTGCAATAAGCTTTGGCAGGGATTACTTTTGACACACACAAATGAAATTGACAGCTAATCCGTAATTGATCTGGAAAACAAGAGTGAATAGCTTTCTTCGGAATTGAAGCGATTTTAATACCCTGTAATAATGCTTTAAGATATAATCATCTGATCGTTAACAAGTTTTTAATAAGCCAGTTTTGATCAAATTTTTAAAAATTTAGCTTAAAGATTTGTAAATTTGATTGGGAAAGCAAGGATTAATAATTAACCATGCTGAATTCATGCATTTTTGGCATGAGTTACGCATGAAATCAAACCTAATCATGAATTTAGAGCTTAGGAGTAACTTAGTTCTGAATTCAACTTTCGGAAAAAAGAGTTTTTCTTAGAATGAAGCATCTGTATAAAGTATCATAAATATTTAAAAATTGTATTGATCAATGTGACTGAGTAGTCTAAATATACTTCTATGCTTGATGGCATTCAAATTGACTACATTTCGCGTTGGAATGAAATGAAAATACCCATTGCAAGGATATAAAAGGGAATGACATTGACTGTTGATGATGTTCCTTGATGATGATGAGGGCGTCAATGGGACTGTGCTCCCTGACAGCTGATAGACATGCTGTCAACTGTTCTGAAGTGCTGAAAATAGAGCATTCATATAACTAAAAGTTTTGGTCACGCTTCCAATTTCATTTACCTGCTGTCAAACAACAACAACAACAACAACAATAAGAATAAACTTTTTGACAGTGCTCGCAAAAAGTCAATCCATGAATTTGTCACTCCACAAAGTGAGTAGGGCAACGCAGAGCAGGTAGCTTTGGAATGAATTTCAATGTTTGGCATAATAAAAAGCGCCACATGACAAGTGTCCTTGGCATCCACCTCCTACTCCTGCTCCTCCTGCCTTGAGTCCTTTTAAGGCTCGTCTGTAAGCGTTTCGTGGCTCGCTTCATAAAAGTTGCTTATGGTAATGCGTAAAATCGTAAATTTGCAACGAGCTTAGCAGCAATAACAACAGCAATAAGAAATCATAAATAAAACAATATCACATAAACGCATATTAAACATTGCGAGTGGGTTTATATGTGTGTGTGTGTGCGTGTGTGAGAGAGAGCGAAAGCTTGAGGTTGAAAAATATGCAGCAGCATTTCAGGCGTCGCCAGGCGGCCATTAAAGTATGAGCAAGTGTAAAGACGTGTGTTAGCTGACAGGGGCGGAGGGAAGGTTGGAGATTGAGGGGTATGTGTATGTGTTTGGTGCTTGCCTCTTGCGACAAGCAGTCAAAATATTATTTGCTTCTCAGCATCCACTATCGGCAGCAGTGCTGTCAACTTTTGAGAAAAAATGGGGTAATAAGACTAAAGAAAGCTTTAAAAACTAGGTTTTTGTAAGCGGTGCTTAGACGATGCAGCTATTTCGTGAAATAGACTTGCACGCGAGATCTTTCTTCAAAATATGTCTCGAAATCACGCGTAAGGCGTCTTACAACACTTATTGTCTTCAGTATAATAATATAAAATACAAAATTGAAGTTCTTCAAAAAATTTATGTTTGCAAAAGATACAATTCATCAATTTATTACCAAAAAATTGATTTGGTTTTTAAAGTTTCATATATTTATGTTGATTTTATAAATTTTTGGTTTTTTTTTCAGAGTATATGAATATTTATAATATACATTGTGTATAAAATACAGAATTCCAGACTCGAAATATGAAACTATTGTTTATAGATCAGCACAAAAGGTTCGATATTTTGAAAATAAGATGGGATTTGGTCCAGAAGCTCCTTCAGTTTTGGAAACATGAATACCGAACTAACGTATTTATTTTATAAACATAATCTAAAATTTTCAAATTGATTTTGAATGAATTGATTTGAGTTTCAAACGAAAACCGGCCTGAACAAAAAATGAAAATTTCTAATCGCCAAATTTTACAAACAAGCTTCTAAAAAAGCCAGATCTGACGGGAAAAAGGCCATATTGAAAGCACTCGTAAGTTGAGAGGGGCTTGCGAGTGCGACTGTCTGTGTGAGCGTGTGTGTGTTAGTCTGATTGGTGTTTGCCCCTTGCCACATGCCACTTGCCTCATGTGACAAGCAGACAAAATATTACTTGCTTCTTAGCACCTACGAAACATTGTCATGCATAAAGCAGGGTGGGGGTGTGTGGAGAGGGAAGGTTGAAAGAGAGGGCGTATGACAAGGGCACGTGCGTTTAACCTAGATGTGTGTGTTTATATTTATATTTATATGTATATGTATTATGTTTTTGCAGACAACGCAGATGGCATAAGATAATAGTACAGATAATAAAATGAAAGTGTAGCAATACAATGAAAGCATAAACCAAAAAGAAAACGAAGAAGGACAGGGAGAACAACAACAACAACAACGACACTTGCAAACCGCACGCACAGGAAACAAGTTAAAAGCCAAAGGGAAAACGAAACAACAACAAAACGCAAAACGCATACAAATGTCAGCGCGGCTGCCCTAAGCGGCGCTAGCAGCGACGCCAGCAGACGTCGTACACAGTGCTTGTGACGTCAGCATGCTGGCTGCGGCATAAGCTCTAAACGCTAGCGATTATTGTCGCGTTGGCAGCGACGCCAGCTGTAACGCCAACTGCATAAGCTCTTAGCGGCGGCAACCAAAGCGACGCCAACAGCGAAGCCAACTGCATAACGAAACCAACAAACAGCGACGCCGACAGCATAACGATTTTAAAATCAGCGATTTAAGCAACGCCGAATGCCGACCGCAAAAGCGTCAGCCATTTTAACTGAAATACAGGAGACAAAAACAGCAACAACAACAACAGCAGTGAAGTAAACTGCAACGTCATTTCAAGTGGCAAACACCTAAGGCCACAAACTGTTAACGCCAGCGACTTAAGCGACGCTGGCAGCGACGTCAACTGCATAACGAAACCGACTGCGTCAGCGTCAGCCATTGACATTTTAATTGAAATACAGAAAAAATACAGCAGACAAAAACAAAAATAACAGCAGCTGCGACGTAAACTGCAACGTCACTGCAAGTGTTGACTACAACAACAATTATGGAGGACGCAGCTGCAACGTCGGCGCCCCCTAAGAAAAGCGGCACCACCTTGTCCGTGGATCGTGCGGCTTTTCTTCTGCTGCGCGTGAAAAAGGCGTTCAAGAAGAAGCGACAGCAGCGCAAGGAGCGACTGTAAGTTGAATGTTTACCGTTTACCATTTACCGTTCAAACTGTATTTTCCATCCTGACAACTCCCATTTGCGTCTTCCGTTTTTGCTTGCCTTGCATTCTGCTTTATCGCCATTTTTCATTTACGACTATTCCTTCCCTTTTGGCAACTTGGGATTTTAACAAGGATTTTCCTTATTTAAGCTCCTCAAATCCAAGGGTATTGAATTTATCGCATTTTTTTCTCTTTGGCGGTTTTTCTATTTTTCTTCATCTTCAGCTTTTTTTTTGTTGTTAGCCTACTGAGAGTTTACAACTGCCTAAACATAGGATGAAGGATGTAGGATATACGATGCCGCATTCGCAGCAATTAAAAGTGCTTTTCCTTTGCATGATCTTTACGACTGTGTTTTGGGCCGTTAAATTTTGGTTTTTAGAGTCGGCTTTTTAAAGTGGCTTTTATAAGCACTAGAAAGTCGTACCAAAGAGAAAAGTATAAGTATTATATAATTTTTAAGTCCAAGAAACTTAGATTGGATAGTTTACTTTTCAACACATGTCGCATTGAATAACAAATGGCTTTTAATTGTATATTTTTTTTCCCTTTTATTTTAGTAACATTTTCTCAATTTTCATTTGAAAATGAAAATTTATCAAAAATTCCGAACCTTTTTCATTTTGGTGTTCTGAATTTCGCGTGGAATCATGTTTCTTACTTAAAAACAGCAGTTCCAGAAGAAAATCTTCGGTGTTTGCAATGACTTTTACTTTAAAACTGCAAAAGGGGTTCGTTTTCCGGATTTCAAAACAACAATCAATTCCACTTTTGATCAAGTTTTGTGTTATTAATATCGTGAACAAGACTGTTATTTGAAATTTACAAAGGCTTGTCATGTCGACTCGTCTATCAAAGGCGTCCAGGCAAAATAATGAGCCCTAGAGAACCTCAATTCTAACTAAGAGCGAATATTAAACTTAAAATGTACAAAGATAGCTTTCAAAGGAACTGTAATCCCTGATTAATACTTTACTCAAACTACACTTAGCACATAAATATTTAAATGATGTGCTGGGACTTTGTGCAGTTACTTGAAAAAGCGTAAGTCACAGGCTAATGTTGTGCTCCCAGGATGGTAAGGAAGCCAGTGTTGAATAATGCATTTGAAGATAGTCAGCGAGTAAAGTGTGTAATAAAAGGACATTGCAAGCGTTTTAGTTTTATATATTTTGTGGAACAGGATTTGTCCACTTAAATGCCAACCTCCATTTGGCAATTGCAATCGCTATCGCTATCGTCCTGTCAAGGAACAAAGTCGTCTGCATTTGATTTTATTTGATATAAACGGATATTGCCACAAGATGCAAGTCAACCCCCTCCACTGCTCTTTGCTCTTTGTGGCAGGTAAGTTGTGGCTGCCTGCAGCTGCCACAATCTCACTCGCAATCTCTACTTGTAGCGGGTTCCTGCGGCGTAGCTGCCACCAAATTTTGTTAAGCAGCTTGCGGGTATACAGCCAAAATGTAAGCCAAGACAAAGCTGCAAGTTTTTGGCTCAGCTGCCTCACAGTTGCCTCAGCTGCCTCAGCTGCTTCAGCTGCGTGCACTCAGCGCATCCTTTGCATAAGGTTTATGTTGGCAAGGGCGGGGGGCATATCCTTAGGGTAAATATAAGCAACATTCTAATGCATTTCCATTAGAGTTGTGTGTTTTAGTTCCAAATAAGTTTAAATCGTTGTTCATACTCGAATATATGGTACATTTATATACAGCCCTGTTCTTAATTTCACTCTCACATCGATTCCACAAAAATTTGGCGTTTAGAAATTATATAAAATATACAAGAAAATTAAGATTATTAATTCTATCTTGCTTCAAAAAGTATGCTACACACTTTTCGGTGGAATTGATCCGAAAGTAAAATTCAGATCAGGCCTCTGCATAAACATTTTTAAGGCATCAGCCTTAATTTTCTACCAATCATTCCTGTGTTCATTATTTATAGATTTATTTTCCTAATTTTACCAATTTCAATAGTTATTTTTATGTTATTACACGATGAATAACGTACATTTTCTTGTGTTTTTTAAATTGTCAGAAAATAATGATTAGTTTTAAATGTTATTTAACTACTTACAGCGGAAGGACTGTTTTTTGAGTTTATATTTTTCCACGGTTTTGGTTTGCTTTGGTTTATTCTTTTATTTTATGTTTTTGTGTTTAAAATGAGATTTGGCACGAAATTCAATATCTTTAACACATCGTGTTATGTAACGAAACATGAGACACGTCCATACACTAAGAGAAAAAACCCTTTCTAAATGGAACAATAATACAATAAGCCGAATGAAGAACAAACGGTAACAATATGGTAGTGTGCTAATCCCGCTTTTGCTAATATTTTTAAAACTTTTTTTACTCCATGTTCCCATTAAAAATGCGAAAAAGGGAGTTATAAAGTACTGCAAATGTGTGTAACAGACAGAAGGAGGCAATTCCGACGATATAAACCATATATATTCTTGATTAGGATCAACAGCCGAGACGAACTAGCCATGTCTGTCCGTCTGTCTGTCTGTATGAACGCACAGATCTCAGAGACTATAAGAGCTAGAGACACCAAACTTGGCATGCAGGTTCCTGTATACCATACGCAGACCAAGTTTATTCCAAATTTCGGATGCACCCCCCCGCACCCCCGCAAATCGCAAAAGACTCCCACAGCCACAATTTTAAAGATAAAGCTTTGATTTCCGGTACACATATATGTTGTATCAATGTTGATCAGCTGTGTAAATTTTCAGGAAAAAGCTTTACTTTTAAATAAATGAAAATGTAAACAAAAATGCTAAAGCATGTTTTTCCAACGTAATTTTTCCCTAAGTGTATTTCTTTTTGTTGTTCTTTTCTGCTTCGTTGTTTTCAGCTACTTTACATTTGCTCTATAAAACGAATTTAAAAAAAAAAATTTTGTGTTTGCCTCGCTGCATTGCTGTAATGAAAAAGCTTTTTATGCTTGGGCATTCACATGCTCTGCAATTGCGTGACAAGGGGTGGAAGGAGAAACAGGCAGGGAGTAAACTGTAGGGGAGAAACTGAAGTAGCGGGAAACTCAATTAGGCGAAAAACGGAAGAAAGGGTTAGACAGCGACAAACAGGGAGCAAAAAGGCAAGGAAAGATGGAAAGATGGAAAGAGACGTCACAGTGTCTGGTCGCGACGCTTGTTAAAATGTTTAAAGTTTTTCACAAAGTCATATTAATTCGCAAAAGAATCCTGCAAAGATCCTGCAACACTTGCGCCACTTAATTTCATTAGAAAACTCGAGCTAAGAGCGAGTTTAAAAATGTTTCAATAAAAGTCGAAAACAGGCGGTAAAAGAGTTCAAAAGAGCCGTTAGATTTATAGCTCACCCCTTTCGCCCATTTCCACATCCCTTGCATTTTCGTCCTATCTCCTTTATGCTCCTCCTGCTTCTGTGTCTGCTGATGATTTGATTACATGAGCAACATTTGCTCTAATTATGCACGCACATGTAAACACAGCTTCAAATGCAATTACACAACCGAGAAACGCACATACATACACACACACACACACACTTCGACACACACACATACACTCTAGATTACAGAGCACATACAGTGCGTATGCGTAATTTGGCATACGTGTTCAAGTTTGCTTTTTTTTTGTGGGCCAACCCCATTATAATTAGATGTGTGCATGTGTGTGAGTGTGTGAGTGTGTGTGTGTGTGAGCTGGAGCTATATTGATTTGTTTAAAATAAGCTCAACTGAACTAATGTTCATTTATCTAGTTATTTTTTAGCTTAACTATAATATTTAATTTTATTATAATTTTTAATTTCCAATTTTAATTTATTATCTTGCTACACTGAGAGAACTATGAATGTAATTTATGCATAAAATAGTCGTAATGCATGCATAAGTATTCATAAAATTTAGCATGAAATAAGCGTCAATTATGGATTAATATGTAAAAATTAATAAGATAATATGCATAAACATGCAAATATTATGCAATAATAATCATATATTGTGCATAAATAAGCATAAATTATGCATTAATAAGTTAAAAATATTTGAAGACCTACTTTTGTTTTATTTATAGAATTTTTTATATATTTCAGACCTATTCCGCATTTCACTTTCGTAAATATATTGCGGAATTGAAATTTCTTAAATGTTCAAATTTTGATCTTTTTTTGCATAGAATAGCGAAGTATGTATTGCAAATCAAATAAAATAATATAAGCAAAAGAACGAACGAAAAAGAACAGAACAATTGAAATATTTTCTTCAATTGGCTACAATGTACAACTATGAATATGAGGTATTTGTTAATCCACTTTAGTTTTTAGTCGGAAAAGCTGCTTTGCACAAGTGCTCTGCTGCCGTTGTAGTTTTCCATGAAAACAACAAATTGTGGTTGGAAAAAGGGTTTTAAATGTGTTCAAATGAGAATGTTGGAAACTATGGAAAAAATTAATTAGGTCCTTGACCTTTTTCCTTTGTAAGACTTATCATAGAATTGATGTATTTTCTGATAAATGATTCTCATTCAAGTGCGGTACTTGGCTTTTATGTTGAAAATTCCATAACATGAATATGAACGAGAAATCGTTTATTTGTATTATTTACACTTAAATTAAACAGTTTTTTATGGTATAGAAAAGAGTCTTATATTTAGGACTTAGAACAAAACTTTGTAAAATGCTTTCTGTAACAAAGAGTATGTCCTTTTCGACTAAGAAAAACTTGCTATAATCAAAGATTCTTAAGAACTTTGTAACATTTGTTGTTTCTTCTATTTTCATTTGTTGATCTAAGACCAATTTTGACTTTAAACATTATATAAATTAATTTTCCATCCAAATCAAATTTGCATAAATCAATCATAAACATAATCAATCAATCATAAATCATTACATTATGATTTTTTTATTGCATTCATTAATCCTCACCTTGAAATTCATGATAAGTCATTCTATGTTCGATTTATAATTTGTGCATAAATCATTCTCTCTGTGTATATTTTCACTTTTGGTCTTTCAGTCATGGGCAGAGTATTTCGTAGTCGACTACATTTGTTCGCTTTTGGCAACTGCTTTAAAAACTCTTTAGAATGCTACAACATTATCAAAAAATATAAACTTTTATGTTGCGCCTTTCTGAAAGTGTTTTTACGGTAATTTAGAGCGCATGTTTACTTTTCTTCGTTTCTTTTTTGCGACCAAAAGGGAAAAGATGGTGCCAACTTGGCCAAGCAGGTGCCAAGTGGTCGTTATTGTTGTTTGGGTTATGTACAAGTTATGGCCAGGTCGGCGTCTCAATTATGTAGATCCGCTTTGAGTTATGCGAGGTGCTTGCCACACACATAGAGTGAGAGAGGGGTAAAGGACCTCTTTCTAACCTTAACCCAACCAAATCGTAACCAAATCTGCAGCCTACTGAGGAAGGAGCCGCGAGGCGCCACTGAATGTGCCCCACACTGACGACCTCACGACCTGACGCCTCTCAACCTGACGCCTGTCGCCTGACTTCCTGGCAAGTCTGGGGTCGCCTGCTGTGCCACAATACTGCTTGCCCCAGTTGATATGGAGCAAAGAAGGACGAGCAGGAGGTGCAGTGCGAAAAGGATTCGAGCCTGACTTATTGAGCGTAATGGGCTTGGGCTGTGCTTAACGCACTTGAATGTCAACCTTTGCCACGCCCTCTTCAAAATAATGCGCTTAAAACATGTACACATTTGTAAGTCAAGTGTCTGCTCGACTGTCAGATATCCTGTTTTTTGTTTATTAGCTTCTGAGTGCAACATAGGTTTGTGATTGAAATGAAAAACTTAATGCCGATCGTATTGCCATTCCCGATCCAGTTCAATTCAATGATTTGTACACTTCAATGTATATTTTACTATTTATTATGCATGTGCTATGACTATTTTATGCATAAATTACTTCTATATTCGAGATTCATATATCAAGTGTAAAATGCATGAATCTAGCATAGACTTCGCTCAGTGTAATATCTTATTGACTATTTCATGTTTATTTACATTCCTAGTTTACATTAATCTAAAGATGAGTAAAAAATTCTTTTTAGCATAATGTTAAACATGAAAATTTATAATATTTTAAAAAGTTGCAGATGTCACAGTTCTGAGTAGTATACAAACATTTGATACATCTTTGACCTATTAAAAAGGTTGTAGGGTATAATAAAAGTCGAGAGGCGTGCTGGTTCTTAGTTTTGCTTTCCTCTAAGGAATTGTGCAATTTTCTTTTACAAGACAATTTATTTATTATGTGTGTGCGTAAATATGCGTGGGTGTGTGTGTGTGTGTATATGTGTGTGTGTAGTTCTTGTTACTGTTGCTGCTGCTGCAGTTATTTGGCATTTTTTGCAAGGACGACAAGGACGCACATAAATTGCAAACACGATTCTTTTTTTTTTAGCTCAAACTCAAAATGTGACTGTAAGTTTCTGCAGCGCCAAAAATAGAATGTCTGTGATGAGGAGAGAGTGGGAAAGGGTGGCAAGGGGGGGATGTATACCAAAGGGATGCAATATAGATCCGTTTTGGCACGCTGGGGCGCCACTCTTAACTTACATCCGCCTCGAGCAGCGTGTGGCAAAAGTTTTTTCCATTTCTCTGATGTTCTACAATCATCAATAATGCGCACAATTCGTGTTCGTGTTCGTATCGTAGAAAGAGAGAATAGTTTGGCTGCAAAGTTTTCGATATCTATACGTATATATTTACTATATATATATATATACATATATATATATGTTTAGAACTTGACATACATATCCGTAAAGGATTTTACTTTGAGCGTTTTTTGTACTTTTTTAAAAGATAAAGATAAAACAAGTAAGAATACTCTAGTCGAGTGTGCCCGACTACGAGCCTCCCTGCTCCCAACTTGCATTTCAAGCAGTTCAGCGGCAACACAAGCAAGCAGCGTACTCAACTTGCACAGTGCATGTCAAACTGTTGTTTCTGCCTGCTGAGACAGTGGAAATAAGTTTTTCCATAACTTTGGTGCTATTTATCCGATCGTGTTGAAATTTACACATCCGAAAGACATTGATTAAACATACATGTGTACCAAAAATTAAAGCTCTATCTTTAAAATTGTGGCTGTGGGAGTCTTTTGCGATTTGCGATGGTGCGGGGGGGTGGGGGGGGGGGGTGCATCCGAAATTTGAAATAAACTTGATCTGCGTATGGTATACAGGAACCTAGTACATGCCAAGTTTGGTGTCTCTAGCTTTTGTAGTCTCCGAGATCTGTGTGTTCATACGGACAGACGGACAGACGGACAGACAGACAGACGGACATGGCTAGATCGTCACGGTTGTTGATGCTGATCAAGAATATATATAGTCGGAAATGCCTCCTTCTGCCTGTTACACACATTTGCAGTACTTTATAACTCCCTTTTTCCCATTTTTAATGGGAACAGGGAGTAAAAACAAAAAAAAAATGTTAAACTGCCAAGCATTTGGAGGTTTGTTGATTGGCAGATTGTAAGCCATGGGCATATCTATAACAAGGCAAAGAGGGTCTCTGAACTGGCAGATTTTCTTTTTCTTTTACAATAATGTTTCGTAACAAAAGTTAGACTCAAAATTAATTTAAATTCGGAATAAAAGTCGGTTCAGGTTTTACAAAGTTATGAAAGCTAAAAATACTCAATATTTTTGAAAAGGGCTAAAAAATGTTTAATGTGAAGAACTTAACAAATGAAGACCAAAAATATGTTTCGAATGAAAATCGCTTCAATTCTGAATGAGAGTTAAAAGTTAAGGAAGAATGCTTATATTCGCAATCGAATGAAAATGAAATTCGATATTTAAAAATTTTTGCTTTTATAAAAATGATATTTACTTTATTACTTCCTTTTACCAATTTTTATTGAGTAGAGGGAGTTAAAATATGCCACATGGAAGTCGTTTTGATTGAAACAAAGTTATGGGAATTGAAATTGTATAATGGAAAAAGCATATTTCAACTTGTTGGATACGCACTTGTTAATAGTTGATAGTGGGCGTTGTAGGCGTGTCAGCTCTTTGAAACGTCAGCTCAGTTGACAGTTTGCCTGTTAAAGAGCAGTTGGCATCGGCATCAAGTACCAGAAATTCAATCATACGTCAAGTTGAGCAATTTGTGAAAGGGACGACATATCTGTCTAGGCATTGCATAGTGAGAGGGTTAAAAAGGGGGTGCGAAAGGGGAGGTCGACGCCTGTCGCTGACAGCTGCGCATTTGGTATGCATACAAAAACTGCTACGATGTGCTTTTGCCATATGTGTGTGTGTGTGTGTGTGTGTGTGTGTGTGTGTGGCAGAGAGGATGCAAGAAAATCATTTTGCTGCCAACAATCAAATGTAATTCGCAACGCAATTCAACAGAAGCTGACAGAAGCCCAACCCAACCAAACTCAATCCTTGCCCCCTTATTTGCCAACCCTCCCCAACAGCTTCTCGCATGCAAATGAAACGGAAATGAATTCCATGACTATTGCAACGGTGTGGATGCAACACCGAAGTAATTGCATTTGCTTGCCTGCTGCTCACTTGCCTTTAATAAAGAATTGCATTAACTTATTATGTCTCACCACTTTTACTCCCTTTCTCATTCTCACTCCCCTTCTCTCTTTCTAGAGCCCTACAAAACAGCGGCGGTGTTACGGCTGTTGGCGGAGGAGGCAGCGGCACACAATCGCGTTGTGGCAGCCGCAAATTACCACCGCCATTGTTAAGGTCACGCACACTGCCCGCCATTATTGTGCCAGGACTTCCGGTTGTCTCGCTCCATACGGATAAACAAACATTTCATTTAGGTACGTTTACAAAAGTATATATCAAATATTAATATCCATGTAAAATGCACATATGTACACAAAAAAAAAAAAAAAAACAAAAATAATATTTTCTCATATCGAAAAAAACCTAATGGCACTAGTACCAACTGAATATGCTTGAAGTATCAATATGATATTGGAATAAAGATAAAAATAATAATATTTTTTCGTATCATTCTGATACTATCTAATTTCATTTTGATGACATTGATGTTGACTTTAATAGTTCATAGCAAAACAAATATTTCTTTTATATATTAGTAATAATATAATATATTTATGTTTGAAACTTTATCAAATTTTTTATATTTGATAAATAAATAAATAAATATGTAACTGGATATTTAAAAAAATATTTAAATCATAATTTATATTTCGCGTTAACTATTTTTAATCGAAGCGAGAAACTCTAAAACACCAATAAAACTTAATTGAATTCCACAAATTGCTTTCTGTCATTCTTTGATTTTGTCTTTTTCATTACAATGAAAAAATTGGATGTAAAAAATAGCATTTTTAAATTATGCAGAAAATGCAATTTAACTTTAATCTTCTTTGTGCCGCAAATACGTGTTAAATACGAACATTTTTTTGTTCTGGTCAACAATTTTCCAGCTCAGTGTGAAAATCTCTAAAAGCATTATTAAAAGTTTTGTAAAATTTTACGCGAATTTTTCTTTTGCGTGCCTTGATTTGAGTTGAAAAATTATTGTTGAAATAAATGTTGGTCACTTTTTTTTCATTACAAATAAAAAATTAAAAAGAAACTTTGTTAAAACTGAAACAAGTTTCCTGAGAAATACCCTTTAAACACCCATCTGAAATTGAATACATTATTGTTTTCTACTTAAAGATATCAAAGCAAAAAACAGCAATTGCAATTTTTATTATAATTTTTCTGTCTTGTTTTCTGAGGGATTTTTTATGTTTATTTTTATTTTTTTATTTGATCATTTTCTTACTAACTTTTTCTTTTTTAACTGATGCTGATATGTTTAATACGTATGTTGAACTATATAAAAGAAGTTTAAAGCTTTCAATGATATTGCAAGTTTTCAAATTCCACAAACATAGTTTTCACTCAACAGATATTCTTGGAAATGGTCTAACTGATTTGTCATAGAATCATTTTGCAATTGAATTCCAGCGAATTGCAAAATGTAATTCTTGCAAAAACTCTCGTTCCGTTTCAATTTGATTATTTTTGTATAAAGCTGCTTTAAGCTGCACTCTGTCTATATAATCCACTTAGTGTCATTCAGTTGACCGTATAACATTATCAGAAAGGGATATGTATGCGCATATAGATATGTAAATGTCCAAAAAACTTTACAGATTGTAAATATTTTGGAATAAACAATCAAAGCACTATATCATGCATTACAAATCAAACAAAAGAGAGCAAAAAAAAAATAGAAGGAAAACATAAAACAAGTTTGGCTTAGATATATGAGACATGAACATGGCGCACGTGGGTCCTGTCATTCGGAAAACTGTAAAATCGAATTGTTATTTATGAACGCGTTGTGCAACTATGGCAAATAAAAATACAAAAAAAAAAGAAGAAAAATAAGAGTAAAGCTTACCACAATGTATAAATATAACATATGTATAGCATTCGCTGTGCTTGAAAGCATATTTTCTATACTATATTTTATACTTCTTGATTAGAGACCGCAATGCAGAAAGGACAAGGCTTGCGGAAGAATGGCCTTCATTTTTTCCAAGAAACTCAACTTATTTGCGTCAATTTGACTGCAAATGCAATGTGCAGTATGCACACAATTCAAGCGAATTGACTAATTGAAGCAGAAACTGTGGCAAGCTCTTGTTTGAAGTGCCACAGGCCACAACGTGGACGTGGGCGTGGGCGTGGTCAGTAGACGCTGCCAAAAACTAATTACTCAAAGACTTGAATAGAATATCCGTAATTCTGTTTTTGGTAAACTTCTAAGCTGCAAGTAACTACAGTACACACAATTTCAAACCACGCTTTAAATTTCTTAAATTTAACTTTACCAAACAAAAGTTAAAACCACCAAAAAAAAAAAACAAAAAAGAAGAGTTATCTTCAGAGTGCCGTAGATATAAATCCTTGTAGAAAAGTTGTTTATAGGAAAACTTAGTTTACGACCCATTGAATGACTTAGAATAAGTGAGTTTGGTTAAGACAATTTAAAAAGCAGTTTTCAACCAATCCTATGGTAGCTATAAGACATAGTGGTCCGATCTGGCCGATTCCGACATATGTACTGACTGCAGCAAAAAGAAGCATCTGTGCCACGTTTCATCAAAATAAACTCAAAACTGACAGACTAGTTCTCATATAAACAGATGGACGGATGTCGCTGAACTGCTTGCAGTGCAAGCAGTGCACTGCTTGTGAGTATTTAGCTGTGTAAATGAGTTCGAACATGTAATTGAACATTTCAGAGCTGGGTGCATGATATTTCTTTGAGCATTTTTAATTGTTTTGATATGCAGACATGGTCAAATATGATTGTTTCCATATTTTGACCTTTCAATAATGTCATGTCCATGCATGTTGTGTTAAGTCACAATAAATAGTTGTATTTTAGCCATAGTGCTGCTGTCATACCATACTTGCTGAGAATTAATTAAAATCTTTTGGACACGTGTTCAACTTGAATTAACGTCAAATACAATTTGAAAGTGCACACAAACAAGCACAAGCATATATTGCAAACATATATAAGAATATTTTTGTTATATATATTTTAAATATATTCTTCTCTTTCATGCACATACGCAGATGAGCGTCTGCTGGGTTGCAAGAGCCGCAGTGGCAGCGCCAGTGGACATCGTTGGTCTCTGTTAACACGCGGCGGGGGTGGTACGGGCGGAGGAGGAAGTAGCAACGTCAGCAGCAGCAGCCACAACAACAACAACAGCAATGTGACGAACAACAACAACAACACACTGATGGTTAAATCATTGAATTTACCCAAAGATGATAGCACATTGATTTACCGTCGCAAATCCTCCGGGAGTTCGCCACATCAACAGGCGCACGCACATGCGGCCATGCAACAGCATGTGGCACAACAGCAGCAGCAGCAACAACAGCAACAACAACAACAACAGCAGCAGCAACATTTGCACTTGTATCAGCAACATGTTGCAGATAGCTCTTTGTTTCAGCTATCCGATGATTTCGAATGCCATGCGGATGGTTCGCTTTTGCTCAGGTAATACCCGATGATAACCTCATCCTAACTGTCACGTTGAATACACTGTGAGAAATAAATATGGCTTTAAGCTATGGCCAAGTTCAAACAAAATCGAGAAATGTTTAACTATGCTAACTACATATTGCGAACTTAATCATCAAGTATTTAACTAACTTTGCATTATGATAAGATCAAATTAACTAGTTGAGCAGCAATATGAAAGTTATTTAAATTAAAAGAAGTTTCAAAAATCAAGCTAAAACTCCTACGCTGCCTCTAGCCTAAGCCAATCTCATTTTTAATACACTTAGAAAAAGTGCAATAAATATTTTGATATTTTTTTCACCATACAAAAAATTAATCGGTAAGGTTTTTTTTTGTTAAAGGAGTTGAATTTAAATATAGTTAGAATTTTAGAATTTAGAAAAACATTTCATTGAACACTTTTCAAACGAACTAGAAAAACTGAATTGATCTAGGAAGTTTAATTTTATTTTTCCGTTAAACTCAAAATGCAGTAAGTATAGTTTGTTAAAGTGTAAAGTTTCTTTATATAGAAATTAGAAAGTATTCAGAAATTAAATCGCAAGTGACATTTAGAAAACGCCTGATAATAATTAATATTTACAGAAAAAGGTTATCTTTGACAAGATATTGCAAATAGGATTTTCATTTAAATGTTTCCATTTTCACTTTTCTTAAGATTTTTCGCATAAATTACTTATTGGAGCAGGATTGTATTTAAATGTTAGTCCTTTAAACCGATTCGATTAAATCAAAAAGCTTAAGTTTGAACACTTTAATAATAATTTCTCACAGTGTATGCGCTGATACGTGACATATGCTAAAATAGCTGCTGTGTGTTGTGTGTTGTGTAATCACTTGACTTTACAATTTATCCTCTCCTCCCTCCACACACACACACCACACATAGAATACCCGCACCGCAGTTGTCGCTGCCTCAACGTGGCTATCCATATCGTTTTTCGGGCAAGAAACGTGCCACAGCATGCTCGGAGGCAACAACACCGATGTCGAGAGAGCATCCACAGCTGCATGATTTCGGAATGGGTGCCGAGGGTGGCGCCTCCGGAGCACACAACACGACCTTCACACGCCTCGCCAAATTGCTGCATCAATCAAGCGCCATTACAGCCAGATCCAATCTGCAGCCCCCACCATCGCCCTATGGCGACAATCTCTATATGGAGGCCGGTGAACTGGGCCTGGAGGCACCGCGTCGTCTGTCCTGGGAAAGGTGCGTATATGTATTGTAATTTATATATGTTACATGCACCCAACTTCTGGCTTCTGGCCATGTCAGCCTGTCAACTTTTTTAACCTTCAACCTTGACTCACTGCCAGTTCACCGCGCACTTTTGCAATTAGTTAATTTCATTTCATTTATGCCGCAAAGTTGCAAACTTGATCTGTGCCACGTGCAACGTGCATGTGTCTCCATCTAATTGCTGGCCATATGTGTGATTTAGACCCAGAGGCTTAGTCAACTTTTGACGAAGGAATGGAATCTTAATTTAACGTAGTTGTGCCAAGTTTCATCAAGATAGCTTCAACTGAGAGACTAGTTCGCAAATAATCAACAAATGACGGCATTTACCCCATAGTGGAATGTTGTAGCAGAAGAAAAGTCGAAGCTCAATGAGATTAGATTTTACCTAAATAAGAATACTTTAAGTAATTTTAAAGATTGCACAAAACTTGCAACTGAAAGTCAAAGTTAATTAAAACTTATGATGGATTTAGGATATTTTACAATGAGGGGCAATGGAAACTGCCCTAATCCCCCCTTGACTACGCTCCGATTTGAGTTAGAGTGCGTTCAGCTCGCAGTGAGTATCCGTTGACATGGCCAACGTCACTCGAGTGCCATTCATTTATCTTCATTTCCTTGGTTGGTTGGTTCTTTGGTTGGGTCAAATGAAGACACATGTTACCTGGGAGTAGTTAATATAATATAACTACAGCTGCTTTTGACAGGCTGGTGTCGCTTTTTCGCAGAATTAGCTAAGTAATTACGTACCGGATGCAGCTTTATAAGTCTTCCCAGAAATTAATTCAATAACAAAATAAGCTACTTTTCCAACTTATTGCGAATTTCGTTCCAATTAAGAAATGAAGTGTTAAAACATTTTTGATAAAGCAACAAGGCCTGTTTCCAATTGCACTTCAGATTCAGTTGCATCAATTTAGCATGAATTCAGCAATCCACAGAAATATGTGTAGCATACTTTTTAGCGCTAACGAGAAATATAGTGTTTCATTCTGTTTTCATAGAATTTTGAGATGTTTAGTGAAATGTTATTATTGATAATTGAATTCTATTTAAATTTAATTTTTATACAATTTTTAAGCAAACGCAAGTGAATTTAAACTGTGAAATCTTGTCAAAAGTGAGAATGAAAAACTTTCACAATGTTGTAAAAATCGGAAAAGGCCAGATAATCAGGTTATAATTTGTCAACATGATCTTAATTTGGTCGAGATATCTTGAAAAGCAAAGATAATCATACAATTAAGAAACTTTCTAGTAAACAATATGCTACATAAAAATTCCAACGCTTCATAAACTGTAAAGCAAAGAATTATATATAAATTTACACTTTTATTGAAACTGTAAATTTTTTGATAATACTCGTAAATCGATTCAATTGTTGCCCTTTTGTATGAATTTCTACTCTGAGAGTTGTTCAAGTCAATAAAAAAACGCTTTGAAATCCATTTTCAATAAAAACCCTTCATGAATTATTCATTGATTTTAAGGGCAACCAATTTGATAAGTGAATGAAAGAGAGTGTGTATGTGTGTTGTCCTTCGAAGTTAAGTTTGCGGATTATCCAGGCTTCTTAGGACGTCAAATGTGGATTAGTTTTAGTTTGTAAATATTAATCTAATCATGGCCAAAAGCCGATGCCTTTGGCAATTCAATGTCAAGTGCTTTAAGCGAAATAATATTTGCAAACACACCGCAGGAGCTGCAACCAGTTTAGTTTGTTTGTTTTGGTGTCCTGCGGTGTTTTCTGCGTCCTGCGTTTAATTTTGGTGTCAACAGCAGTAGCAAATTCTATGTGAACATTTAATTGCAACAAGAAGTTTTTAGTTTTATAGTTGCTGCTGACGTCCGAAACTAGTTTGCTGCATTTTACCCAGAGCACCGTTTTATATTTTTCAACTTTGATATTTTAAACACACACACAAACAAAAAAACAAAAGCCAGAAAAGGGTGGAATTAAATTTTTGGGTTTACTCTACCCTTGGGTTAGATTTGAGGCTTTGTTTGTTTTGTAGCTCTATGTTGTTTGTTATAGCTGTAGTTGCATTTGGAGCTAAATTTAGACAACTTCTACCCAAGTAAAACAACACAATTGGAATAATAATAACTACAACAGCAGCAGCAACAATAACAATAACAAAAAAAGCCATGCTCTAGTCAAAAGTGTTCGACAGAAAGATACCCTACATACTTTGAATTGAAGCTTGTTTGGATTTACAGTAGAAGCATACTAAGTCTCTCTCTCTCACTCTTCTCTGTCTCTGTCTATCTCTCTCGCCGTCTCTCTGCGGGGTCATTAAGCATTGTTTTAGTCGAGTACGATCGACAAGGAAATACCCTCTATTCAATTTTACATTGCTTCTATCTTTCGTTCTCTTTTGATCACTTTCACTCAATTTATTTCTCTCTTTCTCTTTCAAACAATTTTATTTCAATATCTCAAGAAAATTAAGTATATTACAAAACTCATACTTATTTATTTGATAGCAATGCTCTCCATTCCACCCTGCTTGGTAATTATAATAAGCACAGGGTATGCGTTGAACTCGTAGCTACATGAAGCAGAAAGTAAAAATATACAAAAGTCGAGAAGTCGAAGTTAGTATGGGTTGAGGGTTTTCTTGGAGTTGTCTTGTTGTACCGATGATGTCCTGACTTGGGTGTTACGCCACACAGAGAGAGAGAGAAAGAATGAGAGAGAGACTTAATTGTGAATGCATTATTCATAAGACCCAGAAGGCAAAAAGTATTTTCCAAGCGCGCCGAAGGACAAAACGCAGCCAGCCAATAAAACAGTTCGTCCTGTTTTCCAGTTGCAACTCTTGAGCTTCTTTAGATCCTTTTCACTGCTGTCTTGTGGATAAACTTTTCGTGCGTGTTGTGGCTTTGGCTCCTTGGCGCCTCTATCATGTCCTTTCATCTCCTTACCCCTGCTGCCCACGCCTCTGCTGTGCTGTCCCGCAAACTAGCTAAGACAACAGGCTGACAGTTGAGCAAGCGGAGCATAAATGGAATTGCGCATACGTCATGTGGAACAAACACACAAACACACTCAACACACACACAGCAGCTCATTAGCTAGTCAGCGCGTGGGTGAGTTATGTACAGTAAAATTTTGTATAACTTGTTGGAAAAACTTAAAAAAAAAAGAAAACAAACTTAAATGTCATCAACGCCGGCTACAACATGTTCTTTTTGTTGTCTTCGCCGCCATCGACGCCATGTTGTGTGTATTTGTGTGTGTTTTTTTTCGATTCATTTACTGTCATTTCATGTTGCGTCCTTTGATGTTGCCACTACCACAGCCACACTTGCCACTCCAGCTGATGAGCTCCAATAGTGCTGCGGCCATATAGGAAAAGGTCACAATTCCCGTCAAAAATACCTTATGGGTAGTCTCTTTCCTGCTCCCGGGTTCTCTTTCTGGTTCTGGTTGTGGCACACCCCATATGATGACAAACGAATGGTGGCAGGCAATGTTGCCACATTTTGCAAAGCCCGAATAAAGTTTATTCAAACGTAGGAGAGTGTACTCTAAATGCCAGCGTCTATATGCAGACATATGTTATGCTTTAAACTACTATATTTTGAAAAAAGAGAGATTTCCAATCGTGTTAAACACTTTAATACTATTCAAATTTTAAAATAAGAACAACTAAAATCTTTCTGAAAATAAGAAAAAACATTAAGGCAGTGTTTACCCTTTTGCTTAAAAATACGGCATTGCTTAAAACAGTTTTTGCATTAAAAGACCGCTTAAGTTAATCTTTAAAATCTGACTTAAAATTTCGAATAATCTTCGTTGAGCTACAACTTTTTTATAAATTTTCTTTTTGAAGCTTTTTTTAATTAGATAATAATAAGCGTAATAGTAAATACAAAATTGTAAAATATACACTCATAAAACAAGGTTCTATAATACAAAAAAAAAAAATTAAATACTAAAATAAATTATAAAATATTATTGTCAAAATAAAAAGTTTAACAATTGTTTTTAATTACAATTTATAAGAAATGCCCAAAACAATTGCATTTGAAAATTTTTGTGGAATATTTAATGCATTTGAATGAATACTTTATTATTTGTTTATATTTTTTGATAATTTATTTTTAGTGCTTCTGCTAAAAAAAAACTCTATACATTTTTTATACAGAGTACCACACACAGTTTCAAAATAAATAACCCTAAGCTATATATGTACATATTTTCATGGCAACGCCTATAAACATATTTGAAATATTTTCATTGCATCGCCTGAAACCATATTTAAAATTCACAAAAAGTGCAGTTCTCATTCAATTCACTTTCAATTCTTTGTTCAATTTATAAACCCTGACATTTTATAGAGTTGAAATGCCAATTGGCTTGCCACACAATGCTGTGTGGAACATATATGTATGTATTACGAGAATTTCTCAGCGAAATTTTAACACTAAGTTGACAACTTTTGCAAAAACGTTTTAAAAGCAGACAAAGTTGTGAGGGGGTCGCATAACTGTATTTCTTTAGAATTTCAAGTGAACATTAAACATTTCAACTGTATATGTGTGTGTGTGTGCGTGCGTGTGTGTGTGTGTGTGTGTGACACATAAGGATACAATAGAGTAGCAGGAAATCAGTTGCAAGCTGCCAGTTGAAATGGGAATTTGAATTTGCTTAAAGTGTAAATGTGGCGACAGTTCTTAGACAGCCACACTGTAAGACACACTCAGTAAGGCATGAAAAGACACACACAGATAGCTACACATATACACTCACTTATTTATACACGCATTAACATACCCCCACATACATAATAAGATTTACCTTGAAGGCAAATATAGGCAAATATTACCTTGCCAAATGAAGAAGAATGTTAATATTTAGACAAATGTCAAATGAACCACATGCCATTTTTTGTACCCTATGCTTCTCAAATATTTAAAATGGAGTGTATTAGCGCTGTGTAAATGTACTTATTAGTACAATAGGCCAATCAAAGTCCGCATCAATTGTTATTAACATGATCTGATCTTTGTTTACCCTTATTAGGTACCAGCTGATATAGGCCGGCGTTGTCCGGTCTTGATTACTATTTTTGTTTGGAGGGGATAAAATATTATTAAAAAGTACTCGCATTACTTTTTCAAAAACTAACCGATTTTAATGCGAAGTGATTTTTTCTTCATATTTTTACCTTTAGATTGATATTGCAATTAAATTTTATAAATTTCCATGAAAAATGTTGGTCGACGAATAAAAAAATTTGTTTAATAAAAGCGAATTTTTACTTTTCCTTGCGGATACCAAAATAAGTGTATATAAATAACTAACTAACTTTTTTTGAGCTAGCTAAAATTGCAAATATTCGTAAAATGTTTCTTAAAGTGGGAAACAGAAAACAGGTTCAATAATAATTTTTATAATTAATATTTTTGGTTTGCTGAGCATTAGTACAAGTTTATAAGGGCTATTCCCTATCTACAGGGTATTTCTCAATCGAGTACACACACTCTCTCTCTCTCTCTCCCTGTTGACTAGAACATTATTACTTGTTTTTGTTGACTGTTGCTCAATGTTGACTAACTGCTACCAGTTGCAATTTAGTTACATTATTAAAGTGCTTTCTAGAGTACAGCTACACACATACACACACACACACACACACACACACACACACACACACACACACATACACCCACATACACCCACAGTCATGTTGCTAAGTTAATAACAATGATTATTATTGACTTTGCTGCTGCTCAACTTGCCACTGCTTCAACAGTTGCCTGCCACATCTCATCTGCAATGCAGGCTTTTCGTGTGACAGCAAACACACACACACACACACTCTTACACACCCACACACACACTCACTCACACATGCATAGTTTGAGAACTACAACTACTTGTAAAAGTCACTCAAACTATCAGTCTGAAAATGTGGCAAGCAGCCATTTTTGCTGCACGACACAATGACAATGATGAGGACAACTTTTTCACACACTTCTAAGGGGGTAGAGTAGAGAAAGGGGTAAAAGGAGAGAGAAAGTGAAGAAGAACTGAAGGCTTGTTGCTTGGAAAGCGTTGTAATTTGATTGAATTTGCGTTGATTAAGCGTATTTAGCTCTTGGCAAATTATGTATGTGTCTAATTGAGAATTGACTTAATTGTTTTTACAGTCAGCTGTTGAGGGGCTTCCAGTGGGGGCAGGAAGTGGGAAAGGGGTAATCACTTCATTTTATCCATCTGCTGTCTCGCTTACACCTACGCTTAACCCCTTCCATCACGATAGTATGCTCCTCAGGGGCACTCAACTTGACTGCACACTTTTTTGACGGAGGGGGCGTTAAGTATACACTTCCAAAAGTTATTAAGAATTCTTATGAAATGTGTAATTCATTGAGGTGGTTATACCAAATATTTGTATATTCTTAATCCAACAACGAATTACGTTCATATTTTCATATTTTAAGATATTGAATTGAAGAACAAACAAAATATTAATGTGTATAAATATTTAAAAATATAAAAAATAAATAAATGTTATATTTCAATATCATAATATTGTCGTAGTTCATCAAAAAAGTATTCTTGATCTGAAGATCCGTATGACTGCTGCTCTACAGCAGTAAACTAGTTTTTTTCAGTCTTGTTTCCAATTCCACATCATTAAGGCTTGTTACAGTTACCACTTTCGTAAATATTTTACGGAATTGAAATGGCTTTCACTGATCAAAACTTAATTTTGACTGTTCATTTGATCCATTTTTAGATTTTTTTAAGGATTTACTATTACTATTATATTTAACATAGAATTTGATAACAAGGGCATTAAAAAATCGGATACGCTTAGCTTTTTTTTACTTGTTTTGGTTTCGAATTAACGCAATTAGCATGTGTGTGCATATGCACACATACACACATAACTACACCCACACACACACATACATGCGCACCCTAACTTTATTTATGATGCTCTTGGTTTGCGGAGGAGGAAGGATTAGGGGCAAGAGTAACCCGGGGCAGGGTCGCGTCCTGATTGCAAACAGCATTTTGTGGTTTTAATTGAAAATGTTGCGCATACGACATGTTGTGCATATAATATTTTCCTAGGACAATTTGTTGAGTGATGTTCGTTCGTTGCTGAGATTAAATCAAGGTTACCAAGCGCTTTAATCTCATTTGTGGCTGCTTTTAACTTTTCCGATTAGAATTTTAGCGCTGTTTATGCAAATGCCAAATATTTATAGTAAACATGTGTTTTACACACTAATTGTTTATTAAATTTTGGTAAATTTGCATAACATTCATAATTGCATTAATAAAATTAAATGTTGTTAAGTGACACTTGACAACATGTGTATGTTTTGTGTAGATTATAGCACTTGGTATATAAGTTAGAACTTTTTAAATAACTTTTACCATTCTAATTTTTTTTTTCATTTTTAAGCAATAATATAATCAGACTTATTCTTTATTCGACAAGCTTTGTAAAATAATTCGTTTAACGTTTATATTTTGGTGATTTGAATTGGTTCGCTGAACTCCGCTTAAAATCCTATTGAAATTATAATGAAGCCTGTTTCAAATTTCACACGGTTTTAAAGATTAAAAGCGAATGAATATTGAACGGGTTACTGTTTCATTTTATCTCTTTCGAACCCGAGTTTCGATTGCAATAAGTTATCGAGAGAATCAGCTGTTTCACAAAGAAATTTAATAAACGAATCCGCTTAAGCATTTGAAACTGCAGATGCTCTTCGTTTTACGATTGCTAGAACACTAATCAATTCCACTTTAAATATATTTTAAAGCATTGTTAGGGATCGTTTTTTATTAAAGACTCTTTGAGGGTTATTAGCACTTAAACATAAGTTTTCGATTAGTTTTATCTGTATCTAAGTTTGTTTGAGGTCATGAAAAATATATTATACCTAAGTTAATTTAGCCATATGTTTTGGGTCACTAACTTTATAAAAGAGATATGCATTTACCTACTTATAAACACATAAAAACAGACTTGTCACATTATCTTTTTACGAGTATTATATCTGCAAAGCTGTCACCTTAATCCATTTGGATTAACTGAACTGCATTTTGTGGCCATTTATACATTACACACACTCAGCTCGAAGTGCAAGTCATAAACTTGTCTCTTGGCTTGCTGAGAAGTAAAGATGTGCATAAAAAAGTGTTAAGCTACTGGAGGAGAGGTAGGTGGTATAGGGGGAGAAGGGGACTGCAATGAACACGTCAATGGCAATGCCAACTTTGTCGGCAAAAGCACATTAGCTTTGGCATTAGCTCCAGCTGCCAACAGAAACAGAAACAGAAACAGATACAGAAACAACAACAAAAAGAGCAGACCCCAAGGCTTTCTCTTTCTCTTTTTATTTTTTTTGCAACAGTGAGCCATAAAAAGCGTCTACATTATGGTAATGTTAATGCTAATGGTAATTGTAACAACAAAGAACAGTTAACTTAAGAAAGCCGATGGTTGAATACACTAGCAAACTTGCATTAAAAAAACTCTAAAAAATTGTGTATTATTTATCATGCATTGTGAATACAAATTATAAATTAAGCATAAATAATAAATAATCAGAAAAGTAAAGAGAGCTACAAATCTGGGAATAGTAAAAATTATAGAATTTGAAATTTTTCAAATCAAAATGTTCTGATTATTTTGATTTTCTAAATTGAATGTTAAGTTGTTTTCTTTTCCAAACGCATATATAATCATATTCCGATCAAGCTGGAAACACACCTGACTCTATATATTTTTTATAACGGTTAAGTTTTAACAACAAAGCTTTACACACCGTGTGACAATATTATAATGCCCACTGTAAGAGCATAACTAGGCCGAGCAGTGACCGCGACGCAGACGTAGACGGTTACGGCAACAGCGACGGCGGCGTCAACAGCGCAGTGACGCGGGCCTGTGCTGGCGTCAGAGAGAATGGTCATTAAAATGTTCAGGATAGCGTGAAGCTGAAGTAATTGCTGTAGTTTATAAGTTTATAAGTTTGAACAGCAGCAGTTGCCACAACAAGTGGCAACAACAAGTGGCAACAACAACTATGTTTTGTCAAGTTTCTAACGGTCTTTGACTTTTGTTCTTCTTCTTGTTGCAGACGCAAGGACAGCAGCGCCCTGCAACGCTCGGCCAGCATTGACTCCTTTGCTGAGATTGTATTTAGCGACTTGCCACGCCCCTTGTTGGACATACCACGCGGAGCAGCAGCAGCAGCAGTTGCGACGTCAGCGTCGTCGGTGCCAACGCCATTCAGCAAGCGTCCCTCTGCTAGCAGCCTCTACTCAACATGCAGCAGCATCGCCGCAGCAACCGCTGCCGCCGCAAGCTGCAGCGCCAGCACCTTTGGCAGCCCGCAGTCGCACGCTCAGCTGAATGTTAATTATGGCGAACTGGCCGGCGGCAGCGCAGCGCATCCTGGCAACGTCGGCAGCAGCAGCAGCGCCAGCAGCAGTCGACGCGAGAGCATGCTAAGTCCGTCGTCAACGCGACGCAACAAGCTGACCAGAATCATTAATGGTGAGTATAAAAAGAGATGGAGATGGAACAGAGGCGTGGGCTAAGGGGATGTGGATTGCAGCAGCAGCAGTAGAGGCTTCGTGTGCCATATTGATAAGGCATGCTTTGACGACTATTTCCAAGACTCAAACAGCAACAACGACAACGTTTCTGAGTGGCTTATTTATTAATATAACAGCATCGGACCTGATTGAAATTCAAATCCTGACGCTGCATAAATGCGATTCGCTTTTTCCCCCCACTGACTTAAAGTGGCTTAGCGTTGGGGAGGGGGCGCTTCGTCAGAAATCAAATTGATTGAAACAGAGTTCTTCTTAGAAAGACAAAAAACACAAATATTTATTTTTTTAATTCATAAAGTTGAAACTGATCTTCAAAATGCTGCAAATGATATGTTCAACTACTCTAAAAAAAAAAGCATATTTGTTTTTCGTTTAATCATAAAATATGTACGTAGTTCAAATAACTAATAATTCAAGAACATACCATAACTTTTTGTTAAGTTGTCCTTACATTTCCGAAATTATTTTATTTGAAAACACCTTTTCGGACAAGCGTTCTAATTTTAAATTTTTTATAAAAATCTTATAAAATGTTGTTATTATTTTTTCCAAATTTTATGCATAACAAGTAAGAATACTCTAGTCGAGTGTGCCCGACTACGAGACTCCCTGCTCCCAACTTGAATTTCAAGCAGTTCAGCGGCAACACAAGCATGCAGCTTACTCAACTTGCACAGTGCTTGTCAAACTGTTGTTTCTGCCTGCTGAAACAGGGGTAATAGATTCTTCCATAACTTTGGTGCTATTTATCCGATCGTGTTGAAATTTACACATCCGAAAGACATTGATTAAACATACATGTATACTAAAAATTAAAGCTCTATCTTTAAAATTGTGGCTGTGGGATCGCTTTTGCGATTTGCGGGGGTGCGGGGGGGTGCATCCGAAATTTGAAATAAACTTGATCTGCGTATGGTATACAGAAACCTACATGCCAAGTTTGGTGTCTCTAGCTTATGTAGTCTCCGAGATCTGTGTGTTCATACGGACAGACGGACAGACAGACAGACAGACGGACATGGCTAGATCGTCACGGCTGTTGATGCTGATCAAGAATATATATAGTTTATATAGTCGGAAATGCTTCCTTCTGCCTGTTACACACATTTGCAGTACTTTATAACTCCCTTTTTCCCATTTTTAATGGGAACAGGGAGTAAAAAAAAATAAACATAAAAGATCGGTAAACAATAGTGCACTTCAATGTTTTACATGGTCTAAAACAGCCTGAAAATTTAATATTGCACATTTACTTTTTTTTTATCCCAATTTAAAGTTCTTTAATTTCAATATGTTTTTGTTTCTGATTTCCAAAAAAAGTTTACTTTTTCAATTTGTAAGCCATGTTTTAGTTTTCTTGGCTTAATGTCAGACGACTAACAAACGATTCCTGTATGTCTTCGACTTAACTAGTAAATACTAGGAATGGTGGTCCTAAAGTCCCTGCTCGGGCGCCAATGCAAAATTAATATGTAGAGTTAGATTATGTTCGCTCAAGGGCCTGTGCATTGGGAATATTTTTTTATGGTTTTATTTTGTTCTTTGCCGTTTGCCCTTTATAGTTAATGTTAAAAAAGGATAAGAACCATCTACAACACCCCCATCCACACTTCCTTTTTGACAGTGATAATTATTTTGCTTGCCTATTATCGGCAACTTCCGCGGGAAAATGAGTTGATTTTGATATGTGTGCGTATGTTTTGAAGGCCAGTCCGGCCCCCTAAGCCCCATAAGGCCCCTTTCGATAACAAAAGAGAAAAACGATCGTCGGCATTTACTTATCGCTGCCAGTTCGACGAAACGGCGACGGCGACGTCGACGCCAACGCGAACGCCAACGTCAATAGTGCTGCTGAGAGCGGCTGCGCCTTCGTCTAACTGTGAAGCGCTGACCATTACCGACGCGACGGCCAAGACAGAGCTGAGACAGCAGCAGCGTCTCCGTCGCCGTCGCCGCAATAACTTCCATTTCAGTTGACTAACGACTTTTGTTGAGAGCGCAACGCGCAGCGCATCGACGTCGAGAGAGCAAATACAACAATAACAACTATAACAAATAAGAAACGTAACTTGGCAAAGTTTGAATTGTGCAACGTGCTAAAAAGTTCTTGTACTAAATACTTAGTATTTGGCTTAGAAAAGTGTCGCAAAAAAAGATAAAAAAAAGTGAAAAAATAAGGCAAGCAATAAAAAAAATAAAACATTTCTGCTTGGCTGCGTTTGTGTGAGTGTGTCTTCGACTACCTGTTTGCGGCTGCGCATGTGTGTGTGTCTGACTGAGAGAGCGAGCGAGCGAGCGAGCGACGTAAAGTTACCTGCGTCGACGCTGACGACGACGCGTGAGAGTTACGAGCAGGTTAGCCAGCGAATAGCGAGAGCGAGTGAGCGCGCGATAAACTTAACGAACGATCGTTTTTGTTGTTGTTGGTTGCAGTGTCAAAAACTAAACGCGTCGCTTTCGTTTAAAAAAAATACGTTGAGAAGCGACAACAACAAAAAAGAAATTGCCGTTGCTGCTGCTGCTGCGCGTTGCAATGTTAATTAAATATTACGTGCCAGTAAAAGCAGCAATTTGCAGCAGAGCGACAGGCAGCGGCAGATCTAACTGTAATTGCATTGCGTGTCCAACTTGTATTATTATTTGCACGCGCAGCAACAACAGCAGTAAACAGCGACAACAACAACAATTGCAGCGAAAGTGAACTTTTGCTTTTGTCTTGAAGTGCAACTAATTTACTCACGTGTCTATCAAAACGACGCAACAGCACGACGTCAGTAGCAGTTGCAGTGGCAGCGACGCAGCAGCAGCGACAGCTAGTAGTAGTTGCAGTAGCAGCGACACAGCGCTGCTGCAGCATAATTACAGCTAGTCGCTGGGCAAAACCTCCATTTTGAGCTGCATCTCTTTCGCACACACACAAGCCAGCAATAAAAAAAAGCTTTTTCTTATGTTGTTTTTTTTTTCTCTGTTGTTGTTTTACTGCAGCAGTTTTTGTAGCCGCCGCGTCAACGTTTTCATTAAAGTTGTTTGTGTTGCAATTTTAAGTACGCCGCACAATGAACAGGTAAGCAAAAGCACAACACAAACATAGTGTTAGAGAGAGAGAGAGAGAGAGTGGGAGAGAGAGAGAGAGAGAGAGAGAGAGAAAGAGAGAGATAATAAGTGTTTGCAACTTTGTGGTTAAAATATGCAACGCCATGAAAAAAAAACTTGAACTATTGCAACATTTTTCTACTTTTTATGTTTGTTTGTGTGTTTTTTTTTTTTTTTTTTTACTGCTAAAAGATTTTTCCAGCTGCTTTACAAAAGTTTATTCACATTTCTCCAGCAAGTCGCATCTTGAATTGACTTTAGTTTTTTTTTTTATTTTTTGCAATTACCTTTCAGGTTTTCCGTTTTACCTTTCTTGGCGTATTTTGGGTTTTGTTTTTGTTTTTTTTTTTTTGTGACTGCAGTCGACAGCCAACAAATTGGTGGGCCCTCCCCTTTCGACCCCCTCCCACCCTTTGCGTCACGCCCAGCAGCTTTGCTTTTCACTTGACCATTAATTTTGCACAGCATCTTCAACATATTTTAGCTCGTTTGAATGAAAAAATGAATCCAAACGAATTTTCAACTGAATAACACTCAAATCGAAATCAACATGTTATTTAGATTTATAAATTTAATTTGAAAAACTATTCCTTAGAATGCTTAGCTTTTGATTGAATGCTGGCTTATATTTAGGCGTGTTCTGGCTTCCACTTTCGATAAAATCGTATTGCGTAAATGAATTTCACTTAAATAGTAATATTTTGTGGTTTGAAGTCACTTGCATTTGATCAATGATTGAATTAAGATAGGATGAATTGAGATAGGATGAATTGAGATAGAAATTCAATTCACAAGATGAACAACAAAACGGAAATGTTTCCATTTTCACTTTTATTAAGATTTTGCGGATTGAATTCACTTACATTTGGTCAATGATTGGAGCAAGATAGAATTCAAATGAAAGCTGAACAGCAGTAAGTAAAATTTGAAAATCTAAGAAAATTTCAATTCCGAATAATGTTGTCGAAATTTCGAAAAAGAACCGGCAAGTAAATGATTTTTTTAAAGTACTCTAAAACTGCAAACAGGATAACTCCAAATGGAGTTCGTTCTACCTATATGATTTTGTTGGTTCGTTTAGTTTGTAAAGCTGTCGCTCCAAGTAACTCCCTCCTGTAGTGCGGGAGAGGGGGGGCCTTGAAACTCCTTTGTGAGCTGCACTCAGCGTGAAGTGCATTTGAAACTCGAAAACAAACTCGACCCAAAGAGCAAAAGTTTTTGTTTTAACTTCTTTATTTTGATTACATTTCTCATTGCTGCTTATCAAAAAGTTTTAAATGTTGCATTAAAATTGAATTCATCACAAAATTGTTGTTGTTCTTGGCATATTAGCCCAAAAAACAGAACAACTTCGACTTTAGTGAGGTTTTTATTTTTCTTTTTTATTTATTTATTGTTCTTGCGACTTTTCGTTGAATATACTTGAACTTATATTTATGCTTCTGACAGCGAAACTTGTTAGTTTTCAACTGATAAGCAATACTTTTGCTTGACTTTAATGCGATAACGTCAGCTTAAATACGATAAATAGATATAGATATCGTGTACTTGTTTATCTATTCTTATTTGTTATTGTTTGAAATATTATGCAATGTCTGCAGTTAATGTTAGCATGAAATCAAACTGCTACACTTGAAAAAAATGGATAGCTACTATTTTAGATTGAACGATTCCTTTGCCGATAATGAAACTAAATATTCTTTTAGTTCTTTAAGTTCCTTTTTGAATAAAAGAACTAATAGTTTCTTTAGTTCCTTTTGAATAAAATAACTAATCGTTTCTTCAGTTCTTCTCCGGATTAAAGAACTAGTCATTCTTTAAGTTCCTTTCGGATAAAAGAACTAATCGTTTCCTTAGTTCCCTTCCGGATAAAGGAACTAATCGTTCTTTAAGTTCCTTTGGGATAAAGCATCTAATCGTTACCTTAGTTCCTTTCCGGAGAAAAGAACTAATCATTCGTTTAGTTCCATTCGAACTAAAGAACTTCTTCAGTTTCTTTCGGATAAAAGAACTAACTGTTTCTTCAACTAGTTCAGATCGGATATAATTTGTATTTCTCTAAGTGTACATACATGTTCTTATATTTGTTTAATATGTCCCAAGTTGAAAAAATAAACAGTTTTCGAGAAATATGAATTATTGTTTGCTTTGCTTAGTATGCAAATGGGGGTAAAATGGGGGAGTTTGGAGGAAATGTTCCATTGTGCAACAGAATGTTCAATAAATGTGCAGCAATTGATGCAATCTGACACGCTATTCAAAGAAGAAGAATAGCTTAAAGCTCTTTTATGCATTTTTGTTTTGTTTTTGCAAGGAAATTGCACATAAGAAAAACAATTAAAGCATGTCTTATTTTTATTTTAATTTATATTTTTTTGCTAATTATGCATTCCCTTTTCGCAGTTAATTAGCTTTATTACAGTTTTTATTTTATTATCATAGGAAGCAGCTTTCCAGAAAATCTTTCCTCTTTATTTTCACCCCGCTTTTTCTTTCTTTTTTGCTTTTGCTTTTGCTTTGGGATTTCTAAATCAAAAATTGAGCCATGCAAATTTTGATAGTCAAATGCTGACCTTTGGCTTTGGCTTGGGTTACCGCATTTCATAGCTTTCTTTAGCTGTGTGTGTATCTGTGTATGTGTGTGTGTATCTCAAAGGTTGTTCTTTAACCTAAAAGTCGTTATACAAAGCTGATAAGCGACTGGAATCAATCAAAAAAATGTTTTAAATTGAACAATGTAAATGAAATGACTTTTGTTGTTCTTTCTATTATTATTTATTCTATTTTTCTTCTTTGGGTATTATAGTTTCGTCACTAGATGTGACACGAATTCAAACAATATATTTTTATTTTACATCTTATTTAATTTTCATTTATTTATCTTGTTTTCACTTTAATTCTAAACAGTTTTCTTTTGACACCCTTTTTATAATAACAATACGTTTTCATTAAAACAAATTTTCTGCAAGGGTATACGAATAAAACATAACTCTTTGATACATCGAAAATAGCTTTTCTTTCTTTTTTAAGCTATTTTAGCTTTTGCTCTTCTCGGTTTTCTCTCTTTCACTATTCAATCGTTACGGGCATTAAAGTTTGGGCTTTGTCACGTAGTGTCCACATGGCGACATAGCGTATACTAACACATTCGAATTTTCAGTTGCACACACACACAAACACACACACACACAGGCACACACACCCAAATGTAAATGGGCAGCAATTGTCATAGATACTCGCACATATGTCAAAATGGTATCGCAGTTTAAGAAACTTGTGCGACTTTTGAACTTAATGACCTTAAAGGTCAAAGGGCTGACACACATACACACACATACATACATGTGTATATATGTTGCCCCTGGCTGATACTAATGCTACTGCATGCTGCCTTTAACCCAAATTTAGTTGCTTTATTTTTTTAAGTAGGGCATATTTACTTTTTTAAGACGTTTGCAAAGTATTTTAAAAATTTTAATTTATTTTGAAATTGTTTTAGGCTTCAAATTCGAAGTTAAAGATTCGAATTCCAGTTTGGAGAGAGAGAGCGAGATGTAGATATTAAGTAAACCTTGAGCGAATTTGATAGTTAAAAAAGCAAATGACTAATTTTACTGCTATAACATTATTTTGTCATATTCCCGCAGAACAACAAAGTGTCGTGTTCGAATCCCAGGTTTTTGGTTTTCTGCTATTTGCCATTGTACGAGGTACAAAAACATAAATTTTTATTAATTTTAAACATGCTTAAATCAGTAAAATGGTTTTTTGGGTTTTTGGGTTCGAATCCCGCATAATCAGCTCTAAATTGAATGCAAATGTAAAGAATAATAAAAACTTGGCAATTTATGTTTCTAAAACTTTGAATACAGGGTAAAATTAAAGTCTTATTTAAATATATATTACTGCTAATAGCTATGTTAATAGTTTCTTCACACCCACACATACACAATGCCACAAAAACAAACAATACACCCACACGTGCTAAAAACTTTTCAATTAGAGTCGACAACAAACCGAAATCCTTTTTTTTATGCCAGTTCAGATTTGCGCCTTGACCCGACAACGGAAAGGCATTTAGGAAAAGGAAAACTTTGTGCAAATCGGGCGCGATTTGCATAATTTTAAACGCTGGCTTATTGGTTTTGCTTGCTTTTTGCCTGTGTTTGTTTTACTCACAGATGGAAATTATGGGGGTAAAACCAAAAGAAAATTCCTGAGGCGGGCTCTTGGCGTATTCGTTGACAGCGAAAAAAAGCTTATTGACATTTCGACTGTGATGTCTTATACCCTAGCTGAGGGTATTTATGTCGTGCATAAAGAAATCTCTACAAAAATTAACTTGTAGATAGTTTTGCAAGAAGGTAACTCAGAAGTTTCGAGGTTCGAATTCCAGTCAAGAATAATTAACTGTATCAATCGAATCAAGATTTCAATAATGTACCGAAGTCGGCAGCAATCGGAAAACAAAACTATCCACAGTATCAAGTGCACAATTATCGGTAGTATCAAAAGGAAAACAATCGATAAATTTGCAACACGATAATACCGTTATAGTTAACTGTAGATAGCAAAATGTAAAGTCACATTTGATCTAAGTCTAAGAATTTTAGAACCAACTAAGAAAATGTTGTATTTGTTTCTTAAAACGCATGAAAAGAACCGACTAACGATTTTCGATTAATCATATAAAATAAATCGACTTTTTACTGTTTCAAAGATAAAAACTGTTTTTTCGCGATTGAGCTATAAAACAACAGCTATGTTCGATAGCTATCGAAAATTATCGTTAAACGATCTTCGCGGAAACCAAAAAATGATCGACTTGGAGTACTCATTTTGAAATAGATAATCGATAACATCAAATTCTGTAATTCCGACTGTAAATCGATAATATATATATTTTTTTATATATAAAGAATCAATTGAAAAAGGGTATTTCTTATATGAACATATTTCTTGTTATCTTTTTATTTGGCATATTTTCAGCGGCAATTTTGAGAATTTGCATATCTGATTAATATGAATACATTAGTTTTTGTGATTTGGCACAATAAAAGCAATAACATAAAATGGAATAAAGCAAAAAAAATCCAACACTATGAAATTGAATGCGACCCAGGCTGATTGTAAGACAAAGGTCAAGCTGAAGAAAGTTGTGTAAGCCTCTTTTCTGAGATTTCTTATATTTCCATACACCATTCACTGCTTCCTTTTTCCCCATTCCGTGCGCTTATCTACTCTATTTATCTATACATAATGTCTGGTTAGTTAAATTCAATTGACGTTTCCGCTCAAGTTCTCGCTAAGAGAGTCGAGAGTCAAGAATCGAAAGACGACGTTCTTTGCTCATCTTCTTCCTACTCATAATGCGATTTTATATTTTACAAAAGACATAAAATATGCTTTTTACATACAGCTTTAAACTGACACTGCCGACACTCTCTTTGGCAGCAAATTCCCCTCTCCCCGGGGGTCCATACTCAGACTCAGACTCAGACTCATTGAAGCGAGTGCTTTTCCTTTTTGGAGTCTTTTTTATTGAGGAAGCAACAAATTTATTTAAATGAAGTCGAAAAATGCTTTCAGTGGTTTCTTGTCTTTTGTCTGCGTTGTGGGTTTAATGTGTGCTAGATTTGACAATTATGACAGCACGAAATATAAGATTAAATCGACATCATTTAATGCAAGCTGACAGCTTCAGTTTTACACCTACCCCTTAGGGGTACCTCTGCTTACGGCTGATGTCCTGGCAATCATCGGCAGGTCCTGTCGTTAAGTGGATTAAGTTGCTTGCGGTGCTGCTCGGGTTGAACAAGGGCATATTGGCCCGCTTAAAGACTGAGCACTCGCACACATTTACACCCTGGAATGACCTTTGACTTTGCTTGAGTACTGCCTTCAGCGTCCTGCGTCCTGTATCCTGAGTCTTGAGCCTTCTCAACCTCAGTGTTCTATGCTGTGATTTATGTTAGGCAATGGCAATTTAGCGCTGCGTAGCTTCATAAATTTTATTATCATGCAATTGCAAGCTCAGTGCTCCTACAAAAGAACACCCTACTCTAAACTGTCTATACTTTGTATACCCTGTAATCATTCAAAATAAAGTGGCAGTTTGTACTTTCATCAATACTTTTGTTATTGATTAAGCTATGGTTATCTAAGGAATAAGATGTAACTAATTTTGAAACAAACGTTTAGTTCGTTTATCGATTTTACAGAATTGTAATCAATGTTGATTCAATAAATTGTGTAGAATGTACCGATTAATCAATGTTGCATAGACAAAATTCGTATTTTTACTCCCTGTTCCCATTAAAAATGGGAAAAAGGGAGTTATAAAGTACTGCAAATGTGTGTAACAGACAGAAGGAGGCATTTCCGACTATATAAACTATATATATTCAGAGACTATATGAGCTAGAGACACCAAACTTGGCATGCAGGTTCCTGTATACCATACGCAACACATTTCAACACGATCGGATAAATAGCACCAAAGTTATAGAAGAATCTATTACGCCCGTCTCAGATGGCAGCAACAACAGTTTGACAAGCAGTTTACGAGTTAAGTGCACTGCTTGCTTGTGTTGCCGCTGAACTAAGTTATCGATAATTTTGTATATATCGAATCGTCGAATCAAGATATTAACATTTATAAAAGATATGCATGCAGATAGAGCTGAAATATTAAATATTTGGCTTTTATACAGTTTTACTGAAACCATAATATCGATTATCATCGATTTATCGATATTTTGTGCATCTCCCCATTCGAGCTCTAAACATCTCTCAATGTTTCCACTAATCAATCACAAAAAACGAACTACAAACTCATTTCTAAAGATATGATCTTCAAAATCGGTTGAATTAATCAATAACAATGCACAGGGTATCTGCTCGTCGAGCACTCAGAACTTAACCATGCTTACTTGTTATTTATCGCACGCTCGCAATTGACAGTTTTGTGGGAGTCTTGTTTCAGTTTTCGAGTCGTCGGGTCAAGTTGCTCAGATAATATCTTTCTAAAAAGCGGAGGCTTTATTAGCTACGTGACAACAATGTTTACAAATATCGCATTTTATGGGTGCCGTTAAGCTGTAAACGAGCATAACTAATTAATTGAATTTGCACAGTATTAGAAATATATATCTGCATTTAGTATACATATAGCTAGTTATGAACAAAGTCAAGATGTAAAATCCGAGTTCAAACAAACTTAATAACTTTTATAGTAAAAATAACTTTAAACTATTGAAAACAAAATTAATAAATAAAAGCTAATCATATATATAATAGATTAAGTATCATATAAGCATAGTAAAGACCATTTTTAATTATTTTTAATGTAAGAAAATAATGCTTAAGCAAGAATGTTTACTTTTATGGAGTATATTGACCTTGAAAACGTTTCTAATGTGGTCGATTTTGAAAATTTTAAATTAGAAATCAAAATTATCACATATCGATGCCAAGTTTTATTTTACTTCTTCATTCTAGGTACAACTAAATCCTAAAAAAACATTTCAGTATACATTTTTTCGGACTTTCCTAAATGTTTTCCATAACTGAATACAATTAAAATTTCTCAGCTTTGTTTCAAGGTCATTATAGAGATCTTAATTACTCTATTATTCATATAATGTTTTACATTTCTCATGAAAGTCGTGAGATCTTAGCCCGCTTATTAGAGTAAATGCGATATGACGCATGTGTCATAGTTTGAACTCGAATTCGAATTCATATTCGTATTCGCATTCGAAATCAGACTCATGCCCATTGGCACTGACCTCGCACAAAAGCGTGTAGATTTTTGTTGTTGAAAGCAAATACAAATATTATTGACTAAACATGAATTTATTATTTAGTTAGTTACGCATGCGTAAGATGAGACAATGTTTTAAATTAGCAAGAGAATGGAACCAAAATGAAGCTCAAGGCAACCGGTTTTTTGGGCTTTTAGACTTTGGGAGTGGTCCAAAACTGCAACTAAGTTAATTGGGGGAATCTGACTAAAAATAAAACCCCAATTTAATCGGCATCTCACAAATGAAATACGCAGAAAATAAAATTTGATGTGATGTTAATTTAATGCCCCAAAAAGATTTTAAGGCAACTCAATTTTAAATTGTTTACAATTTTTGAAAATGCGTTTTTTGTCAATTAATTTAACACATTATTTTAACTCAGTGAAGTAAATAATTAAAATCAGAAATTTTCCCTTTAATGCAAAAACTAGAATACACATTTCTAATTAGCTTTTCCACTTTTGAGAATTGGGAATTGGTATTATTGGACTAATCAGCAATGCAGAGCCTGACAGAAAAAGGCACTTGAAAATGCCAGTTTCAGTTCCAAACAGCTGTTGACAGCTCGATAACTCAGCGCAAACAACACCTACAACAACAACAATAATATCAATAAAAATAACAACAACTAATCTGTTTGGATTTAAATTTCGGAAATGCCGCCTTAATTGTTTGACGGGTTTTCGGTCAGACGAAATCTATTTCGAACGCGACAACCGCTTGAATTCCTGTGAAAAGAACCGCGCAGGTACCGAGTACTTGTATTTTAAATTTAAAATATAAAACAGGAATCAAAACCATTTCAAGAGAGCAACACGAATGATATTTCCTGAGGGTTAGGTAGCGACCAGCATGTAGGGAGAGCGATGTAGAGTCGGTAGAGCTACCTAGCTTATAAGCAACCCTTCTGACTCATGCTGGAATTTGTATATATTAGAGCTGTAACGCATTGTTCACATTAAGTTCATTTGAACTACTTACGAAAATAAAAGAGTGAACTAAGTCTGGGAATATCAAATTTAAAAATGTGATATTATATAGAGTATAAATCGGGTACCAAAACAAAGTTCAACAACAAAAACTTCGTTATAACGAGATTTAGTGAATACGAAATGAGTGCTTTAAATCGATGCTTTTTGAGTCGCTACGATTGTAATCTATAGTTATCGGAAGAATCAGTTCCGAGAAATTCTAAAAAAAAGCAAAAAAATGCAGGACGGAAACCATACTTGTATATGTCTTTGATACAGTTTACAATTGTTACAATCGATTACTTCATGATTACAGCAATCAAATTTAAAATTAAATTAAGCGTGGCAAAAATAGCATTCTGTAAAAAGAAAGTCTGTTATTAAGATGTTACTTTTAAAGAAGTTTTACTGTACTTATGCTAGTACGATTATTAAAAACTTAACAACTTAACTAGTTCCTTTACTTGAACATGAGTAAAGCAGGAAGCAAAAGAGATTTAGAGAGAGAGAATGATAAAGACAGTAAAAGATCGAGGAAGAAAGGATACTACGGGTGGAATCACATCACGAGGCAGCCTCAGCTTGAACTAGTTCCCTCAATTGACCGAAAATGTACAGCCCTAATGTACAGCACAGTACATAAGTAAAACATGAAGCAAAAGAGAAGAAGATATGGAGAGAGAGAGAGAGCTTGCTAAAGAGAGTTAGAGAGCGAGGGATCGAGAGATCGTGAGAGAGAATACTACGGGTGGTTCAGAATGGAATCACATCACGAGTCAGCCTCAGTTTGCATTTTGAAAAAGCGACGCGCACTACGGAAAATCCTGCCACGAAAAAAGAAAACAAATCGCTAGAAAAAAGAGTCCTTAAGGACTTTTTATTATATGTTCCAAATCTTAAAATAATTGCAAAAGATAACTGAGAAAAAATTACAAAAGCTAACTGAAAATGGAGCGTCGCAAAGCGTTGAGTTCTTATGCGAAGCTCAAGGAGCAAGAACAGGAGCTGGAGTTGGAGCAGGAGCATGAAGAGGAAAAGGATAACAGCAACAGTGAGCAGGAGGATGCATTACCTTCTCTGCGTCGCTCGCATTCAGTGCGTGCCTCGCTGAGGCGCCTCAAGAGCAAGCTTCACAGTCCCGCCCTGCCGCTGCAGTCACCCTTCAAGTTGCGCAAGCATTTGCATAAGCGCAGCCGCAACGGCAGCAGTGGCAGTGGCAGCATCGCCAGTGGCAGTGGCAACATTGGCTGTGGCATCAACAGTGGCAGCAGGACACTTAACAAATCGAAGGCGATCAAAGCGTTGCGCATGTGGCATGAAATTGATGCCGTTGCCACAGTTACGACCAAATTTGTGGCACTCAAGCAGCACAACATGCAACAACAAGAACAACAACAACAACATGATCACGAACTGGGCATCGAGCATTTAATGTCCACGTTGCCCGTGGGCGTCACCTTGCCCCGCAAGGCCTGCAAGCTGCTACAAATACCCGAGAGCTATGCCAAAAAGATGGCGCCACAAGCGACACTCGACTCGGATCTGGAGCGCAGCTTGGGCAGTGATTCGCCCAACGTTGCCACACATGCCACACTTGCCACAAATGCCACAATCCTCGCTGATATCAAGCAACATGCTCAGCAGGGCATCTATGGAACAACACGCATGCGAACGGCAACAATACGCAAACCGATGCCCTATTTAAACAGTCGTAGGTGTTACTTTATATGAATATGAATACTATTCAATTTAGTTGAGACTATTCATAGTTGCTTGTTCAGGTTTAAAGATACAACCAAGTAAAGTAAAGTGAATGTTAAGTTGTTAGCCAAATATCACCTGAATATGATATGCTAATATCAATACTCTAATATTGAAATTGATGTATTCATAATGTTTGTGTTTGCAGTAAAGTGTTGTTTAAATATTTGTGAATATTATATTTCATTTAACAGTCTGTATTAATTAGTCTCACTCGTGTTTGTTGTCAGAAAAAAACTACTTGTCAAGTGACAGATTCGAAACTGCCTCGAAAAACACTCAATTTTCGATATTTTTGGTCTTGCTCTTTGCTCAAATGTGAATAATTTAACTAACTATAACAAGTATTCAATCTTTAAAGAATCTACTTTAATGCTTTATGTGAAAGTGCTATCAAAATTTTGGTTGATACACCATTCCAAGACATATGAATACTATTATATTCATACTTTGAATTTTGTAAAGTGAAATTTCTTGTGTCAAAGTGTTGTAAATATTCAAAAATGAATCATTCAAACATAAGGAACAGTATATTGAGAACTCTGTCAAAATTATAAAGTATTCTGAAATGAACTTGCTCTGTTCATAATTAGTATTCAACTTGTGTGAATTGTTCTAATGTGAAATTTACAGCGAATGAATGATAATGTATTCATATTTTGTATTCATTTCTTAATATTAGTTATGTTAAAGTGATATTCTAAGTGTGAAAGTGTTTTCTGAATATCCAAAGATTATTCAATCCTTCATTTAATCTAATCTTCTAGTACTCAGAAGTGACAACAGATACCTTGTTAGATTCATCGTTATTTTGAAATACTTGATCTATTCATTATATTCCACTTATGTGGAAGGTCTAATTAATTATTCGTAAATGTTTTGTTTCAACATATGAATACTAAAACTGTTCACATTTTGTATTCATTCTTTGTTAAAGTGATTTTCTCTGTGTGGAAAGGTTATCTTAATAGTTTTGTGTGTTCCATCGTTTGTTCTGCATACTATTTCATCTATATAAGATAGCTACTCAAAAGTGAAATTCTCGGCATGAAAGAGTTGTCTAAACAGTCGTAGGTGTGTCATTTAATACTTTGAATACTAATCTATTCACACTTTGTATTTTAAGTTAGAAATTGTTTGCTGTAAATCTTTCGCTTAAGTGGTTTTTTTTTATGACACTTTTTTTATATTATTGTTGTTTTGCTGGGATTTTGATTCTTGTTTTCAAAATTGGGTCATTGAACTTTGAACCATTTCAAACAAGTTTCACGAGATGAAGATTGTGAAAATCATCCTTGAGGGTTGTTTTCTGAGTTTTCAATTTTGCCATGAAGACAACAGCGTTAAAAAAAATTGACTTTCCACTTAACCCAACATTTTCTCAGCTTTGTTTGCTTTACTTGATTTTTTGCCAAGATTTTCTTGTTGAAAACATTCTTTCAACATTAACAAATAATTTGCACATTTCTTGTTAAATACTTCAACATATTTCTCTGAACTGAAACTTAATTCTTGTAAATGTATTGCACACAAACCTTGTCAGATTTAAATAATACTTTTATCACGTAATTGAAATGTATATTGTTTGTGGTAACCTTTCACTCGTCTGGCCATTTATATAGGTTAATCAATGCCATTAATTCCAACGTTGCCAGCTGTGTCCAAGGGCCAAGGATAAAGGCTGGCCAAAATGGTCAAATGGGCAATTGGCCAAAATAACATTACACTTCCATAATTAAATATTAAATTTAAATGAAAACCACAAAGTATGTTTATTATGCCCAACACCCTTTAAAAACAAAAGGCATTTAATTGGAGTGTATTAAACTTGAGACAATTTATGTAACGGCATAACGAAAGAGCATCGGGATAGAAAAAATGTCGCCCTTCTAGATAAGTTTTTCCTTTTCCCGAACTGGCCCACTTCGCACATTTTTTTAAATTAACCCGCGGTTTTCGAATCCTGCCCAATTTCCTCAAAGCTTTTCAAGTAATGAGAACGGAAAAGAAAATTCTCGTATAAGTAATTTTATTTTCCCGTCCAATTTAAAAAAAAATTTATTTGTTTTGGGTAACTTTTATTTACTTTTTAGTGTGACCAAATTCTTAAGAGAAAATACTACAAATTTAAAAAATACTGTTCACAATATAATTAAGATCTATAAAATTATACACATTTTCAGAGCTTGCAAGTATTCGAAAATATGTTGCAATTCGTTCATTCATAATGTTTTTTTGTGACAAGCCAGATTTACGTTCTTCTTCTTTACATATAAATGAAAGTTTAAGTATAAATTAAAAATAGTACAGGGCAACGCCTAGCTAGTCTGAGAACTCTCGACAAACCAAACCATAAATTTGATACAAATACAATAAACATTAACGGGAAACGGACATTAACGTGATTTATATATATAATGTATAATGTTGCAGATGCTACCAAAATGATGGTAGCAATAACAACAACAACAACAACAACAAGCATCACTCCCCGCAACAACAGTCCACCCCGCAGAAGCTGCAGATGCAGATGAGCAGCTGTTTGCGATCTCCCGTCATTTTCATGCGCCAGAAATCGTTTCACACGCTCAACGAGCTCACCAAATTCTGTCAGTTGAAGATGCCAAGCGCTGCTGCTGCGCCTGCGCCAACGCCGATGCCAGCAACGGCAACGCTGCAGCCGCGCGGTCAGCAACGTCCACAGAGTATCCATCAGTATGCCAGCGATGGTAAGCGAGTATTACACTCCACTCCACCCGCTTCAACACACACACCCACAACCCACGACCCACATTTCCCACACACATGTGGGTCAATTAAAACTGGCCTTAAAAATGCTCTGGTAAATGGACAACATGCGGGAGAAGGGATATGGTGCATGGAACAGTGGCAGAGGCAGGGGCAGGGGCAATGCTTCTGTTAATTAAAAGCCATAAATAGCTAAATAACACTAGCTAACAAAATGCAAACATTTGTAATCAATCCAACTATTTGCCACTATTTTGCCGACACAACAAAACTTTTACTTGCTAATTAATCCCACTAAGTCCAAGCAAAAATCAATACATAAAGTAATTTTTTAAATTTATAAAAAAAACAGAAAATTGTTACTTGAAAATCCGAAAATATCAAATATGGTTATGAAAATGTTTATATTTTTAGAATTTTTGTAAAAACTACATCATTTTTTGCGATTTAAAAAATTAGAATTCAAAAATGAATTAATTTTAAAGCACTTTTGATCAATTTAAAAAAAAAATCCATTTTTTTATTTTAATCGGGAAGCATCAAAGATGAATATAATAAATCTTAAAAGTTTTTTATTGCATAATTTTAATTAAAAAAAAAAAAATTCCATTATTTTTGCGGATTAAGAAACAATTTAAAAGTAAAAACTATTTGAAAAGCTTCCGTTTTTAAATTTAAACCATTTTTGGAGAACATTTTCTAGAGTACGAGATGTTGAGAGAATCAGACCTGTTCGCATTTCTTGGTAGTTCTCGAATGAAAAAAGAAATCTTTATTCCATTTTAAAGAGAAGTTTGAACAAACCGAATTTTCCATTAATATTCGGAATATAGAACAGCTAATATCTCCTACTTTGAATGTTTTGATCGGAATCGGAAATGCGAACAGGTTATGCTTGGACTTAGGACTATTAACTTTATCGGTATAATAACAAGGCTACTTGGGATACAATTTTGTTGAATTTTGTTGACTAGTGTAACTAATAAAAAAATAACAAGTGACTGCTTAGCTGGTTGGGTGGTTCAATAGCTTTATAGATGAAAAGCTGGATAGGTGAATAGGTATATGCTTGCTTAGGTGGGATATTTAATACGCTACTCGCCTGACTCGTCTAATATAGCGATGCTTTAGTGCATGTCATTCGCATATATAACACACTCACAAACACACATACACTTACAATCACACACAAACACACACGCACACACATACAGACTCACATTCATGCGCAGTGCTGAATACTTGTGCATAATTAATTTAATTGGCTTGGTCATTCCACAAATAAAATAAACAAAGCAACAATTGCAATGGAGCATTTGTTAATCATAATTAATTAATCGAAATTGTTTGTGTTGCAACGTTGCAATTATCGTCGGTATATGCGGCATTCGAGGTGCGCTCAAAAAGTAATTTTAATTGTGTGGCTGCAACATTTTATAAACAGATGTGAAATGTAAACAAGAAAATAAACCCTTCGATTGCACTTAGTTGGTAGTTAAATCGTCAGGGTCATCAATTGCTAAGACTTCATAGCTATTGTTCTTTCATATTCACAGCTGAATTATAATTGACTTTCGATACAAATCCATCAAGTAGTTAAATATCATTCATTTACAGAAATTTTGGCGGGATCACCAAGTTCTGTGCTTCATAAACTGTAGATTTTACAATAGAAGAATGGTATAAAATTAACTAATCAGTAAATTTAAGAAAAAATATAAAACTCTAATACAGTTACGTTCATTATTTACGGTAACTGTAACTAATATATTCAGTTAAATTATAAGTATTCCAACTACTTTTTAAGCACGCCTCGTTAACGCATATCAACTACGGAGCTGGTTATTTACATTTTATTAAACAGTATTTACGCATTATTTGTATTTAACTTTCATTTTAGTTTTAAGCACATTTTCATTTAGCTTTATTTAATTATCATTTATAATTTCTCCCATCCCCAATTCCCCAAACTGCTCCCGCAGACAACATACTGCCCGATCGGTGTGAAAGTGAGCTCTACGAGCCGGTTAAACTGCGCGATAAGGGAGATAAGGATAACAACAATCAGGATAATTATCCCACCTATTATCCAGCACCATTGCTCTCCTCGCCGCCAAGCAGCTCCTTTCGCTGGTCGGAGCAGCTGTCGCAGCATGCGGCTGTAGCCAAGTTGCGCACTGCGATTTCATGCCACACGCAGGATCTACGAGAAATGGAATTCCTGCTGCCACAGCAGCAGCAGCATCAGCAGCAGCAAGCACAAAGTTCGCAACATCCTCAGCTTTGCATATCGCGACACTCGCAGCCAAAGAATGCCAAGCTGCGCGATGAGCACGAGTATCATTTGGAGGAACAATCAGCTATCGATGAAAACACTTCCGAAAATGTGCAACATCATCAGCTTTCGGTGCATCGTCAGCCGGTGCAGCTGCGTGGCAAGTTAGCTGGCAATACACCACATCCGCGTGTCAGTAAAATGTCGAAGAAGCAGCTTAAGCTCGCCCAGGCACAGCTGGATAAGCTCACACAGAGTAATATTCACTTACATGGTAAACACACGTCCTTGCGCTGCTCGCTGCACTCTAAGATCCCTCTTCAGACTAATTCTTAATATTATATCCATACGTAATCTTAAATTAACTAGAGTTTCCTCTGCTTTTTTCACAGCTCTCTTCTCGGCCGTGGAGCATGGTCATCTGGACAAGGCACGCACCATTCTGGAGTCTACCGATGTGGATATCAATAGGTAGGTGCAAGGACAGGTTATTTTTTTACTGCTTAAATTCTCTTATATTAAAAATCACGTCGGGGTCGCCAAATGTTGAGACTTCATAAGCCATTTTCAGATATTGAGTTTACAAAAACCTCGTCGGGGTCATCAAAGTTTGTGACTCCAAAAAAAAGGAGTTCTTAGATATTTATAGCGCTATTTCATATGACAAGCTATGAAAGGTTCGCCATACCGCCCACACATAGCACGTAGCTTAATCAATTATTTTATTTACAAATCACGTTGGGTTCACAAAATGTCTTTTCCTATACGCAGCTGCAATTTAATTACACATTCGGTTCTAATGCAACAAGTTGCTTAGTATTATACATTTACAAAAACTTCATCGGGGTCACAATTCTCTTCGATTTGCCAAGCTGTCCACACTTAGCTATAACTCCATAAAACAACTTCTCACAAAGAAAGCCAAGTAAACCTTATGCCCCATCTCCATATGGTCAATAAGCAACTATAAAAACCTTTTTTATTTACGAATCACGTCGGGGTCACCAAGTATTGTAACTTCATAAAGCAAGCTGACACAAAATCTACCAAGATCAATTGTAGCATTTCAGATAGAAGATGAGACGATTCTATATAATAGTAGTTACCCCTTAATATGTAGGGTTTATTGTTTCAGTTACTCATTCAGTTTAATTCACAGCATCAATACGGATGGGCTCTCGGCTTTGGATGTGGCCGTGCTGAGCAACAATCGCTCCATGACCAAAATGCTGTTGCAACATGGCGCTCTGGAGGGGTCACAATGTAAGCCAGCGGGGAATGCTGTGCCCTTTTGATGATGTTTTTAATTAATCAATGTTAATTCTGTTATAATTTAGTTTCCGTGGAAAGCATTGGTACAAAACTGAATGGCTTGCTCAAAGATGCCGAGTCACGCATACATGATCTCAGCGGACCGGAGGGGCTGTGCCCACCCGTTTTTACATCCCGACCTTCCATATCCAGCATTATAATTGGTGAGTAGCTGTTTTAATTTTAATTGGACAAGCTCTTACATGGATTTTCTCTATGACAGGCAATACAGGCTCTTCAGTTACGGGCTGCACTGGCAGCGAAGTGGACAAACAGATTGGCATTTGGGAGCGACGAGTGAAGGGTTTGCGTCGCATGCTTCTTGGCTGGGACCAGGCACGTCCGCCAGATGCACCTGCCTCCGTGGTTGTCGATGTGGTCGGTGACAATTCCCTCAGCTTACAAATACTCGAACCATTTGAGGGCGCCATCAGCACTAAATTCAAAGGTTAACCTCAACCGCAGCTTTGATTTGTTTGCTTTGGTTTTTGACGTTTCAATTATTTACCGCAGTTCAATGGTCAACTCGTGCCGACTTCAACAATGTGGTGGGGGAACGGGAACTTCTCGAATGGATTAGCTTCCATGGCACAATGGGCGCCCAGTGCCACATCGCTGGTCTCACCCAGGGACGACGCTACTTCCTCCGTGCCGCCTGTGGCAATGTCAAGGGTTGGGGCTCCTATCGCAACTCGGTGCCCGCCAGCGTTGTGCCCTCAAGTGAGTTATTGAATAGGGAGCATATAAATTTATATGTCATAAACCAGTCTAAAGATTATAAACGGAGAGAAATATTGGAAAGTATTCATACTAAGTTTAATAATAAATTTGGATTTGACAGATATCTGACAGTTATGCATTATATGTATCAATTATTAATTACAAGACATAAATTATGACAAATATCTTGTAAATAAAGCATAATTTTACATATTTATGCATACTTTATGCTTATTTATGCATCATTTTACATTTCAATGTATATTTTATGATTACTTATGCTGACATTATGACTATTTTATGCTTCAATTACTCCTAAATTCGAATATCATGCATAGTTACTTGAGGCTCGATTTCATACATAATTTGTGCATAAATTATGTTTACAATGCATGAATTGCGTGTAGAATTCTCTCAGTGCATGTTATCTTTAATTTTCATTATATGCTTTCCTTAAATAGGCATCTTAAATCGGACTTTCAAATTCTCACTTACTGTTTCCATTTCCGAATACTATTCATTACGATACGTTTTAGATCAGAATCGAGAGTTTTTCTCAAATTTTATAACCCAAAAGCATAGATCCCTTGTGCAAAAACCTTAGGTAACTGAATTCAATCCTTGATACAAGGCATGTGAATTCAATCCTTCATTCAAGGCATGTGAAAGCAATTCAGTCAACAAAATTAGTTCAAAACTTAATTCAGATTTATTTGTTATTAAGACCAATTCTGAGTTTTAACATTATCTTTCTTGATTTACAAATATTTACTAATACTATTGCTTTTTCTTTAGCCTGGCGTGATCTGGATAATCGTGAGGATCGCTTCTTTGGACGCCAACGCATGCTGGATAATCTGTTTACAGCTGTGCGTTTGGCACGACCCGCGGATGTCTCCGAGCTGAGTCTGGATCCGGGCAGCGTGCAGCGACGCAATCCGAAGAAGAAAACCACCATCAAACAGCTATTCTCGGTGACGTCCAAGTTCCAGAAGACCTTGCGCCGGTAAGCTACAAGTCTAAAATAGTTAAAGAAGATTGATTGATTGATTGTTTTTATAGTGGCATCTACTTCTCCTGCATTGTGCACTGCGATGACAAGGTGCTGGTCACAAGCGAAGACTTTCCGCCCGTTATAGAGATCGATGAATCGTATCCGAGTGCACTGCACATGGACTACTATTGGCTAATGAAGGTCGCCTGCACCTGGGAGGAGGTTAAATCCTTGCGCTCGGACATGGAACGTAATCTAACCTCGCCCGTGCACTTTCGCACCAAGCTGCTCTCCGCTGTCTGCCAGATGCAATCGGCACTGGGCTTTACCGATCTTGGTCAACTATATTATAAGCCTTTAAAAGATGCCCAGGGCACTGTGGTGCTGACCTGCATCCAATCCGTCAAAAGCCAAAAGGCGGTATCTATTATAAACTCACGTTGGCTGCCAGTTAGCAAGCTGCAAAAGAAGTTGGGTGCACTTCACGAGGATTACAATATCAACGAGCTGCTTATATCGAGCATTGGAGACCAGCTGCATTATCAGCAGGCTGCACTGCAGCGTTTGGAACCAGGGCTATATTTGGGTTATCTCAAGATGCAGTGCAGCATGGATCAAATACAAGTTGTGGTGCCTGTAAAGACGCCCAATGTGCTACCGCACTGCAAACTACGCGAGAATAGCCACATAACTGCCGAGGAATGGCAGGTGCTGCATCGTAATTCTAGCGGAGATCAGCTACGTCTGCCTTTGAATTTTAATTTGCAGCCTGGCAATTGTGGCGCCTCCGAAGTGCAGCGTCTTTTTCTTTACGATCTCAGCCAAGCCATGCATCGTCTTTTGGCCAGCATGAGCATTAAGCCCACGGATGCAGCTACTCACCGTCTTTATGATGTGGAGGTCATTGAGCTGAGCTGCGATATAAGTTTCCTCATTGTTTGTCCTTCTGTGGAATCATCCTGCGCCGTGCCCGGTCAGTCGGAGCTGCTGCTACAACGCGATGATCTGGCTAGCCTCAGCATTCAGGCCTTTGAAATGATACATCTGCGCACCTACCAACCAGGCATTGTCCAGAAGTATGCCCGGTTGTCCTGCATTCTGGAGCTGGACACTGCTTTGGCCACGCATTCCCAACGCGAAGCCTTCTCCAGCAGCGAGCTGCAGTTGGCAAAGGACCGTCTGGCCACGCTGCAGGATTTAAGCGCGAATTTAACGCTGGTCTGGAAGAGCATACGCTGGCTCATGGATGTGGTGGCCTATGCCCGGAATAAGCATGCTCAACCCGCTTTGCCCATGCGTGAAATCTTGGATTATGCGCAACTGCGTCATGAGGAATCCAACTGCTCGCAGCAACAACTGCTGCAGCTGCCGCTGCGTGATAGCAAGTGCAACAGCAAGACGGCACGCGGCAGCTGGCCTGGACCAGATGCGCAGGATCAGTCTCGAATCAAGCCGGAGCACTCCAAATCTGAGACGAATCTGGGCGCGGGACGTGGTTCGGCTCAAACTACACCCAGCAACTGTCCAGAAGCAGCTGAGCAACAGTCGGAACAGCAGCAGCAACAGTTGCTGCAGATCAACACCAGCGAAACCGGCTCCCTGCGTAAAAACAGTAGCGAATCCTTGAGTTCCTCCGTCTACAGCACTGCACGCAGCTTTTATTCCGCCGTAGATGCCAACACCGCCGAGTCTGATGCAGGCTTTGCCGCCGCCGAATCAAGCACTGTGTTTGCTTTGCCACCCTCGCGTTCCGATGACACTTTGGCGGATACACTGCGTCATGCCCAGACAGGCGTCGCACAGCGTAAGCGCACCAGCTCCAACATTGGCAGCATTCCCCCGCTCATCACTGTGCACAGCTCCAGCTCAGCACCTTATTTGGCTGGCTCGAGTGTCTCCCTGCGCACGGGCAGCGATGCCTTTGCTACGGATTTGGAACATAAACCTTTGAAGCCCGCCGCGGAGTATAAAATCAAAGCCGCCAGCAGCGCTAATCTCTATCTAAAAAGCAGTCTCTCCATGCTGCAACCCGAACTAAAACCTTTGAGCAGCGAGGAACCCAGCACCTCTAAAGCATCCTCCACCAAGAGCCTGGCTCAACAAAGCAGCGAAGAGGACACCGCCAGCTGTTCCAGTCTTAATGCCGAGCAGAGCTCCTCCACTGCAGCTGGCGCTGGCATCATTCAGGTTTATACAGCCTACAATACAGGATTGGCTAGCGGCACCAGCTTGAAGCTACATGTCACCCCTAAGACAACCGCACGCGAGGTCATCAATCTGGTGGTTAAACAGCTCAACATGGCTGCTGTTTTAAAGGGCAGCAAAGGACCCATCTATAGCATCGATATGATGGACAACTTCTGCCTGGTTGCTGTAATTGGCGCTAGGGAACGTTGCCTGCGCGATGACTTTAAGCCTCTCCAGCTGCAGAGTCCCTGGAAGAAGGGTCGTCTCTATGTTCGCCAAAAGCACGAGCTGCTCGCTGCCATCGAGCACTCCAATCGCAAGTCCCATCTGATCTAAAAACAGTCGAAACTAGGCTAGAGTTGATTGTTTGTTCATTTGATGATGATCGTTTCTGAGGCATCCTAAAAAAAATACTGTTACGAAAAGAAATGATCGTAGAATCTAAAGAAAATAACAAATTTGAAAACTGATGACCGGTTGGATGAAGAATTGATAGATACGATCGTACATAGAGATCATGATCGTATATAAGGTCTAAAGTAAAGAGAATAATTACATGTAGAGATGATCGTTAGGCCTATACAAAACAGATTCGAATAGAGATGATCGTATGTAAGCCCTAGGTAAAACAGATTCGTATAGAAATCATCGGTTGTATGAAGAATTGATCATTAGATGATAAAGTTGCTCTTAAATATAGATACGATGTGGACTATAGTTAAAAAAACCAGTTTGAATAGAAATACGTACGTATTATAGAGAATAGCTACAAAAAGAAAAGAACGCAAATACGATCATATTTATAGCGAATATATACAATACAATGATCAAGCTACAAATCATAAAATGTGAAAGACGATCTTATAGTGAGGCCTAAACAGAACAGACTCGAATAGAGACGATCGTTTGTATCATGAGTATAAAGAACAGAGATGATCGTATGGCCTCTACTATATAAAACAGATTCGGATTTGGATTGGCATTTGATAGTTTTGAAAGTGTTGATTAAGACAAGAAATAGAGATGATCGTATGTATGAAACGGACAGTATAGATGATCATATGATAGAATGCACCGTTACCGAATGCATGTTTATGTTATACACACACACACCCACACACACCGACACACATACATTTACACACACTCAAACAAATATATTGTTGGTTGCTTTATATATGGTTCTTGCTTTTGGGCTTAATACCCTTTTTCCCAGCAAAAGTTTTGATGACCAATTTCCCCAAAATTAGACTGAATTTATTACAAATGTACATATGCAAATTGATATGTATGTATTTATATGTTAAAAGACAAATTATTATGAAATATGAAATTGTAATGAAATGGTATTATTATATTTTGATTAGTTTTAAATTATACAAAAACACACACAAAAACATACACACATAAAAAACATATTTATGTATATAAGCTACATACATAAACATAAATTGATTGTTGTTAGTTGTTCTAGAAGCTGGCTTAATGTAAGTGCAACAAATTACACCAATATTAAAAAAAAAAAAAATATATATATATATATATCTATTTAATAGTGCTACATATAAATGTATTTTGTAGTTTAGTAAACAAAATGTTTTGATTGTATTTTTGTGGCATTTTTAGGCGCACAGGTTTTTTAATTGTACCAATCTAAATGTTTTAACGTATTTGCAATTAAAGCAAATCCAAATATTATTATTGAACAAAATGTCAATATACTTAAAATATACAGTTTTAAGTGTCATTCTCTTGATGTGTATGTATGTATGTGTTCTTTATTATTAACAATTTCAATCGCATTATACAAACAATATTATATGTTTAAATATAAATATATGTTAGCTGTGTAGTTTATAGATTGTAAACATAAAGAAAAAGTTTAACAGAATGCAAATATTTTTTAAAAATATACTGGCACAACTAAATGTTGAAAAAAAAATCAAACCAATACCGAAATTATATTGTAATTATTAAATTAATGAACGTATTCTCATGATTTAAAACAAAATTCATTTTTGTCGATTCGAAATGTTAAATATTATGTGTGTCATGTGGCAACATCTTATCGACAAGTTTGCAGGACGGGTAGAAAAATGGTGCTGCCAGATGTGCAATGATAAGGTGGCAACACTGCAAGTTTGAGTTTTCAAATATTTAAGATGATGAAATTTGAACTGTCTTGAGAAACAGAACATGAAACAGACCAGAAGTTAACATGCTAATTAACTTTAACACGAGCATGAAAAAATGTATTTGCAAGGTGGCAACACTGTAATTAGTAGGTCAAAAAGAATGTCACATTAGTTTGCGAATAAAATAAGGCTTGTCGAGAAGTAAGAAGTGCTGGAACATGAGAAAAAAAATGGAAAGTGTCAACACTGAAATTTAAACGACAAATCAGCTAACATGGACATATGAAATTAAAGTCAAAATTGACTTGTTAAAGTTTAACACGAACATGATAAAATGCTTTTCAATGTGGTAAAACTGAAATTATAGCAACCTGTCCAAAATGAACATGAGAAAACGGATTCTAGTATATCAAAAAGTCCTGTAAATCGGTTGTGCAGGAAAAGTTTTAAAAAAATAAAACTAGCACAGAAATGTTCGTAACTAAAGCATGCTTGAGCATCCGGTTTTAAAATCTATATGTTGCTTGTCTTAGTAAGTTCTGCATGTCCCTAGCTACTACTACACCCGGTCCCAGAATTTTACTTCCGGAACCTACTACTACGGAACTAATCAACTCACACAAACTTGAAAGTACTATAGTATATGTTGAATATGTATATGTAAAACTCTATTAACTTTGCTATTTTAAATGTGCAAACCGATAAATGTCTATAATTAAATTATATAGTACATATATACATATATAGTACTCCGTATATAATACAATACTTCTTGAAATCTATGTCTTTACTGTAAGTGTTGTAGAAAAATGATATGATATGATATTAAATTGTGTAGCTAGAGGACAGTTGGAATCAAACTTACATTAGAGGGCAGAAATTTATTCAGAGAATTTGTAAAACAGTAGAGTCCATATATAATAGAAATTCATAAGATATTGAATCTATTAAGATCAGAACTATGACCAACAAATTTTTTGTAAATATTTATTCATTTTGAATGGTAACACAAAGATTTTGATAAAGTTTTTATTATATGGGTTTACCAGTCCTAACAGCAACGAACAAAAAACATAGCTAGGAATTAGCGTAAGCCTAAAACCTAACCAACCATAGCTCAGTTCTATTACAAAATATTAAAAATAAACAAAACAACGAATGCACAAAATTTGAATATAATTATTTAAGTTATTAAGTTTTTTTTATTCAACTTTTGGTAAGATAAATTAAACAAATATGAATTGTCGACAAGCCGCCGTCCGTATCCAAAAAATAACTTTAGGTTTTTTTTTTTTTTTTTTGATGGAACCAACATTTTTACAGAGTATTATTTTTGTTTTGCATTTGCGATATGGTGAGATTAGTTTATGACGCAATCTAATTGTAACTATTTAATTAAGGTGTTAAAGGTCGCGAATAAAGAGTAGGTATATAATAATATATCTATGGCACACATGATAAATCTATTGTATGATAAATGTTTGTAGTATAGCGTTAAACAAAAAAAATAACTGTAATATAGAAGTTTGCAAAAATCTTATCAAGTGTCTAAACTCATATTAAACCGCATGTTAAAAACAATCCTAAAATGATTCCGTGTGTATTTTTGGTGTGTGTTAACTAAATATATAAATGTATACAACAACTACAAAAGAAGATTAACATCTATATTACCAATGCAACGTGAAGATAATTCAGTTATGATATAAGTACTTATACATACATATTACAAGATGGAACAGAAGATTCGATAAATTGTAGAGAAGCAAGAGAAATGTGGAGTACAAGATGATGATGAATACTTATTCAATTAATTTAAATAAAGACTTAACAACTGTTATGATGTCATTTCAAATATATACGATATATATACATATATATGTATATACATATGGCATATCACTTTGTTTCTTTTCAAGGGGGGATTTTAATTTAGAGTAGAGCCTGACTCAGTCTGAGAAATTACATTAAGTTGAATTTTGGATCACTCAGTAAACCTCATATTAAGTTCTAAAACAAGCATACAATCTTAGCTATGTGATCTTATATGTTCATGAATTGTGTATCATAGTCGTCTTTCGTAAATTAGAACACTTCGAGCAGATCTAGTTGCAAAAAAATTTAATTTCTGAGGGTTTTTTGAAGGTTGTAATTGTTTGGTTCAAAGAAAGCCACTCTATAATAACTAGCTTTCTCTTAGTCTGTCGCTTGTAATTCTCAAAAACAGTTTAAGCAATCATATAGAGTAGTGCTCGACTGAAATACTTTTTGGTGCAATATCTTCATATTTCTCAATTCTTATGGTTATTGTTCATATTATTTGATTTTTATTTATTCGAGGAAACCCAATTTTATATTTTTGTTTTTGGAAAGTGTCTTGGAACAATTTGCCCTTGACGCAGGAACCCTTTGGTGTACACAACCATTGGGACTACAACAAGCCAACTATGGGCCACTATGTAGGTAAGAAGGGTGCTTGCATAGCACTGTTCGAAGCTGAATACCACAAAACGGCAACAAATCACAAAAAACGAAAAAATACGCTTAAGATTCTCAATTGGTTCTAGCGCACCAATGCGGATTAGGATGCTTGACCGTGGATTTGAGAGCATTGGTCGCTGATGACGAATTTTGGCATATGTTTTCTGTTTGTATAGATAAATCTCAATTACATTGGAAGTTGATTTAGAATAAGTACTTATATATGTATGTATGTTTTTAATAAATACTATGCAAATCATTTACAAAAATTGTAAATGTTATTATACACATTTTAAGTTAAACCGAATTTTGGACCATATCGTGTAAGTCCTCAATCATACAACGAATGGAAACTGAAATTATAAAAATTTAAGTTCAAAACTGCTACAAATAATGGTTTATATGATTTTCAATATGGATTCTAAACGTCAATGTTAGTTTCTAGATAATTCTAAATTACGAAGGCTCTACTTTCAAAACGATCACCAATGGTGAAATACTATTTTCCACGTACATAAGTAGCTTATGTATATTTGTACAAAATATTGCATTGTGCATAATCTTCTAAGGAACTCAAATGGAATTTGTTCTGTGTGTATGCGTTACACAAATCTCAAATAACGCTTCCACAATCAAAAACACAAAGTAACTGATAACAGCTTGATTACTTGATTACTTTCGAGACCTTTATAACATATCACAATATATATAAATATACATATTTATTTATTCTAACCCCGATCATACAAACTGGAAATGGTTCCGTAAAATTGCCCTGAGAAATTTCGCACTTGTCATCATGCGTCATTATAAACATAATACTCGTAGCTGACGGAGTTGATGCAGTTGGCCGACGAATATGAGGAGTTAGAAAGGGACAGGGAACGTCTGCGACAACATAGCCGGCCTAACCGGCCCCGACTGATGGCAATGGAGGAGATGCGAGGCCCCGAAACGCAAAGTCGGTTGACCGAAAGAGAGGAATCACATGGTCCCGAGAACCGGTCCCGACTGATGGCAATGGAGGAGTCCCGCGTCCCCGAGAATAGGGATGGGCCGAGGCGGTTGGATAACACGCGTGCGGACCCCAGACCAGCTCCCAGGACACAGCATCCAAACCCGAGAACACATGTGTCAAATCCAACCAGGGCCTGTAGAATCTGCGGCCAGGAAGGACACTGGGCGGTGGAGTGCCAAAATGCACGGTTGGGTTCGCACCGCCACATGCTGCCCACCGGGAAACGGCCATCGGCGTCCACTAGCCAGGGGCGAGCGGGAGCCGGCAAGAGCAGCCCCACACCACTAATTGGACAACTACAGGACGAAGGCGCGCATCTATCGGTGACAGTGAGGATAGGCGTGGAGGAATACAAAGCCACTGTCGACACCGGCGCGACCAGCAGTTTCATCAGCGAAAGACTCGCTGAACAAATATGTGGTGTGGGACAGCGGAGACCCACTCGGAGGCAGGTACGTTTGGCGGACGGAAGGAGCAAAGTTGGACTGGGTGATCGGAACCTATCACTAGGATTACTCATTTTGCCCGGGGTCATAGACCAATTAGTGCTGGGATGGGATTTCCTAGCTGGCATGGGCACTATTTTGGAATGTGCAGGTCTCCGAGTGACCATCCCGTCCCGCAGGAGGAACAACGGATGGTTAGAGGAACGGTTGTCGGTAGCAGTGACAGAGTCAGTCACAGCATCTACAGCCGAAGAGACCAGTAAGCCACCAGCCCAGCCTATTCACCCGGATGCCGAGATGGACGCATTCTTGAGGGAAGAATTGGCCGTTTTTGAAAATATGACGGGCACGTCACCGATCACGGAACACCGAATTGTGATGAGCGACGACCACCCCATCAAACAGCGATATTTCTCCAAGAATCCGAAGATCCAAGCGGAAATAAACAAACAAGTGGGTGAGCTGTTGGCAAAGGGTTGCATCGAGCCATCGAAAAGCCGGCACAGCGCACCTATTGTCATGGTGCGGAAGAAAACAGGAAAATGGAGGCTCTGCGTCGACTTTCGACAGTTGAATAGTAAATCCGTCAAAGATGCGTATCCTTTACCACGAGTGCACCACATCCTGGATCAACTCCGTGAGGCTCGCTACATTACTAGCCTCGATCTGAAGGACGGATATTGGCAGATCCCTATGGAAATGAACAGCAGGCCGTTGACAGCGTTTACAGTTCCAGGGAAAGGACTTTATCAATGGAAGGTCATGCCATTCGGACTCCACTCAGCTCCGGCCACATTTCAAAGGGCACTGGACCAAGTCATCGGACCCGAGATGATGCCACACGCTTTTGCTTATTAGGACGACATCATCGTAATAGGCAAAACACGACAAGAACATATGGCAAATCTCAAGGAAGTATTCCGACGGCTGCGAGAGGAAAATCTAAGGATCAACGTGGACAAATGCGACTTCCGTAAGCAGGAATTGAAATATCTGGGCCATCTAGTCACTGAGAAAGGAATCAGAACAGACCCGGAGAAAGTGGCTGCCATCGCTGAACAAAAACCGCCATCGAACGCCAAGGAGCTGCGTCAATATGTGGGCGTGGCATCATGGTACCGACGTTTCGTTCCGGATTTTGCAACAATTGTGCACCCTCTGAATGCCCTACTAAAAAAAGGTGCAAAATGGGAGTGGTCGGACGAACGTCAAAGGGCATTCGAAACAGTGAAGGCCAAACTGACGGAGGCTCGTGTCTTAGCCTGCCCAGATTTCTCCAAACCATTTGCGCTGCAGACAGACGCAAGCAATTACGGATTAGGAGCCATATTGACACAGACGTCCGAAGATGGAGAAAGAGTTATCTCCTACGCGAGCAGGACTCTGAACGGAGCCGAACGTAACTATTCAGCGACGGAGAAGGAGTGCCTAGCGATCGTGTGGGAAATACGTAAGTTGAGACCATACTCGGAGGGCTATCACTTCACCGTGCTAACCGATCACATGGCCCTAAAATGGCTCAATTCCATCGAAAGCCCATCCGGAAGGATTGCAAGATGGGCACTGGAGCTGCAACAATACGATTTTGATGTATTATACCGCAAAGGGAAGCTCAACGCCGTGGCAGATGCACTGTCTCGGCAACCACTGGACACAGAGACATGCTGTCGGATACAGGAGACAGAGGTCACCCTGGAGGATACAGATCCTAGCTGCAACTGGATCCAGAAGATGCGAGACAAGGTACGGCAAAGCCCCCATAAATTTCCAGACTATATAGAGGAAGGCGGACATTTATATAGGCACATTCCACAAGAGGCCGGGACCAAAGACGTGGTAGCCTGGAGGCTATGTGTACCCAGTGGTCAGGAACCACGACGCAGCGACAGCAGGACACTTGGGAAGCAGGAACACAATCGCCCGGGTCGCAGCAAAATATTATTGGCCAGGATTATACCGCGACGTCAGGACATACGTAAGACAATGCCAACTTTGTCAACGTTATAGGCCAAATCAATTGCTGGCGGCAGGCAAGATGCTGACCCAAATTCCAGAAGAACCATGGTCAACAGTCTGTGCATACTTTGTCGGACCACTGCCCCGTTCCAAAAATGGACGGAACTGGTGCCATTAAGAAGCGCAACGACTGCAACGCTACAAAAGGCCTTCAGAGAAAGGATATTGGCTCGTTTTGGAGTACCCAAGGTACTAATTACGGACAACGGGACACAGTTCACGAGCAAAAGCTTCAAGAAATTCTTGGAAGATCTGGGCGTAAAACTTCAATTTACAGCACCATACACTCCACAAGAAAACCCAACAGAACGAATGAATCGGACGGTTAAAACGATGATATCGTAATACGCCTGAAGTAACCAGCGCTGTTGCCGGAAATAACGCTAGCGGTGAACACAAGTTCGTCCGCATCAACCGGCTATACGGCCGCGTTCACCACCCAGGGTCGGGAACCAAGGCTTCCAAAAACACTGTACGATGAGGTCACCATCGGGACAGGACAACCACCACAAGGACCTGGAGAAAATTCAAACAAATTGAAAGAAATTTTCGAAATTGTGCGACGAAGCCTCGAAAAAGCCGCGCAGGACCAAGCCCGCTACTACAACTTAAGAAGAAGACAGTGGCAACCAAAAATTGGCGATAAAGTGTGGGCCAAGGAATACCACCTTTCAAATGCGGCTGAAGGATTTGCAGACGGACTTCATCATCACCAGTGATTTGCAAACTCCAGAGCGAATCGGACAACCGGATCAGAACAGCACACGTGAGTGACCTGATATAGAGGCCGGTAGTCAGTAAAAAAAAAAAAAAATATATATAAAATTTTTTACCTAAACCTATAACAATTCTGTAAAAAAAAAGGGGCATGAAAGAAAAACATAACAGCATCTGAAAGAAAAAAAAGGCCTTTAGTTAAAAATCAACAGGATACCACACATACTCACCCAAAAGTAATGCAGGACCTGTAGGAGAAGAAGAAGACTTTAGTTGTTGGAATTTTTTTTTGTTTGTTTGTTGTTAAATGGAAATTTTTTTTTTTTTTTTTGAAAAAAAGGGGTGATAATTATTGTTATAATTATGTTCTAGGTGAGTCCTTGCGTGATCGCAGTGTCTGGCGAGTCCTTGTGAGAGACAGGAGTGCCATAGACGAGTCCTGATACGAGCAGGACAACCTAAGAATTCATAACTATAATTATGTGAATTAAGCAGTAGTTTAGAAGCACTTTTGGCACCACTAAAATATTTACAGGGGTGTTCAAAAGTGCACGGCGAATTCACACACCCACACTACACAAACTTTACACAGGGAGAGCGAGCACAATTATGGCTGCCGGCAGGGTCCGTTAGCAACATTTACAAATGGACCCAGCCAACAGCTATAAAAGGGCAACGCCAACACAAGGGCGGCCTCTTTCAGAAAAAAAAAACAAACAACACAAACCGAAAATATGGCCAGCTACAATCTGCGCAGTGCAGCAACCAGCGGGAAGGGCCGCAAGACACCCCGGTCACGTCGCCATGATGATGTCTTAGACATCATGGCTTCGCCATTATGCAGCGAAGGTAAGGAGTCGGATAGGGAGTGGGTAGACTCCACATCCGACTCGTCGGCGGCAACGCCGCCACCGATCGCTGAGGGGAAGCGCGTCGTCGCCGGATACAATAGCGAGCAAGAAGGCGACCGATAAAACGGCCAGCACAGCGGCAACGGCGGGCAATAAAACGGCCAGGGCAGCGGCGTCGGCAACGGCAAAGAGGGACGCCGAGTTGGATAAGGCCATGGCGGCGGAGATGGCCACACTAGATTAAAAATAAAGAAACAAAACAATTAATAATAATAAAATAAGTTAAGTTAGGCTACTCACGTTTTTTTCCCAACAGCTGATGCACACATCAAGAGTCAACACAGTTGGCAACGCTTCACAGACGGCTCGGAACCACTAGTTCCGGAACCGATAACGATGTGTCGAGTGCCAAGTTCAGCGAAAAAGCGCCAGATGGCGCAACCCAAACGCAAATTTAAATTCAATGGAAATTTAAATTCAAATTTGCAAATTGAAATTGGGACACCGAGTTTTCGCCTTTTCCCAAGTGTAAGAGACAATAGTTCTTAGCGAACAGGTCGCGTCCTTGTCGATCTTACGACTATAGGACACATACTCTGGGGTTAGTCCTTGCCAAAATCGGAGAGTCGGGCGAGTCCTCGTGAAAGACAGGAGTGCTTAAGACGAGTCCTAATAAGTGCAAGGAGGACCTAAGAGGTGTCCTCGCCGGCCAGGATCACCAAAGGACATCCCAGCCAGGAGCAAATAATTTTAAATAATTTCTTACGGCAAGTGTGCCTAATAAGTAGGGTTTTGAATGAATAAAAGACCACAAAATTTAAATAAACACGTCTTCTTACTTATCGTCAGTGCTTCACACCATAAATTTGTTGCACGAGTCCTTAGACCGCCTGAGCTTAGCCCAGCTTAAACTCGGGTCAACCGAAGGTTCGTTACCATGCAAACATACTATATGTATATGGGCCGACTTTCGTTGCTTCTTTGGCGCTTCATTGCAATTTTGTCTGCATTGTCGCAGCCTGCTCCTCTTGAAGGATGGGGGGAACAGCGGGGTGCAAGGGCGTATCCAGCATTTCGGCGAGGGGGTGGTGACTGGGAGCAAGGAAACAATAAAAATGCAATTAATTTCTTTCTTATTAAATTCAAAAAACACTCAGTTTCCCGTAATTATTTTATGTATAATATAGTGTGTAAAGTAAAGATATATGCGCTCCTCGGGGCACTATAACAAATTTTGTTTCAATTAAAAAAAGGGATATGTAATGGGATAGAGAGATAAAGTACCATCATACTCGTATATAAACGAATGAACGCATCGATCTCAAGGACTTTCGATTCTAAAAACCTAAATTTCGTACAAAGCTTAATCTAAACCAAACATGGATTAAATTTGATTCAATTGTTACTCCCTGTTCCCAATAAAAATGAGAAAAAGGGAGTTATAAAGTACTGCATGTAACAGGCAGAAAAGGCATTTCCGACTATATAAACTATATATATATTCTTGATCAGCATCAACAGCTGAGTCGATATACCCCTGTCCGTCTGTCTGTATGAACAGACAGATCTCGGAGACTATAAGGGCTAGAGACACCAAACTTGGCATGCAGTTTCCCATTTTTAATGGGAACAGGGAGTTAAAAAGCAAATTCCAAAACTAATAGAATCAACTCCCGTGAGAATACTCCGAGTGATAACAAGGTGTAGAGCAAGGATTCCTCGGACAATAGCTTCCACATATGTCCAATTAATTACCTCAAGGCATGTTTGCCTTGCATTAATGACTCTGTAAATTTACTAGAAGACGACTGTAAAAGATACCGATAAAGCAAGAATGATAAAATAAGAATTTTTAAATAAGATGATGAAAGAAAACGAATTCAGTCGGTCAGGTCAACCTGTGTTTACAAAAACCGTTTGAGAATTATAATTGACAATCTAAAAAAAAATGTACTCCTTGTTATTTCAATTATGTTAGACTAGCTTTGATGCTAACTATTTTGTGTTGAATTTTCTTTTGCCTTTGTCTAGCAGATGAGCCATATTTAGTGTTATAATTGGAGGATTGTGACGAATGGGACAGGATTGCAAAATATTGGTACGTTTCCGATACCGTCGTGAACTCAGGGTATTTTCCAGTCCAGCATTATGGTCGACTTTAACATTCATACTTATTGTTTATTGATTTTGCTTGCTTTGCGGAATGTTGCGTTAGAAGCTGATGTTGAAGTGCTTCCGCCGGGACAGGATTAGAAGTGGCTGGGATATGACAGAAGAGGATGAGGTTGAGTAGAACAGAACAGGAGCTGCTCCTGGGGAGGACAGTCAGCTATTTAGCGTAAGTTTAACCTTCATTGTTGGGGCTTCCTAATGGGCGAAGGGTGCGTTCAAGTGCATTCAAGTAGAAGCTGGGCGCGTGTGTGATTATGTGTGTGTGTGTTTGTGTGTTTGTAAGGGATAAGCTTTTATGTGTGTGTGATTTAAAAATGGGTATATTTTCGTCCAATTGTGTTAAGCATGCTCCTGTTTTCTATCTGTAATTGCAGCTGGTGTTTTGCCAATTCCCGACTGCGACAAAAATAACTGACTTGAGCATAACAATGGCTCTGTGTTCTAAAATATATATTCGCTGAGCCAAATGAGAGAAAACAGCACAAAAACAAAGGCAAAAAGAAAATCAACAAAAAGTGTCGGCAAACGAGCAAATGGCAAAAAAACAAAAAAAAAGGGGAAGCCCTCAAGTTGCCTCCATTTCCACAATTTTTTTGGGGCCGGAAGAGGCAACTTCCTGAGTGCCATGGAAATCATTTTGAAGTCGAGTGGAGTTTGGGGGCTTTCCCAGTCTGCACTCGTTCAGACAAAGAGCCATAACCTAGGCATCCCTCGCCCTATTTTGGGGCGGTTCTGGAGGGCTGGTTGCCTACCAAAAGCAAATACAAATACGGTAATTTTCAAGTAGCGGCAACGAACGACCCGAGCAACCCCAAAAACGAAAGATTTATGTATGTACTGTTATGTCGCCACATTATATAAATGTACATACATATGTACTCTATATATATACAAACATACTATATGTACATATATGGGCCGACTTTCGTTGCTTCTTTGGCGCTTCATTGCAATTTTGTCTGCATTGCCGCAGCCTGCTCCTCTTGATGGATGGGGGGAACAGCGGGGTGCAAGGGCGTATCCAGCATTTCGGCGAGGGGGTGGTGACTGGGAGCAAGGAAGCAATAAAAATGCAATTAATTTCTTTCTTATTAAATCAAAAAAACACTCAGTTTCCCAATTCACATTTTTGATTGTTTTTTTTAAAGCTTTACTGGAAGAAAAACGAGATTGAAATAGAGAGTATTTTGTTTACCCCATAGCAATCATCCTGAACAATAGCAAAATTACAAAATTAGTTCTTGTTCTAACATATACTTATCAGTATTAAAACTTGAATGAAACTGATTTGGAGCTTTCAGAATTTACAAAAAGACAGTTTCCAAAAATTGAATTCATTCATTAATTAAAAAATAAAATAATATATTCAAGTAGGTATGTGATTTAAACTAATATTATATTTTTATTTAGGATGAAAAAGGGATTGGAATTGAAATTTCATTTCATTTCTAAAGAAATTTTAACATGAGAATTGAAACGAGGTCTGTAAAGTGAATCTGAACACCAAACCATTTTGTCAATTAAAAAGTTGGGTCTGTGAAATGTCTGTCTGTCCGTCCGTATGAACGCAGTTCAAACCAAACTTGGTACACATGTTGGTATATAGGCAGACAAAGTGTCAAGATCCAGAATAAAGTCAAATTCCAATTCAAAAAGTTAAAAATTTGCTAGTTCATTGTGATTTAAAGCTAAACACAAATGATTTTTTTACAGCTCTCGATAGAATATAAAATTATTTTGTCATTCTAGCATAAATTGCCTTGCAACTTCAACCCTACAGTTACTACGTCCCTGACAGGGTGGGTGGAGGTCTGCCTAGTTTGTTGGGGGGAGGGGCTTAGTGCAGATTTGCCGGCAATGAAAAATGCCTGCTAAATAATTGTTTAGTCAGACAGCAAAGTCACTCGAAAGACGATTAGCGCTTGTGTTCTTTTTAGCGTCAATTGCAACATGCAATCAATAAAGATTTACGTTGTTGTAGTTGCTGTAGTTGTTGTAGTTGGTGTAGTTGGTGGGTGGGTGGCTGGTTAGGTTGCGTGCCAATGCGGCAACAACAGCTGTTGCAATGCCAGCGTCGACCACAGCAGCCGCCAGACGCCGGCGCCAACGACGGCCCTCATCATCACCTGCCCAGACCCGTTCCCAAAATGCCAATCAATGCACTTTTGGCCATGTGCCAAGTTGCTCTTAACAACAAAAAAGACACGGAGAGCGAGAGAAAGAGAGAGCGCAAAATATTGAGTTCGCTGCTCGCTGTTAGTTTCTCTTAAGCAACTATGAAAGAGCATTGTTGTTTGTTACACCTGCTAGCTGCCAACTTTGATCTAATATTCAAAATTTTTCAGTTAATTTAGCATATTATACATTACTGCATTCATTGCAGCGCTTTTGAAACTCTTATAAACCCAAATTCAATTAGTAAAAACTACAAGACTGTTAGCTAACAGCGCACTTAACAGCCAGCTCAGAGCGTTTAGAGAGCGCAGCTGTTAAAGCTTTGACAGAGCATATTTCAGTAGAGATGCGCAAGTAGCGCTCTCGTGAGCTTGTCGTGAGCAACGTGCTTCACGCTGGCACGAAAAAGACGCTTAGTTAATTAAAATCAGCCGAAGAGCGATTAATTGAGAGAGACAGACAAAGAAATGGTAAATGAAAGCCAAATAAAACCTTAAAATAAAAGCTTAACATAATTTATATATTTATTATATAATAATGTTTATATTATTATATAATATTTTGTATTTGAATATAATCAAAACAAATTATTTCTCTTAATATAATTTAGTTATTTGTTTTACCAAATATTTGTATACTTATCAATAAATTAAACAGATTCAAAGGGAATTTTTATTTTTAACAAGGCTGCAAACCGGTTTTGAATCGGGGTCCGGAGTTCCAACATTTTGTATGCTTTGAACCGAACCTTGAATTTTTGAATTGAATTCAATTTCAACTGATCAAGAATTGAATAAAAAGATTACCATTGAGAAAAATAAACATGAAGAAGCCTATAAATTATGAAATAAAATGTTTTCATTATAAAAGAAAAACTAAAACCTGGGTACATTGATATCAAAGAATTGGCTCACAAACCCAACTTAGAAATCAAATTAGGGTTCGAATCATAAACCGAAATACAGACAAAAATTTGTTGTTTTACAGCCCTGAATTTGAATAGTTTTTGTAATTTGTTACTTGTGTAACTTGATTGTTTTTGTCACGCTGTCATCACTAGTCGTGCATACAGTCACACAGACACACCCACACGCACACACACACAGCTATAAGCTGCTACATGTAAACAAAATGCGCTGAGATTGAGGCAAGGTGCGCTTAGCTCTCAATATTTCCATATCTTGCGAGTTCTCGTAAATATCATGCTCTCAGTTTATTTCTGGCTCTCGTGCAAAGCGCAACGTCGCAAACGGACACGGACGGCTCTGCTCTGCTCGGTACGGTACGGTTGCTCGGTCGCACATGTTCTACGTGTGTGTATGTGAGTGTGTGTGTGTGTTAATAACTGTGTGTGTGTTTCACGGTGTCGGTTTCGTCGGTGTTTTAACGTGATTTTTTGGTTGACAACTGCAAATGCAATACAAAAATACAATGTAATAAATGCATTTACATAAATATATATTTTTAAATACATTTCTAAGTATTTTTAAAATAAAGCAGGAACTGTGTGTGGAATGTCATTGTGTGAGTGTGAGTGTGTAAGTGTGTGGGTGTGCAGCGCCTTAGCACTTAATTAAATTAAACCAAATTAAATTGGAAGCATTTCTCAATTGAGCGAATGTTTAAACTGCAGTAGAGTGCAAAAGTTAAACTTAAGAATACAAGTTTTTGAAATTGTTGTTGCTGTACAAACTTTACCGTTATTTACTTAACGGTCTATTCTGTATTTTTACAGTTATGATCAATTGACTTAGGAATCAATTATAATGTACCTATATAAAGTATGTTTAAAAACTTTGTAACATTCAGACCTGTTTCAGTTTCCACTTTCATCAAAATTTTGCGGAGTTAAAATTTCTTGAAATGCATAAATTTTATATATTTGTTTCTATCTAAATAGAATATAAATCATTGATAGAAGTGAAATCAATCCGCAAAAGTTTTCCAAAAATTATAATGGCAACATGAAAACGATAGAAATTCTTATCCGCAATGTTTGGATGAAAGTGGAAACCAGAACAGACCTGACTATATTTTGGCAAATAAATAAAACAAAAAAAAATATTATTTTTTATTGATAAACCCTATCAGAATTTAAAATTCTAATTTAAGTAAGTTAAGAACTGTTAAAAACAAGCTAAAACTGTCGCTTTTTATTAAGATGCCGTTTCTTGCCCGTCTACAAATCTATTAAAAAGTTGAGTAAAACCAGTTTGAGGCAAAATAAGTATTCTAAAATGTAGTTTATTTTGTTTTCTTCTGTTTTGGTTTGTTTTTTTCTTGTTTTTAACTGCGCACATTTCCATATTTAATTGTTTTGATATTTTGTTTGAAAATAATTTTCTATTTAAAACGTTTTTCTGAAATCGTTTTTAAATGATCTTTCGTTAGGCTTTCTTCAAACGCTTCATTAAAGCATCAAATTATTCTGAACACAATTCTTTTTTTTTTCTTTTTAGTTTTTATAGTTGGTTTTATGTGGCTTTGGCTTAATTGAGCTTTCTAACATGATACTTGATTATGAGGTTTGTTTTTTGTTGATACGCCCGCAAGAAACCAAAAAATCGTGCATGGCAAAAGATAAAACAAAATTAAATTGAATGTAACACTTTCAAAATTGCAGCAACAACAATTTTAACAGCAGCCAACATTGCGCATTAGCAACAATTTATTTACAGTAAAAAAAATATAAAACAAAAGCATGATTGATCAATTTTAAATGAATTACAATTACTTAAATCAAAATATTTGATTTGTTTTGTAGTAAACATTTTATTGGTTGAGAAAAATACTTTAATTAATTATAGTTAATTTAATTTAACTTGTAACCTAAAAATAAAATCAATAAAATAAAATGCTCAAACATTAAATATTAAAATATAAAAAATAATTATTGGTGAATATAAACATTGAGCAAAATTAAAAAAGACTCAATTTATGACGAATGTGAAAAAGTGTTAAAAAATTTTTATATGACAGTTATACAAATATTTTGATATTTGATTTTTGTTTGATAATATTTGATATGTTGACAAAGAAGCTTTATTTAACAAAATTAATATCTGAACGAAATAATTTGTATTTAAGAAAAAATAATAATAATAATTGATAAACAATTTAATTTAAATTAGTTAATTTATTTTTAAGTAAAAAAAACTTTTTAAAGAAGCGTAATTATAAATAAAATACTAGCAAATTTATTCATTTTAAAGTAAACAAAAATAACGAACAAAATTTAAAACAAAATTAATATAAACCAAAATATTTATTTTAAATTTACTTTGTAATATGCAATATTAAAAAAAAAAAAACTAAGTTAGAAAAGTGAATTTAAAAAACAGCATGAAAAACGAAAACAAAACAAAATTAATTTAGTTATAGGCCAACTAAAAAAAAATTAATTTTACTAAAAACCGCAACCCTTTCACTTGAAAATCAAACCCACAGAGAATCCAAAGTGCAGCAAAGCAACAAACAACAACAAACAGCAAAGAACAACAACAACAGCAGCAAACGAAGCAAGAAACTCGTTTATTTTTTCCAATAAGCCAATAAACCAATAAGCAATAAGCCAAACAAACTGCAAATACAAAGTATAAGCCAACTAGGCCCGTTAAAGCGACAACGTGGCCTATATTCAAAATAGATCAGCGCTGTCAAAATGCAAAGAGCAACAACTAAAAAAACAAAAATAGCAACAACAGCAACAAAAGCAACAACAGCAACATACACAGCAACAACAGTTGCCTGAGAACACAACTAAAAACAAGTTTGCTTTAGCGCGTTTATGCTAAGTAATAATAATAAATAAAACGCGTTGCAATACAACAAAAACTTGCACAGCCAACAACAACAACAACAACGAGAAAAGTGACCTACAAATACTGGTTTTTCGTCAGCGCGTGAGAACGTGCAACAGCAATGGCAACAGCAACAGCAACAGCAACAATACCAACAACAACAGCAGCAACAGCAATTGAAATGCAGCCAACAATTGTGGTTAAGCGGCCGGGACCGCCAGTGCCGCCCAGGCCCAAAACAACAGCAACAATTGCAGCAGCAACATCAGCAACATACCCAACAGCAACAGCAGCAACATCTCCAACAACAACTCCTCCAATCATACAAAAGAAGCCCACATTTGTTAGCCAACTTAGCGCCGTGGGACGCACTTTGGTCTACAAATCGCCCGCATTGCAGCTGCCAAAGAAGCAGGCGCAAACACAGACGCCCACCATGGCGCTAGTTGCAACTGCCACAGCAACAGTTGCTGCTGCGGCGCCTGCAACAGCGCCCAAGCCGCCTTTAAAGCTGCGCAAAGCGCCGGATGTGCCCACAGCCAAGCCCAGAGAAACAGTTGGCATTAATCGCGCCAATTCGTTAAGCGCGCAAAGCACGCCGAGATTGAGTCTGGACAAGATTGCGGCGCTGCAGCCAACGACGCAGCCATTGCCCAAGCCGCGCAAGATAGTGCAGATGCCGGTGGCAACATTGGATATGGATGAGTTGCAGGTAGCAGTTGCAACAACGCCAGCGAATAGCATCTTTAGACGCTCCAAGACGACACTAGATAGTCCTATAAATGGAGGAGCAAGAGGAGGAGCAGGCTCAGTTGGAGGTGCAGCAGGCGGCAGAGGAGGAAGTGGAGGCAGCGGCGGAAGAGCAGCAGCCGGAGGCGGAGGAGCTGGCAGTTATTTGGGCGGCAAAACAGTCGAATTAAAAAACAATCTCAAAAACGCCGCCGAGCGTCTCTTCTCGGAGATTATAATCAGTCAAAGCCAAAAGCAATCCTTGGCGGATACAACCATTATAACCAAGCATGAGCGTGCTATACAGCATCAGGCGCTGTTGGAGCAGGAGCTGGAACAAGAGCGGCACAAGCGTACAGCGCAGCTAAGGAAGATGCACGCAGAGCAGCAGTTGAATCTGCAAGCGGAGCAATCGGAGCAGCAGGTAACCATTCAAGCAGCAGGCAATTGCACGCGCATCAATATCAAACCCAGCAATGGGCAAACCAATCCTAGCAAGATCTCGCTGAGCGCAGGCAACACGCCCGAAAAGAAAAAGGATGCGTTTCATGAGCTGCTCATCTCGGAGCTGGCCGCCATGCGTAATCGCAGCTGCTCCTTGGAACAGCTGCCCAGCAATGCGCTAAACAAAGCCACGCCCACAAAAACCAATCTAACACGTCAACGTTACAACTCCATTGATGATGCGGATACGGAGGATGTGGATGCGGATAATGTGGAGGATGCCGATGGCGATGAGGAGGAAAATACGCTTAGCTATGCCATCAATAAATCGCTCAAGGAGCAGAATAATCTAAATGGCAGCTCGACACCCACACGCAAACGTTGTCCCTCCGGCTGCTCCTCGGACTCCTCGCCATATGGCACCGAGCGTTCCCAGCGCATACGCACCTCGGATTGGATCGAGGTGGGCGATAATGGCAAACAGGTGACGCTAACCAGTTGTCACATCTCCTTGGAGGATTCGGGCATGGAAGATGAAGAGCGACTTGATGACATGTCCTCCTCAGGCGTAGGCGACAGCTGGGATAGCGTCAAGGAGGCAGAGAATGAGAAACGTTGTCGCAACGTCAAACGGTGAGTCAAGTTTTTGATATTTATATAATTCTTATTTGCGGGTTCTTTGTGTTTGAGCTATAAAAAGTAAGTTTCCATTATATGTTTAATAATAAATATGAGAAATATGGTTTTTTTTCTTAGTGGTTTTCGTAATTGCAATCGAAGCATCTTAAAATTAAGAAAATAAATAAATGTACTATAAACTAAGTATTAATCAATTTACCAAAGAAACTTTTATGGGTTATAGTCATGAAACGAAGGTACTGCACCATAAAAGTATGGATTTTAAATAAATATATTCTAATTTTCTTAATGAAAAGATTAGAAATATTAATAAAGATTATATCTATGTATGTTTTAACGATTTCTTTTTATGGAATATATCAAAAGAATAGAAGTTGCAGATTCTTAAAATTCTACACCATAAATGAGTCGAATTTTTTTTTATTTTTCTAGTTATTTTGATTTTGTATGCACAGCATATGATTAGTTAAGTATTGTTTTTGCATACTAATGTTTAATTTGTGCTTATTTGTGCAAAATTTGTTATATTAGTGCACAATCTATGAGTAACAAAGCATAATTTTTGCATATTTATGCACAATATTATTACTGATGCACAATTTTAGCCTAATAATACATAGCTTATGCTTATTTATGCACCATTTTAAAGTTTAAAGTACATTTTATGGTTACTTATGCATACATTATGACTATTTTATGCTCAAAATACTCCTAAATTCGAAATTCATGACTATTTTTGCATAAAAATTCAGCATAGAGTTCTCTTAGGAAATATCTATGTGGAATGTGAAATTTTGTATTTATGTAATTATGTATTTTTAGGGATAATAGTCATACAATTTTAAAATCATAACAATTAAAGGATCTTCCACGCTAGACCATAAATAAATGAACTAAACATAGTAATCTAATATCTAATGGGCTTGCTAATTTACCAAAACGTTAAGCAATTTTGAATATCGTTGCAGAAAGTATTATTATTTCGTAATACATTATCAAAAGCACTGAAAATATCCAAAAATTGTTTTCAGAAAAAGAATAAAAAGTAATGATACAAAAGTTTATCGAATTTTAATGATTTTCTACAAGTCTATATTTTGAATTTCGGTAAAAACAGATATTCATGGTTATTACACTTCTGTCTTAAATCACATTAATTATTTTCACAAAAGCTACTTAAAATTTATTCAATTGATCAGCTGATGCAGCTGCTCAATCTCTTAGATAATCAATTGATAAATAGAGCATAAAGCTGGACGTTTTATTAATAAACTGAAAACGTGTTGAAAGTTTATTTTGAGGTCAGCATCGAGTAACTCTTGAATTGGACTTGAATTATAGCAAAGTAACAGTTCTGTCTACAAATGAAAATAAAACACATAAAAATACAAATCTCAATATGTTCAAGCAGGTGTTGATAGCCCCTTTCAGCCCCTTGAACAGTCAACAGTTAGCTGCAACTGTGTCTGTTGTATCTGTTGTTGTGTAGCATCTTTGTATCTGCCAGATAGCGGTGCGTTATCTTATCGTTACTCGCTACCCTTTGCTATAATGTTTATGGCTCAAGCATTTATTGATTTTTCCCAACATTTGCTGATAATGCAACTGGCAGAAAGAAGAGAAAAGAGAGTACAAAGAGAGGGGAGAGGAGGGATAGAAAGCAGGGTATGGCAATTGAAGCTGCCAGCAGCCGCAACTAATTAATGAAAATGACGCTGACAATGAGAATTACTCAGGACACGCGTCAGCTTAGACAGGAAGAAGGGAAGGAAAAACATGGAAAAGGGCAGTAAAAGGGCAGGATTAGGAAAGGGAAAGGAACGACGAAAGGGCAGGAAAAAGGACCAAAGGCCAAACCATTTTTACGCCACATTTGTCTGTCAACATTTATATGGCATTTGACAGAATTTCTAGGAATTACAAATACAATAAAAATGCAGGGCAATTTCTAAGGGTAGCCAAAGATTTAGAATTACATTCAGGTTTTTTGTACTTTTTCAAACAGAATATTTGAGTTTTTCCAAAAGGTCACGTTGTGTGTCATTGAACATTTTGAAATCAAATTTGTTGCATAAATAACGCGCTTTATAAAATGCAACAAAGTCACGATTAACATTCACTTAAATGTAAAATATTTAAGACATTCCTATTGTTTGATTAAAAACAGTTTTGAATAGTAAATTTATTATTATCATGCGTGTTCCCAATTTCAATTTCGATCAAAACATTCGAAATCAAAATTATTAGTTGTTCTGAAATTCGAACATCGATGCAAAATTCAGTTTAAAATGTTGTCTTATTCAAAGTGGATTGAGAAGTACTTTTTCCAAAATAAATTCACAAAAGCAAAAATGATTCGAAATGAAAAGTCTTTGGAAATGGGCACAGGCCTGTATATATCTTACGTATAGCAAAAACTTGTTCATTTCTTGTAAAACAAGTACTTGAAGTCAAATTGCGGTAAGCCCGCATGTTTTGATATTACATACAATGATACAAATATTTCTAGTTTTTTAATTATAGATTATAAATAGGTACTAAAAAATGTTTGCACATATGCAAAACATTTGTTTGTATGCGCCACAAAGAGCTTCATAGAATGACTAATAGAAACTATTTAAAATATTGTAAGAATGTTATCAATTACAGTCGTGCAGTTGCTCTGGAATTTTTGTGCATTTTATAAATAAATAAAAATGTAATTGTTTGAAAAAGCATAGAGAAAAGAGAGATCTATATAAACATTGTTTTAAAAAAATGTCGATTTAGTCGATTGATTGATATATTTGACAGCCCGTAAAATCTCAAATACTTAACTATCTGTAAAATGACTCCTAATATCTAATACCAATACCCAACGATATATACAGATGCAGCTAACTGTTGATTGCCTGAGAGAGAAAGAGAGAAGAGGGGGGCTGAAAGGGGGCGTGGCAGGGCGAAAAGTGCTTCGCAAATTCACAAACATGTGTAATTTTATTTATGCGCTTACCGCAATTATTTCACCGAGTTTCACTGAGCTTTGCTGACACGCTTTACATGCCCTGGGCCATCAGCTTTTGTATCTCGTATCTCACAGATACATTGAGTATCTGAGTGTATGTGTGTGTGAGTGTGTGTATGTAGCTTTTGGGCCCATTGTTTTGTCTTTGGCTGCTGCTGCTGCTGCTGCTGCTGCTGTTCATGCAAATTGCTGTTTGGGTTCTCTTCAGACTTAGATGCGGTTTGAACAGCTTGCCTGGTTTATTTATGACTTTTTTGTTGTTGTATTTGTATTTTTACTTTTTTTTTGCTTTTTTTTTGTTGTTTTTTTGATAAATTATTGCTGACACCATTTCAAAGGTGTTGTTGCTGCTGCTGTGGCACGTTGCATGTGTGCGCATTACGCTCCATTGCAGTTGCTGCAACTGCAACGGCAACAACAACAACAACAACAACAACAACAGCAACAGCAGCAGCAACAACAACAACAATAACAACAGCAACATCAACTGCAACATCTTGCAATATTTACAATTTACAACAACGTTTTTATTGACTTAATGTCTACTTAGGCTCTGTGTGCTCAAATATTTCTGTTTTGTTGCATTTGTTATATGTTAAGTAAATGCTTATTTCAACAAATCAAAACTCGTTTTTCAATCGTTGTACGATATTTAAAGCGTTTTTTTTTTCTTTGCTTTTTGTATTATAAACTGCGCATATAAATATGTGTGTATCGTTTTAACCCACGAGGGCAGCTTGAGGGTAAATTAATTCTATAAAATCTATAGCATTTTTGCATTATCTGAAGAAGTTTTACTTACTTTTGTTTAACTAGTACATACAAATATTGCATTTTGTGTTTTTAGAATCCAAATGCTATAAATATTCAATTTTGATTCAATTATGATTCTCGTCAAACTGGTTTTTGTTTTTCAAGCTGTCAAGCTTATACATTATAAATAGTTATGGCCGGTCCACAATTTTCGTTCAAACTTATTTATTTTGGCATTATGTGTCTTTAATTTGCAATCTTTAAACTCTGATGAGACTAGTCTTATTCATAATGATTAATTGTGAGATTAGTTTTTATCAATTATTTTTTCAAACATTTTTATTTTACCTATTCATCGCTAGAGCATTTTTCTTGAACAAGAAGTTTACTTTGTAAATTTATTTTATATTGATCTTTAATCAAATCTATTATAAAATTCTATTTCTTTCAACTTTTCTAGTTTCAACATTTTGTACTTCTTTTCCACAAGTTCTGAAATAGATGCTATAAATGTACATAATTTTACTCAAAAATATATCAACTGTTCAAAATTGGTTTTGAATTACTTGAAGCTTTTATTAAATGATATTGAAAACTTGGAGTCAAAACTATTATAAAATAATGTAAGCTATTCTAAAGTTTTACAGTTGGTTATTAATTTTCTTGAATTTGCTATTTGTGTGTGACTGTAGCCCAGTGGAAGAGTGTTTGGCTCTGAAACACAAATCTCGGGTTCGATTCAAAATCAAGAGCTACTAGTACATTTAAAAAATAATGTTTATGTAAAAGTTGTCATATGAAAATCTTGACATTAATTAGGTAAAAGGGCTTTCCCGCCCTGATTTTCACTTTGCAACAAACTTTTAAAAAACAACAAAAATATTTCCAATTAGAAGTTTTCTTAGAGCTACCCTCGCGCTTATAAGCACTGTGAATATTGCTGGACGTGTTTGCGGTGCGCTCAGCTTTGATTATCGTGACTCACATTGTTTGGCATTTGTGCGATCGCACATATAACTACGATACACAAACACATATACATATATGTATATATGTGTAATACACACACACACACTTACATGCACTTTTAATATTCAATATAAATGCAAATACAATTCGTATAGAGTCGTTAAGACTCGACTCATACGTTCAAGTAAAAAGCTCTCATCTCATTGTAGCTTGTGAAACTCTTCCGCAGCGTAGAGAGTCTCCCAGAGAATGTGTGTTCCACAAGACTGTCTTCTTACCGTGTTTTCCGCTCTTCATATTGATTAGTCATACATTTTACGTGCTACGCAATTATTCGAATGCTTTTAGATACAAAGTTTCTACCCAAGAATACAAAGATTTGATGGATTTGCAATTATGTTGCATCCAAAGTTTTTAGCGTTCTCATAAAACATTGACATCTAGCATACATATACATCTAACAAATAGAGAAAGCTGTGAAAGTCTTTATAGAACTCAAACTCTAAACTCAGCTGATCAATTTGCACGCATACTCGAAAGAAAATTGCGACTTAAGATTTTGTATTTTTATGCGTACTGTTCTCATTTGTAGACAGAACTGTTACTTTGTTATAGTCCGAGTCAAAAGTTGCTCGATACTGACCTAAAAATGATCATTCAACACGTTTTCAATTTATTGATAAAGCGTACAGTTACGCTCCATTTATCAAGTGATTATCTAAGAGATTGATTATCTGCATAAAGTGATTAATTTAGTAAGTTAAAAGCATCTTCTTGTGAAAATAAGAAATGTTATTTAGTTATAATAACTAGATATTTAAATGATTCTATAGTAATCGTTATCCAAACTAAGGATAAGGCAAAAACCAGAAAAAAAACTCACTTATCTAAATTTAAGATTCTAAAAGATTGATTAAAAAAGCCCTTGGACTAACATATTGAAGACTATATTTTTCAGTTAAAAAATTAAACAAATATATCAAACAAAACATCGTTAGTCAACAGAATTTAGAACTATCGATATAACCGATGTTAAAATCGATGTTTTGCTACTTCTATACTGAAAAAAGCTTTATCAACAAACACATTAACTAAATTGCTCCAATATTATGCAAAAGCTGATCAAAATTGGCTTAATATGTTACTATGATTATAATTTATAGTCCACATTATGCAGCTGGCCTGAATATAAAAGTTCAAAAAAGTGTTTTTAAAAATGATGAGCAACTATTTAAAATCTATACTTATTTTAAGAAGAGCTGCAAGTGGCTCTCTCAATTAACTCAAACTGGTTTGCTCATCATGCGAAACATGCAGACTCCAAATTACTTTGTAACTTTATTTTTACATTAAAGCATGCTCCAAAAACAGCCAAAAAACCCAAAAAAAAGTAAAAAAAAACCCAAAAAGAAGAAATACTTTAGGCAGCATATCATTTAATCAAAAGCTCGTTAGTCTGCACACACAGTTTGCGCTTGAATTTTTAATGGCTTAATCAGTTTCGGTGTGTGTTTTTTGTTGTTGTTGTAAGGGTATAGTGTAGTAGTGTTGCCACAAGGAAATTGCAACGGAAAGCTATACAAAAGAAGCACATCAGGCGTTTTTCCTATATAGTTTTTTATTTTGTGGACCCACACAAATTGATTTGATATGCGAGGACGGATAATTGGTTTTCGAGCGGGTTGCACGGAGGGTTGCAATAGGAAAGTTTTCACGGCATTTGCTGAGTAAGTCTTTTTTTTATCAACAACTCAATTAGAGCGCTCTGCTGGCAGCCAATTGTTTTTTTTTTTTTATTAGCTATTTAGGTATAAGAAATTAATTAGGACTTCTAAATGTGATTGTGACAGATTGCATAAGACTTAAGAGTGAGTAAATCATTATCTACCAACAAGATATTAAGAACCCTTTACTTAAAGAAAACTCTTGGCGTGCTGTAAGAAACTTTTTCTTTATGCTCAATTTAGTTTAGTTTTCATAACTATTTTCTAATAAAACATGTTCTTTATTAGCAAATATCTCGAAATTGTTTTGTTTTTGTTAATATTTTGATATAAAAAATATTACAATAAATATTTATTGTACATTTAAAATTTGCTTGTTATTCTGGGTTCAATATTATACATCATTTTGTGCATAAGTCATGCCTAAATGGATGCTTTTGACTTTTATGACCTATACTTAACTATACGTTTTGTATGCTTACAATTTGTAGTTCATAAATTTCAAATAATGTATAGAAATGTGCCATATGCTTAGTTTACGAGCACAGTAAGTTCACATTAGAGCAATTCTATGATTAGTTTTCTCTTTTCATTTTCATTTTCACATTTTCGGAATCATTTCGTTTCGTTCGTTGGGAAGCTCTTCACAAAATGCAACTCATGTCGGTCATTGGCATTTAAACTCGCACACAACACACATTCAACATAACATTTTCTTCTTGAATTCGTTTCATTTGGCAATTGATGGGCCCATTTGTTGCTTTGGTTTCTGTTGTTACTGTTATTGTTGTTGTTGTGGCGGCTTTTCACTTGCCCATTAAAGAAAAACGAAAAAAAAAGAGCAAAAACAAACGTGAAAATGCTGAATTCAATCATAAATTTCTGTGTGCCCCCGATAACAATGCTGTAATTTAGCGAGCAGTTTGTTTATCTAACTAACTCAATGCAATACAATCCGATGTCGACAAACGCTTCGAACCCGGCCCCTTTAATTGAAGTGCCTTTTTGTGGCTTTCATTGCACTTTTACCACTCAGATATATGAGATCACAGATACAAGATAGATATTCATAGATATGAGCTGCAAAAATATAGATGGCTTTACATTTTTGGCACTATCGAAGGTTTTATTGTATACATTATGTGTTAAGTTTTTTAAAAACTATTTTTGAATACTAGAAAGCAACGCTTATCGATGATTTGGACTATCTACAATTGTGTGATAACTTTTTTTTTTTAAGTAAAATTTGAAGATTGTTTTCTGAAATGCTTATAATACGTTCAATGAGAGAACTTTATGCTGAATTCATGAATTTTATGCCTAGTTTATGCACATAATGTGCATAAAAAGTTAAATTTGGTCTTGTTTGAATTATAAATTACAAAATAATAAAATTTTTAAAAATTATTTAGTTGTCGTTTTTCCTAAAGTTGTTGGTTTTTGAAACCAAAAAATATTTAAAAAACTTTTGTTTCTATTTAAAAGAAACTATAATTTTGGCTGTGCTTTGCCATCTCTAACATATTGATAACCAGATACTATGTATCTTTTTACTGTCTATATGGAGATGTCTATAGCCGATCGATGCAGCAAATCAATGGTCGATTAACAAACTCAACTCTGAATTCGTGCAAATAATTAAAGGGGCTGCCTGCTGCCATTTGTTGAGTTAGAGTTGAGTTAAAGTTGAATTGAGTTGAGTTGAGCGTAGATAAATTCAGGTGGCAACCACTGTGCACTGTGGAACTGTAATTACAAGCGGGCAGCGACGCATGCGCTGACCATTTTATTGCTGCTGCTGCTGTTGCTGCTGCTGCATGAGGATGTGGCACAACAGCAACAACAACAACAACAACAACAACGACAATACAATAAGGCATAATCCAATTTGCAAAGCAAATCCATAACCGAGTAAAACAGCCAGAGAGAGCAAAAGTTTTCTATTTATTTGTTGCAATTTGCCATTTTTGCTTTTCTTTTGTCATTTTGATACCCTTTGCAAAGGGTATGTCGAAATCGACCGTATCGATAAATTACATATACATATATATCGGAGAAATATTGTAAATATAAACTATTAAAATAACTCGAATCATCAGCTCTGATTTAAATGAATTAAACCTATGTCTTATAACTGGGTATGGGTATGTTTTATAATTATGAAATAATTATATTAAGTGCATTATCGGTTTTTCAATACTAAAATCGATGGTTTTGCCACCAAAAATTAGACAAGAAAACACAAAAATAAGTTAAGAAAATGTTCGTATTTTTAATAAATCGATGCTCGATAAACTTAGTTCAGTTTAATATATAATATAAATCATATAAATAATAGTTTGATGACTTTTTGGCAAGGGTATTAAGTCTTCGACACTTCAAAGCTAGTTTTTCTATCCTGTTTTGAAATTTATTTGTATTTGTTGCGCTTGTGGAAGGAAGCCGGCTAATGTGCATTTTAAAATATGAAATCAGTGTATTAAAATCAAACTGAACGTGTCTCAGCTCGTTGCGAATTGACTTTTAAATATTATATTATTATGCCAATAATATAATTTATCACAACTCATACTTTCTGAACGGACGTCTGTCGTCGTCGTTTCCTATGTTGCCATGTTGCTCACTGGGTAAAATGCAAAGTTGTAAATTGCATCTTACAGATGCAGTTTTTTTTTACTTATATGCATAAGCGCAGTTATACACTACACACAGTTACACAGACACACACACACACACACACACACACACACACAGGCACACACATATGGCTAAGCAGTTGGCATCGTGGATTATAAAATAAATTCAATCAAAGCGAAAGCAATTGCAACACTCGCAGCAACAACAGTTGGGGTGACCGCATTGCAATTGTTGTTGTTGTTGTTGTTGCTGTTGTTGTTGTCATTTGTTGCAACTTTATTTTAATTTAATTGCATAACTGAGCAACAGTTGTCCGTTGTCAAGAATTGCACACCATTTCCGTAATACTCACCAACCTGCCAACATCAACAATAGTACTTTAAAGCTGTAAATAAAGATTCTATTTCACAGCTTTAAGTCATTTTCATAAGAAAATTTCTTTAAACACCTTGCATTGTGTTGACAAACAGCTGATGAGCTAGTTAGAATGAGTAGAGAGAAGCTGTTGCGGTATCCACTTTCAGTAAAATTTTTCGGAAATAAAAAACGATGGAATACCAATAGGCAACATTTGAGTTAGAGAATACTCACTAGACTTTTGACTGGACAGTAGGGCTGTAAATGATCATAAAATAAACGATTAATATTCGAGTTTCATTTAATATTTTTTGAAAATATTCAGAGCTTTTTTGCTTTTTGTGAAACAATTTTGAATCAACTTATTTGTTACTTTTAAAAATTTGATTTCTTTTTTATTGCTGGTCAAATAAAATTAAAATAAAGTTGTAATGGCTACACTTTAATTGGAAAACGTTAAAGTTTCAAAATTAAAAATGCTTGAAAATCGTGCCACATTAATTTTACTATAAATTAATGATGTGTGTTATTTGTTTGACAAACGAACTCTGATTTGTCGCCAAGTTGCAACAGCAACAAAATGCAAACAAGTGCAACACTCCTATGGACTTTTACTTTTCAACAGATGACTATAATTCCAAAAAGCAAACAACAAACATGGGCGTCACAGTTTTTGATAGGGGGGCGGGGGGTTTCACGTTAAAACAAATATTTGCAAGTTTACAAGAAATTAAAGCAGTGGAAACTGCGCCTCGAAAACCAACCCGCTGCTGACCCCTACCCCCTCCACCACTGCACGAGTTGTTTGCTATAATTTGAGCTAAAAGTCTTAATTTACATGCTCCAAACATTTTCAACGCCATTCCACATAAAGTTTGTTTTTCTTCTGTTGGATTTTCAGTTTCGTTTGGCTTTGCGATTTGTTTCCTTTGAAAATTGCGCTGCGCATGCGCAACTTGAAGGGGAGCTAGGAGGGGGATTGTTGTTTTGGGGGGCGGCCTAATAGACATTTGCAAATGATTATTAAAAACGAAACGAAAACTGTGTCGTAATCGCAACGACGACGCGAAAGGCAAATCCAAATCCAAATCGCAACTTGCGACTTCCAAACTTCAAACTTCATCCATGCCTCAAAGAGTCGACTCTCAATTTCCAAGCATAATTTTCTGGGAATTGCAACAGCAACAACAACAACAATTGTAAATAGTATGCCTACAGCCAAATGCAGCTCGCAGTTGTTGTTTTTGTTTGCTTCTCTATGTTCATGTTACCATTTGCATATCTTAAGCGTCTTTTTTACATGGAAATTCTTAGATCATAATAATAATTGCAGCTGAAGATGAAAACTATACCAAAATATTGTTCAGAGTTCACCGGAAATATGCCTCAAACCATAACAATTTCAATCATTTCCTAAACAAACTGTGACAATCCGTATCCAGTTTAGTTAAAATATTATTTGTTTTTTGCCAGCTGGTCAACATTTGTGTTTTTCTCTTCTTTTGTTTATTTTGTTGTGCAGCATTTGATTGATGAACATCTCAAAATAATTAGCCTGCTTTATTTACGCAACAGATGTGTATTTATTTACTTTGTTTTGGTTTCTTTAAATAAGCTGCGTTTTCAAGGTAAAGTTTTTGAAAATAATTGTTCTAATGAGCTCGACCTTAACATTTTGTCTGTTGTCTTTTGAAATTATCTTCAAATTTGAACTTTTAACTGTGGCAAATTAGCTGTAGCTATTTATATTTTGAAATATATCTCCAACAATTGACTGTAGCTACTTATATTTTAAAATATATTACAAACAAAATGGATTGTTTGTTTATTTTTAAGATTTGTTTGAATTTATATTTTTATTATTTTTGTTGATTCGCTAATCGCGAATTGATCGAACATTGACATTGAAAGTTATTGGAAATCTATTAACTGAGTGATACTTGAACCCGGAACAAATAATAGAAACTTCTACAACTTTTAAGGACAATATTTATTTTCGAAAAATATTTTGGTCAATAATATTGGATACTTGTTAATTGCTTTGATTTCAAATATGGTAATCGGGATCATTTCCAAGTAGGACAATTTAGTATAATACTTGAACTAGAATACACTGAGAGAACTCTATGCTGAATTCATGTAGTTTTGGCATGATTAATGCACAAATGGTGTATGAAACTGAAGTTAGAATAACTAATTACAAATTTCGAATTTAGGAGTAATACATGCATAATACACCATAAAATGTACACTGAAATGTAAAAAATATATAAATATATATGTATATACAAATTATGTTTGATTAATAAGATATTGAACATAAATGCAAAAATTATGCATTATTTATCATATAATATGCATTATTCTACACGATTAATCGTAATTTTAATCCATAACAAAAACAAGTCATGTATCAAGTATCATTAAATCAAAATTGACTGCTGAATGCGCTCAATTACTTAATAGATGCCAATTTTACAATCTTTTGGAATCCCACACTTGGCAGTTGAACTCGAACTCGAACTGGAATTCGAACTGAGGATGAACTGGCAGGCAGCTCTACTAAAAAAAGGCCATCAATTGAACGTAATGAATCAGAATTGATTTTAATGATCATTTTGATCATTTGCGCAGCATTCGAACTTACAAATAACATTTTGGCAGCGATTCTTTTGCACTCCCCCCCTTTGAGATATGTGGGCGGGCCAAGTCAGGTTCAGAGCAGGCCAGACTTGGGTTCGTAGGTGTTGTCGACAGACACAGACACAGAAACACAGAAATACAGCAATACAAAGCCACGTTTGCTGTAAAAAAAGCCAGAGCCAAGTTTAAACTAATAACACAGAAATGTAAAATCACGCAAAGCAATCATAAATTATAAACACTAGACTTCATAGAGAGGAAAGACAGATAGAAACTGTGGATAGTATGGAACTGCTGGCAGAAATAACAAACCCAAACGAATCCAAAGACATTGCCTCATGTGTCTGTCAGTCAGTCATTCAGTCAATCGCGTAGTTGTTGTAATTATGATGAGTGCCACTCGCTGCCAAAGATACACACGCCAGATAGATACTCGTACAACATTCGGTTGCAGAGTCGAGTGTGTGAGAACCGTTAAAGTTGAAGTACTCAACTGAACAACTGAACAACTCACTGACTGACTCTACGTTTTTCTGTCTATCTGTCTTTCTGTCTATCTGTCTTTCTGTCTCTCTGTCTCTCTGTTTTTCTATCTTTCTGGCTGACAAGTGTTAGCAGCAGCTACCAAATAGTTTTAGATGATGTGACAGAAAAGCAGGTTGAATGCTCCAAAACCCGAAACCAGACAATCCGAAAGCCAAAATCTTGCTTTCGGTGAGAGTACGTTCGACTGGGAAATATCCTGTACGAAAATCTCGAGAACTATTATATATTCTAGACTATTTTCAATATAGATCAAAACTCTGGGAATCCGAATTATTAGCTGTTCTGCATATAAATAACGATGAAAAGTTCGTTTTCATAAGTTTTTGTTTTCAAATAGTGGAATGAAAAGTATTCGATCTTATCTTTAAAATGTAAGAACGATTTTCATTCAACAACAGGAATACAACATACTAATGGACTCTATATATAAAAAGTAATCGGAAATGTTATCATTTGAGCAAAAAAATTGCACTTTCTTAACCATATTTGGGAACATTGTCATTAGAACCACGGCTGTCCAATTGTGGATATCTTTTTTTCAGAACGCTTCCATATTTTTTTGGAGATCATTATGAATCCCATAAAATATAAAGTAACTAGGTTGCTTTATAAGGCAAAGAAAAGCTTAAATATATAAATGAAACTCAATCTGTGTATGGGTATTTAAGAACCTCTTTCCAAATTTGGAATCTTAAATGTATAAAACATTCATAAAATACACAAATATGCAAATTTTCGGATCGGCAAGCCGCATAGGCATGCAATTTTTATGATTCGCAGAGAATCCTCTTCCCAATCCTAAGTGAAATATTATGCATTCAGGCTTGTTCAGATTTCGTACATTCTTGAAAGGTAAAAATGAGGAATTCCGAACGATAGACGAATTATTGTTCTGATTTCCGACCGGATTGGCTTCATTTTCTCGTTTTCGAAACCAAGTTCGAGCCCGAGTTTTGATAGCAATAAGTCTATTTAGTTTTCTAGTATCTAGTAGGCGTATTCACAGTTTTGACCAATTCAAAATAGTAATCAATTCCGTTTCTGAAAATTTCGAACAGATTTGAGATTTTATTATACCCCACATGAACCATTTAGTTATTACAGGGCATTATACTTCGTAAGTAAGTAGCACAAAGTGCGCATAGTGTTCAAAGTCAAAGTCTGGTTACGGTTACGGTTATGGGCTATGTCGTCTAAAGAGTCTAAAGAGTAAAACACTTCTTGACTAAAAGTTTGTTGTGTTGTGTTGTGTGAGAAATGTTCGTAAAGTTTTATGGCGAGTCCCTCATAATCATCATCATAATTGCTAAGCATCTTGACACTTTACTGTAACTGATTGCAACTTTAAGTTAAGAGTTTCAGTGACAGCCCAGCTGCCGGATTTGTTGAACTGTTTTAAAGAAGTACGGGTTGGATGAAGGGGGTTGAGGGGGGCTGAGGGATTGAGGGGCTGGCACAGAGGTTGTGGCTTTGGCTGTCTCATTGGATTGGCTGAGAATTGTTGCGAGCCGTCACAACACACAACAGATTTTCAGATTCTTCCAAGATTTCAGTGCACAACGGTACTTTGCTCTTTTGTTGGGCCTGTGTTCTACGTCTATAAAGACTTTTCCTCTGCTTCTTCTTTTTTTCGTCAGCTGTACAAATATTTGGCTTTGTATTAGCTGCGGGTCAAGTGTTGTATGCTGCGATGCAACTAGAAAGTTAGAAAACCGAGTTTTTGAGTCTTTTCTAAAACAGAGCTATCATTTGTTATAAAGTTGTAGATGACCTGCTTCTGGCCCATTCTTTAAATCATTTTAATTATTTTTTATTAAAATTAGTTTGGTATTCATATTTTATTGAAATTTGAAAGATAGATCGGGAGTATTAGCCTGATTTTCTGTACAGGAGTTAAGAACGCGCATCCCAAAGATACATAAAATGCATGGAAAAAAAAGAAGAAATTATTTACTTATTTTCTTTAAAATTGTTAAAAATTGAATGAAATCGAGTGTTGAGTTAAAAAAAAGCTGAAACGGTCGGAATATGTAACGGACAGTTTTTTTCATAGAGCATAAAATAAGAATATTTATTCAATTTTTTGTAATTTTTGAAAATTTTGTATTGTCAATTTTTAACATATTTCTAACACAATTCAATCGTTATATATTTGAAAGTTCCTTTATAATTTCTTTAACCAATCAATTCTTCAATCTTTGCACGCTTCTAATTTTGTATTGTTTTACGCTCAGTTCAAACTTTATTGTTTAGTTTTCAAGAGTTATTATTGACAGTTCTCCAATCAGTTCTTTATTCATGAATTTTTAAATATGTTTGCCAAATTCTTTGTCGGCTTAACGGTCAATAGTTTGTTTCCCATTCCCACAAGGTGAAAACAAACGCACTATGAAATTGATGTGGACAGGCGTATAATTAACTTTTGTTTTTTGGCACATCACTTCTCATTCCCAGTTTTCTATTATAATGTTTTAGTTTGGTTAATTAAGTGACTTTTCAGCCACAACTGTGCTAATTTTATGCAAAGTCATTCACGTGAGAAAAAATAACAAAAACAGTTTTTACATTAATAAAAAACTGTAAATTTGTTTGACTAAAAACCGAAAGCTGAACAAAAGCAACAAAATAGAGATGCGGAAAAATTGGCCAATTGGAGTCGGGTCCAGTGGAGATTGGGAGGCATGCAGACTTGCAGACTGAGGCGACCTGGAAGTGGATGTGGATCTGGACGCACATGCGCGTAGGTTGCCAGCTTGTCTGCCAGTCTGTCCGACCGTCTGTCTGTCCCGTCTCTATGCGATACAAGTACAACTATTTGTCTGGCCGCCTGGCTTATATAAACCCACATGACGATACAATTTGTGTTTCACTTTGTTGCATTTTTTGTGTTTTTATACCCTTGCCAGGGGTATTTTAAGTTGCTCAAAGAATGTGAAACGCTTTAGATCTCAAGAAGTATATTTATATATTTTTATATTTTATATCGAACATTTGATGTATAACACTTTATCAACAGTTTTCTGCCCACTTTCAACCCAGGGGGAATATATTTTCCAAAAGTTGAATGACGTTTCTTTGAATTTACATACTTAATTCAGAATATGTTTACCCTGATTTCTGAAAATGAGTTTGGACACTATCGGTTAAATAACAGAAAATACGCCTATAACAGTTTTCCGACCATTTTCCGATTTTTCACGCGGGTTTTCCAAAATCTGAAAATTACATTTTTCATAATTTTGTATGTGTATCTTTGAAAAAGAGTTTTAAGCTAATCATATGATTGCTGATGCTGATTTTTCACATATCCTGACCGAATTTTTTCAAAATCAATGCATAGTACTCACTTTCAGCATAAAATGAAATTACTGTTAAAAATTCCGTTTCTTATTTTTTATGGTTGAGAGTTGAGATATTTCAGCAAAGGGTATTAAGTCTTCGATCATTTATATAAAAATTTTGTATCTTGTTTAATGATTTTATATTGGTACAATTTTGTTTGTTGTATATTGCGTTAATTTATAACATTAGCTGTTGTTAGGCAGCCCAAAATACAAAAATAAACCAAAAAAAAAAAAACAAAACAACAAAATTGTAAGAAAACTGAAGTCGCTTACGACATAAGGAGCACAAGCACCACAGCAACCACAGCACCACTTGGTGGCTCCAAAGTGTGGCACAGTGGAGCTGCAACGATCACGAGTCGTAGTCGAAGTCGAAGTTGGAGTTGAAGTTGAAGCTGAAGCAGCTACCGGAAGCAATTCGCCACTTAATGCACTTGAGCAGAGTTTTGCACTAACGAAAATTTAAATTTCAAATTGAATGAATTTTGTTTTGGCCAAGTTAGATTCCGGCTTTGAGTCCAGCTGCTCCACTTGTTGTTGTGTTGTTGTTGTTGTTGTTGTTGTTGGGCTAGCTAAGCAGGTTTTTTTTTGGCTTTGGAGCAAATACCAAATAGTTGCTGCTCTGCAGAGAATTCCACGCATTGGACAGTTGCCGGTTTTAAGCGATACATATCTACGCAATTGCAAATAAAATTAAATCAATTCAAATCAAATTTACAAATTGAAGTTTACCCCAAAGGGAGCATAAAAATAAAGTTTTGCGCACTTGTTTCATCTTTTTGCTTGAAATTGAATTTTTGTTGTTTTCGTTAACTTTAACTCAAGTGCTTTTTGGCACAATTGAACTTTATGAGTGTGCTTATGTGTGTGTGTGTGTGTATTGCCCAAAAATAGCAGCTGCCGCTGATTTGTATCTCTCAGATACAGATACAAAAATGAAGCGAATCGAAACTATGCAGTCAAGTGCGCGCATTGCTCAAGTTTGCTTTCCTGCTTCATTCGCCTTTTGGCCAAGTGTTTGGACTTTTTGTTGTCTTTTTGTTGTTGTTGCTCTTGTCTCTGTTATTTTTTGTATTTTTGTTGTTGTTTATCAAATGTAAATGCGGAATTTCACTTGTTTCAAAAATCTCTGTTTGGTTATTATCCAAATTTGTACATAAAGTTGGCGAAATCAAAGCACTTCAGATTTGGCAATACGCTAAAAGATCTGGCTAGTGTTTGGCTATAATGTGTGGAAACTTTAAGAACAGTGCCTGGCATGGGAAATCTATGGTAACAGCAGAAAATACTTGATATTGTAGATTAAAAGTTAACTTGAAATTATCGAACTAAAGCTATAAATCAAGCGATGGCACTTTTAATAGTATCGATGGTACTTTCAATATTTAAACTAGTTTGAGACTGGTTTGTTAATCTAAAAAAAAATATATTTTAAACATCGGTACTGCCCAATCAAAATTGATAAGTTATGTAGTCGATAGTTAAGGATTGTTTATGATAATTTCATGAATAGATTTAAAGTCTTATATATTTAGTTTGTTTTTCAATGAATGCATTTTTTGAAAACGGAGTCTATCGGTACAAATAACAATGCTTATAGAATATCGATATTTGAATTAGCGAGTAATTTCGATAATTTTAAGCAAATAATGTTTTTCAGACGTTTTTCAACTTTCGATAAGATATTTCGAAAGTAATTTTCCCTTTTTCACTACTTTTTTTTTTTAAGATTTTGCAGATTGAATTCACTTTTTTTTGATTAAGGACTGAAATAAATTGACATTGAGATAGGATACAGTTAACAAGATGAACAGCAATATTGCAATTTAATTAAGGAAATTTCAGTTCAGTAAAATAATGCCAAAAGTGGAAACCGAAACCGGCACGTTTAGTAGTACTTTCTAATCGTGTTTCTGATATTTTTCGATATACAACGTTTACAAAAGTAGAAATAACACTTATTAAAAATGTATGAAATCTGAAAAATTGATTAAGAGTATTATCCTTTCCCGATAACTTAAACTAACACTAAAATAACTATCGACTAACAATGATTTTCCAGCTTGAATATTTATCGCTTGTTACTCTTTCTTTGATAAACAACTATAAAACATATTTGTTTATGTTTTAACCCTTTCTAAACATACATAACTGTGCGTGGTTTTTTTGTTGTCTTCTGTCCATAATAAACGTAAATAATTCAACTAACATATCGTATTTGATATATTACCAGGCGACTTTCGCTTTTGTCTACTCAAAAAGCACCGGCAAAAAAAGAAGAAGGTAGTTTCTAAGCCAAAACCCAAAAACCCAAAAAAAAAAAAAACAAAAAAAACTATCGTTAAAATCCCAGCGATGACAAGCTGCATAAATTAAGAAATGCTATTTGCAAAGGTGTTGTTCAAAAGACGCAGCGAACAGTTGAAAAGAGAGCCACATTTCTTGTCTACTTGGTTAGTTCTACTAATCAGAAAAGCAAAATCAAATTTCGCTTTTTTTTTCTGTATTTTTTGTTGTTTTGGTTTTTGTTGGATTTGAAAGAGAAACCCGAAACTAATCGTATGGAACGGCGCAGGTCAGCAGACTAAACGAATTTTTATTTGGGTAACCAAACCAAACTACTACGTGAAATCATCATCAGTGAATCGTTGCTGCTGCTTCTTCTTTCTAACTTATTTGCATATGATTACTTAGTTATTTATTTAGAAATTTCACATTAGCTGCTTAGAAAACCGGCCCAGAAATCTATATATATGTGACGATATCATATGCAAGTAGTTTGCTGTTTTGCGTCTCAATGAAAGCGAAAATGTTTTCTAGAAAGGCGGGGGCGTTCGTACGTGAGAAAGAGAGACAGAGAGACAGACAGAGAGAGAGAGAGGCATACTGCATACTGATATCATTCCATTTATGGCTATGAAAGCGCATACAATTCAAAAGACACCAACTGAGCTTGACCCTCTTTCTGGCTTAGCTTAGCTCGTTAAATGTTTTGTTTTGTTTTGTTTTTTTTTGTTATTTTTTCTTAACGCACTCGTCGTTTAGCTTTTGTTATGTGCAAGGTTTTTTTTCTTTACTTTTCGAAAATTATCTGCCAAATGTTTGTTTTCTGTGGCCCACAATTATTAGGCGACTTCTCAGTTAATTAGCACTCCTCCATCAACTGAGTTCTCTTTGGCAGACAATGGCTAAATTATGACCCATTAGAGCTGCCCCCGAAGCGAACAGACACTGTAAAACTTGAGTTTTCGAGAGTTATTGTTTGGGTTTATATATATATTCTAAATAAATATAGGTATAGCCCGGCGTTGTCCGGTCTTGAATAACATTTTTTCAAACAAGACTCAAATAACTTTGTCAAAACCCAACCGTTTTCAATGCGGAATGTTATTTAAATCTTATTCTATCATTAAGATTTATCGTGCGACAAATTTTATTGAGTTTCTTAAGCAATTCTTGGTCGAATTTTTACTCCCTGTTCCCATTAAAAATGGGAAAAAGGGAGTTATAAAGTACTGCAAATGTGTGTAACAGGCAGAAGGAAGCATTTCCGACTATATAAACTATATATATTCTTTATCAGCATCAACAGCCGTGACGATCTAGCCATGTCCGTCTGTCTGTCTGTCTGTCCGTCTGTCCGTCTGTCCGTATGAACACACAGATCTCGGAGACTACAAAAGCTAGAGACACCAAACTTGGCATGTAGGTTCCTGTATACCATACGCAGATCAAGTTTATTTCAAATTTCGGATGCACCCCCCCCCCCCCCCCGCACCCCCCACAAATCGCAAAAGACTCCCACAGCCACAATTTTAAAGATAAAGCTTTAATTTTTTGTACACATGTATGTTTAATCAATGTCTTTCGGATGTGTAAATTTCAACACGATCGGATAAATAGCACCAAAGTTATGGAAGAACTTATTTCCCCTGTCTCAGCAGGCAGAAACAACAGTTTGACATGCACTGTGCAAATTGAGTACGTTGCTTGCTTGTGTTGCTGCTGAACTGATTGAAATGCAAGTAGGGAGCAGGGAGTCTCGTAGTCGGGCACACTCGACTAGAGTATTCTTACTTGTTTTTTTTTTTTTAAATTGATCTTATATTTAAATAACGAAATTTGACTTTTATGGAAGTGCGTACCAAAATTAGTTTAAGAAGCAATTTCAAAACTTTTTCGGATATGGCTTATATTTTAATAAAAACTAAAACTTGACTTGATTTCCATGTGAAATGTTTTTCTTTTTTATCATATTTTAACATCCAGATTGATTCTATAATAAAAATAATTTTGAGTCCGATCGAAAAGCAAAAAGGAAAGAATTTTTCCACAATTTTACGACAATTTAAATTTGGAATGCTTTCATCAGATTTGGATATACATCCCATTCTCATGTTAATTGACATGCAATTACAATTCGTTGTTATTTCTAAACTTGTTGTTTGATTTTGTGTGCAAATGTTGGCAGCACCTTATAGCCAAGTTGGCATTATGGATCGAAATGCTTAAATTTAAATCGCTAACTGCCTGCAAACATTATTTGATGATCAAATAAACACTCAGATCAGCTAACATGAGCATGCAATAAATGAAACTGAGTTTGCCAGCAACTTAAAGAGTTTTTGTTAACTTTGACATGAACATGGGAAAGGTGTCTGAATCGTGTCTTGGACTTGTCTATTATGTTTAATTCTCACCTGCTGTGACCTGATTAACACTGTGAACTTAGTACAAATAGAAAACAGCTCTTTCTTTCTTTCTTTATTTGATCTCAGCGCAGCGTTCTTATTCAAATCTCAAACAATGCGCAGAATTCTTTAACAATCAACTTTAAAGAAATAAAACTAAATAGTTTATTAAGCAAAACTTCATAAAGGCTTTTGGCTTTGGGTTTAACGTTGTGCTGAAAAACATATTTTCTGGGTCAACTATTGATATTATGATCACGTAGTTTGTTTTGCGAGAAATCGCACCAAGTAGCACTCAAAAGGCATTTCAAGATTTATGACAACGTTGACGTTGCCAGCAAAATGGCGTCGTTGTTGTTGTTGTCGTTTGCCGTTGTTGTTGTTGTTGTTGTTGTTGCATTCTTTTCAGTCGCAATGCATCCCGTTCGTGGTCCCATTTGCCACCTGCGCGATTGCCTGCACTATTTTCGGTGGTGCCCCGTTGTGTTGCATATGAAAATACATTCATACATAAGTATGTTGTATGTTGTCTGTATGTTTGTGTCTCTTCTGGCGGTGCGTAGAGCATTTTTCCGATTTTATTTTCAAAACATGCGACACGTTGACGACGACAATGCACAGTGTCCCGCATACAAAAGAAATTTATATCAAATTCAGTTTTTTGAATAAACACAAATTGTACGGAGGAGTGTAAAAAAAAAAGAATTCAAAGGAAATTTGAAAAAAAAATGAATCATTTTAAATTTTGTTGCAGAGAATAAAAACCAATTTGATTACTCAGAAAAACTGGGATACAAAACAATTTGATTTTATTGTGACAGATATCGGTATCGAATTTTATATTTATAAAGAATACTTGTAGTAATAAATATCGGAGAATTTTACTTAAGTCGGATACAAAATGTATGAGCTTTATGCCAAAATACAAGAAAATATACTGAATAAAAACTGTAATATTTGGTATTTTCGAAAAAAATTCCCGAAATTCTAAAAATATTCTTTATAGCTTAACTTTTCGGAATGTCTTCGATACTAACACTTTTATTTTTGCGAACCACGCCCACTCTCAAAGATATTTTCCTAGTCTTGTCAAAAGGAATATATTTAAAAGTTTTTACCGTTCCATATTTGAAATCGCTACACTGTGCGACGTGCTCCCAATTGGATTTGTTGTTGTCCCACGGGGCAAGGGTAATGATCGTATGTTTTTTAGATTGTCAGCAAAGCTGTCGGGATCCCAAAAACAAATTTGATGGCATCCTACATTGTCGTCATCATGTTTTGAGATACTTTTGAGATCTTTTTTTCTGAATGAGCAACGCGTTGTGCTAGAATTCGGTTTAGGTTTTACCCTTTGGTCTCATTGAACAAAAAGCAGGCGGAGGCTAAATATGATGTAGTATTATTATACATGGGAGAAAACAACGTGTTATGGTATTTTGTTATTATCTCTATAAATAGATAATTCTAGCGGCTGTGGATGAGCGCAACAGGGTGGTTCGAACAAAGAATGTTTTCTTTTTAATATTTATAGCATAATTGTTTTTATGACTTTTCTTCCCTTCGAAATTTGTCAACCCTCTTAAACTAAATTTTGTAATTTTCAACAAAACTAAGTTTTAATTGCTTTTTAGCATAATTTATGGTTTGAAATAGTTTTTGTACATATTTAATTGCATGCAATGCGCTCAAAAGACACACCCTGTTTTTGTTATTTTATTTTTATTAAATCAATACACGCATTTCTTATATATTTTTATCTTTGTCTTAATTTTTCTCAGCTCTTTCCTTATTTTACAGTGTGTGTGCTCTGCATTTGAAAAACTTGCGTTATATGCATGCAATATAGATAGAACTGTATCTCTTCAACGCTCTCTTAGAGACTCTGACTGTCCCGAGATATATATACTATACTATATAATTCTACGTGGCAAAAAGTCGCCAACGTTTGCCTTTTAGTAGCACGCGAATTTCACAGCGCTATCAAAGCGAAAAAAAACTACACACAAAACTTGACTAGAAAAACTAAATTATATGTTTATACTCGTAATACCCATATTGTTTGTAAAAATCATAATTAGTGAGTACGCGTCGAGAAACTGTCTAAATATTTACGCAGCTTTTGTTATTTTATTTTGTGTGTGTTTGTGTTCTAAAATGCTGCATAACAATTAAACATGATTGTGTTGTATATAAATAAAAAATAATAATAATTATACAAAATGATGCCTAGAAGTGCGGCAAAGAACAGAGTCAAAAGTTTTAAATAGAGACCTGTTAAATTATAGCTATATTCAGTTTCCATTTTGTGTTTTTTCTTAATTAATAACAAAAGGCATATTTAACAATTGAAAGCTGTGCCTAGTTTTACGTATATATGTTTTTTTTTTGTACATATGTTTTTATTTTAGAATGTGCTTATGCGCATTGAAATTTGTGTATATATAATATATATATATGTGTATGTTCTATATATATATATATATATATAAAGCTAAAGTTATTTGTGTTGACCTTATACATTGGACTGCCTGCACGTGGAAATCTTACATATGTTTGTAATCCCACAAAGAAAATATTTTGTTGCTTGAGCTTTGTGGTTTTTGCTTTTTGCTTTTAGCTTTTTCTATAACATCCTGAGTATAAAGAGAGTTGACTGCAATACAATTATAAATATAATACGGATGTATAAAATGTTCACAAAGTGCTTAAGCGGTATTTAGACGATGCAATGCTTTCACCCTTTTTCATGCATTTCCTTCTTGCATCGTTTTAACAAGAGTCGTGTCTTACGTGTGTTCCGTGCAACTTGCACAGAAAAAGAAACGTTTCTATTTGATGCATGAAACCATGCAAGATTTGCTAAAAAAAACTACTTAGAATCTTGGGATATCATATGCACGTAGCTTAGTTAAAATAGAGCTGTTGTTTACTTATAAATATTATTCAAATTTACATTTATGTTTCATATTTTAGTTTTTGAGTAATCACAGTTTCCGTTTTAAATAGAAAAATCAAATTATTTGAAAAGTTAAAGTGCCTTTCTTTACAAAATTAATAGAAACAAACTTATTAGGAAAACTTGCATATCTAAACTAAATTTTGGAATTCTATAAATATTTGTTGATTGAAATCAAACTGTTTACTGCTTACATACATACATTCTTCTTTGAAATTGTTAAATTTGTTACCTTTATACAAACTGTCTTCTCTATACTTCTTGTAATAATATACATAAATATTTACTATTTGTACTGACTTTTTTCTTTATAAACATTAAATATTGTATACTCAATACAATCCCACTTTTTTCTTAAGCAAAGTATACTTTTTCTACTTACTTTCTTCTTTATAAACACATACTGTATATTGATAATAGCCATGTTTGTTTGCCCTTTAGCCACACCCACGCTAAACTAGCCTCAACAAGCACCAACAGGTCCAGACCCGTCCAGTTTTGTTTAAGCCATTTTTAAATACTTGAGCTAATTAATTAAAATATTTCAAAAAACTTAACGCGTAGGTGACAAACTTGCAAAAAGGCGTCGCCATTTGCCATATATAAAAAAGTCAGCGGCGAACAACAATTGATATCAAAATACAGAAATCTTCATTTAGAAACGAACAATTGCCATATTGAGCGACTGATAAATCAAGATTATTGTATAGTTGTCATATATACATATAGTCGTATGTAAGATTCCAAAGTGGTCAGCATTGGGGCTAATGAACTTGCCATATGAATATGAAGCAATCAGGCAGTTGGACAAGCCATAAATAATAATAACAACAACCAAGAAAACAACAACAACATACAAAAATTATACACGTACTTACATATTTAAGGTAGGTTTTTTAATTTTCTCATTTTTTTCTTCTTTTTTTTAAGTTGGCTTAATTAATAGCCATGCACTGTAGCTTTGCATGTATTTTTTATATTTTCCATATTTTATACCCTTGCAGAAAGAGTTATATATTTTTGGCAACGACCTCAAAAGTGTATATATATATTCTTGATCAGCATCAACAGCCGCGGCAAACTAGCCATGCGAGTCTGTCCGTCTGTCTGTCCGTCAGTGTGTCCGTCTCTTTATATGTTAGCTTGTCTCTCAGTTATCTTGATAAAACTTGGCACATATGCTTCTTCTTTTTGTAGGTATTACATATTTCAGAATTGATTGGATCGTACTACTATAACATATAGCTGCCGATTATTCGAAAAAGTTTTTTTTTCAAGACAATTGTAAAAAATTTATCAATTCGTGGTATTACCATTATCTAAACATATTTATGAAATTTCTTTAAAATCTGACACTTTTTCTTATAGCTCCAACATGAAGAATCGGGTAAAAAATTTGTTTTTGCATAACAACTTTTTTGTTTCTCAATCTATCTTAACTAAATTACCCTACACTGCGTTTTAGTATATTCTTTTCATGCTAACTAAATTTGATCAAAATCGGATCAATATATCTTATAGCTGCCATAGCAACAAACGCTCGAACATGAAGTTTTCATATGAACATTTTTGTAAGGGTATAAATCTTCGACATGTCGATGATAACTTTTCTTTCTTGTTTTTTGTATTATTATATGGCTGTAAGAGACGCTTAGCAAATGCAAATGTAAATGTATCTGCACAAAAAAATGCTTTTACCATAATTACCTGCATTTTGGCTATAGTCTGGTGAAATTTTTAACTCTGCCTGGTTAAAACAGGCGCCAGCAACTGCCAAAAATTAACTGCATATTGTTTATAGCCTCATGTTGAGCGCACACAGCAGGTTTGTTTTGTTTTTTTTTTTTTCTTACTTGGCTAATCAAACTGAGTAGGACAGGAATAACTCATATATATGAGCATTGAGCATATATACACATATAAAACCATATATATGTCGTTTGCATCTATAGCCATTTGCTGAATATATGTTTTTATACTCTTTTTTTAACTTTTTTGAAAAAAAAGGAAAAAAGAGTATATTGGGTTTGTGAAATGTCCGTCTGTCCGTCCGTCTGTCCGTCTGTCCGTCTGTCTGTATGAACGCAGGTTTTTTCCACAGTTTTGAAGCTAGAGCAACCAAACTTGGTATACATGTTGGTATATACCATAGGCAGACAAAGTGTCAAGATCTCCCCCCCACCCCCACCCCTTCCCCCACAAACCGCAAAAACCTATATCTTCCACAGTTTTATAGCTAGAGTAACCAAATTTGGCACAAGGGCTACTTATCACATCCTTCATTGATCTGGCAAAAAAAAATTCGGCCACGCCCACCCCCGCCCCCACAAATATGCAAAGTCTGTATCTCCCCCACCCCTTAAGCTAGAATCACCAAATTTTGCAGGTTGAATTCTGTTGCCCTATTTAATAGATTGGATAAAAATATTTTTGCCACGCCCACCCCCGCCCTTGCAATCAAGCAATGTTTGTTTCTCCCAAACCTGTAGAACAGGCCCAACCAAATTTTAATTGATGGCAAAACTTTAAAGATTTGAGCAGAAATTCAATTGCCACGCCCACTGACTCCGCAAAGAGGCGAAAAAAAGAGTATATCGCAGTCGGGTGCATCCGACTGCAACGTTCTTACTTGTTTTCTTAGGTGCTGCAAAAAAAAAAAAAGAGTCGTAAACTTTTGCGCATAGAAATAAAAATGTTTAAAATTAGCTGTTACATTTAACTGTCGTAGTTTTATTTTATTATCAGCTATCTATCATTTTTACGAGTATATCATCTTCAGTTAAAGACTTTATGGCTTAACTGTAATTTGATTTCAGTTTTGAGGAGTTATATTAGACAGACATATCAGTCAATTCGATAAATTTATTTTTTAATTTTGTATAATTGTTTTTATCATTTATCATTGTTTTTACAACTTTAACTTCAAGAAAACAATCTATAATTGGCATTAATTTAATTTTCCCTGCCAGCTTCGGTTGATTAAATGCTATGTTTTGTGAACTGCACATTTGCATACGATATATAACAAGAATATAAGCACCTGAGCGAGTTTGAACCGAACAATAAGAATTTTTTAAACAGTCTTTACTTTGTTTCATAATAATTTCATCTTCAGTAAGTATTTTGATATTTTGAATATTCTGATTTAAGTTTAATTGCCAGCTCCTTAACTTCTAAAAATCAATTTTGAACTTCGATGAAAGTGTCATCTATCAATATTTTGAAAGAATTTAATCTGCTATGCTATCATCTAGCTATATCAACAAGTTGATAAATTTTATCGTTTAATATAATCGATCAAGTATGGCCAAGTGCCAACAAAAGTCTAAGACAGATAGTTTTTTTAACTATATCTATATAAATCATCGCTTTATATTGAATATATTTTATGATGCATTATAATATTTAAATACTAAATCACTGTGATCAATCACAGTCTAGACTCTAGAGTCTAGACTTTAAACTTTTAAAAAGCATCGCTAACAAAAAGTTAAACACTTTATTCACTGGACTACCACTTTGTTTGTTTTTGTTTTGGTTTTTCTTTTTTGGATTTATTTTTTTTTGTAATTATATATATATTTTTTTTTTTGCTCAGAAAACGTTGTCTCTTGATGTGTTTATTGTTTTGTCGTTTTAGCGCTTCGAACGTGCTAAATATGTTTTTTGCATTTAATGTTTTTATTTTTTGTTTGTGATCATAAAATGAAGTTAATGACAACGAGTTCGTTACAAAAAAAGGTCTTTGGGTTTTTTAGCTCTTTAGTCAAGTTTGTTGTTTGTCTGCTGGCAGCTGTTTGTAGCTATATTTATAAATATATAGATACCTCTATTTGTACCTAACAGTTTATTAAGAGTATTTTTATAAGAGCATAAATAAATGGCAATTGCATAGTCATGCTCTTTACTCATTTTGTAATTAATGCTTCCGGTTTTTGCAGAGCTCTTGGCTCTGAAGCAAAGATTGCTATTTTTCTTGGACAGCTGCTTAGAAATTTATTGATTTCTATACCCTTTCAGAGGGTATTATAAGTGTTTTGAAGAAGACGTCTCCGACCCTAAAAGTGTATACATTCTTGATCAGCATCAACATGTTGACATGTCTTTTATTTTTGTAAAAAAAAAAATGTTTGCTTTTGAAGATAACTTAACTTTCATATGTTGATAAAATTTCATTAAAATTGGAACACTATGTCTTAATTTCGATAACTTCGATCAAAAGTCAGTCGATTATTATAGATGTTTTCGAAACAATTAATCGAAAATAAGGTTTTTCTATAAAAATAATGTTCTGGAAGTGTATTCGGAGTGTCGAGAATAGCTTTTCTTTCTTGTTTTATATGTGACTAGCAAAGTATTTTGATAGATGACAATTTGTGAGGCATGCTCTTCACTCTTTTCTATTAATTATTGTTTCCTGTATTGAAGAATTTTTTGAAAATTGTGCGATAGCTTAGTTTGTTTTTAGTTCAACTTTACTCGCGCGTATTTGAAGTGAAATCGGGCATTCAACCAGGCAAAAAGAAAGAAAGAAAAAAAGCGGCTGCTGCAGATACATATACAGATACAGATACAAAGTATCTTTCGCAAATAAAGATACTACTCGCGGACTGTTCACACAAATTAGCGATTGGTAAAGCGTACCTGCTTACTGATTACACACTAAAAAAAAGAGCAAGCAATTAGCCAAGTTAAATACATAATGCATTTGTCTGGGCCTCCTCACGCTTTATATATGTATATATAAACAACAAGTTGGTTGGGTCTATCTGTCCAGTGTAGTCCATGGCTGTCACTGTCTACGAGTATACGTCTTAACTTGGCCAACAGATGCAGCGGAGCGTTCAACCACGGTGCAGCCACAGTAAATATAAATCTGAGCAGTGTTTTTTTTAAGCCACACCGTGACCGATAAATCTGTAAATAAAAAATGATTGCCGCAGATTGTGGCTTGAAATTTATGCTCTGAACTTTTAAGTGCGGCTTTTGGTAGCGCCAATTTGCAGCTGATCTATGCAAGTTAAAGCTGCGTTTAACCGTTAAACGAGTTTTGTATTAACAACTGCTTAAGAGTTTAATCGTTGCTAATCGTTTTAGGCCAATTTTGTATTGGGCCCAGCATTTGGGTCAATTGTGAGCTGCATTATCAAAAACTGAAAAGTATCTTGCAGCTCGAAACACTTTTTGCATTGACAATGTTCTCAACCGCGTCTCGAGTCTCGCATATCTATATCCACATATACTTATATACATATATGTATCTGTATCTGTATCTATAACTGACTTTATGGCCTTTGTTGTTGTTACTTGCAACTTGTTGTTAACTCGTTTGTTGGCATTCTGCGCTCAATGCAACTCTTTGGCAACAATGGAGCGTTAAGATGTTTGCATTCTGACACGATTCAAAGTCCATATTAGAATAATTCTTTAAATATTATACCAAACATAATAGCTGACAGACGATCTTGTCTCTTTGAGTTATTGTATTGACCAGCCAGAAGATAGCCAAGTTTTTAGTTTTCAAGTTTAAATTCTTTTAAGTTATTGAATTGGCCAGCGAATTTCAAGTTTCCAGGTTCAAATTGCTAAAAGTCAATAGAAATACTTGAAGTTTGTTCTCTCTTTTTAAAGATAAATAACATTTTTTTTTAATAGTCAATTTGTATGAGTTTCGATTTAACTAGAATTTAATCGATGTTGTTTCTGTTAATTTGCTCAAAATAATCGATTTATCTTGAGACAGCTGAAATAGCTTGAAACTTAGCTTTGGAAAGGAAGAAGGATTGCAATAAAAATCAAACACGATTCGGATTGAAAATTTCGCGGAAATGGGAACAAGCCTTTATGTAAATAAATGCCTTTTTAAATTGGTTTAAATTAAATTAATGTTAAAAATCATGCTAACTTTATTATTATCAAGGTTCTTTTTGTTATATATTCTGCTTTTTTAATTTTAATCGTGGCAGATCAAAATATTCCGATTAAGTTCTATTTCTGCCAGTCAAAATATCGATTAGATGCAGTAAATCGATATTTTGTGCTGTCTTCTTCATATTTTTCTTTCACATATCAAGTTTTTCGATAATGTTGTTAAAAATAGCGATAAAGTTAAGTTTCTTTAAATCAAAATATCGATTATTTGCAATAAATCGATACTTTATGCTAAGTCCTGTCAAAATCGACATAATACGTTCTATTTTCTTCATCATCATTTTGCTAAATATATCGATAAAGTAAAGTTTCTTTCAGTTAAAATATCGATTACTTCCAATAAATCGATATTTTCGACTACATCTTGACAAATTCGAGTAAAATATAGATGTTTGTTTTAAGCTACCTGTTAAATTTGACAAGAACATGAGAAAAACGAGCTTAAAGCGTATAATTATCATAAATTTCTTAGACTGCAACATGAGTTAACTCATTGTAAAATATCATATTACCCGAGCGTACACTGCAAAAAAAAAACTGGTCAAATGCAAGTTGGCTTATTGTCAGCACTGGCTTGAGATATATGTTACCAAAGCCAGAGGCGGGTCAGCTTCAGCAATAGCTGTTGGCCTTGGTTACTGGTTTCTAAGCCGAGTTAAGTGTCTCTCGTTGCCTGGCTCAAACGCTTGAGCCTATGACGGACTGTGTGTGTGCGTGTGTGTATCTGTGAGTGTGCATATCTATGTGCCAGAGATTGAAATGTCATTGTTGTCAGCTTATCGTTTGAATTATATTGCCTCGGCAAAAAAGCAACTACAAACTAAAGCTATAGCCTTAAAATCGCTGCTTGGCCACGTTTTCACTATTTTGCTAACACTTCAAAATTGTTCTATGCACTCTACGTTTTTTTTTACACTTGCAGAGGGAATTTTAGTTTTGTTACGAAATGTGTAATGATCTCATAGAGCATATTAATTCTTAATCGCCATGTTTGTCTGTTAGTTTTTGTATGAAATTCTTATAAAATTGATCACAGATTCCTTTCATGTTATACAAACGGCACGGTCTATATAAACTAGAAAAAGCTGTGAATATATCGATATATATTCGATATTCTTATAATAATATCATTAATTTTCCTGTATAAAAAAAACCTCATGAGTTATATTCTATCTTATAGCCACTAAATGAAAAATTTGAGCTTTATTCTACTTTTCACAACTTGATAGAATTTGTATTAAGATCTCTGCAATTGCATAACATCTTCGGCAAACCGAAGATAGCTTTTTTTTCTTGTTCTTGTTTTTTGTTGTTTGTTGTTGCTGTTACTTGTTTTTTATTGTGTGTTTTGAAATTTAACTCAAAGTTGTGTTCATTTTTGTTGTTTGTTTTGAAAATTATGTATTTGAAACAATGTCCAATTCACAATTCACAGCAAATGTCTTAAGTCGTTTCAAACGCAAGCTAACAACTACAACAACAACAAATCGAATGTCCGAAGATCTGGACGAACTGTTCCTATCGCCCATACCGGCACCAACACCCATCGAGCTGCAACAGTGCATCTTGTTTGGCTTCCGGAGGCGCCTCTATCCCGCCCAGATACTCGATGAATGCCGCAGCGCGTTTGGGCCATTTGCGCCGAGTGCACAATATGTGGCCAGATGGTATCAGAAATATCAGGATGGCCTATTTAATTTAGAAGAGCACGATGATGAGGATCAGTGGTGTGCGGGCGGTGGCGCGGGGCGTGGCCAAACGCCCACCACTTGCAGTGATTATAATGAGGATGAGAATGGGTTAAATGACAATGATGATGATATTATTGATACATTGCCACTTGTCTTGCATGATCTGGGGCAATGTGATAAGCATAGTTATAGCGATGATGATTATAGTTATCACAATTATAATGATGATCATTATGATGATGATGAACTTGGTGATGAAAACGTTATTAATTATTGGCAAGGCTATGGCTATTTGGGTGGCAAGCGCAGGTAATGCTAGCATCTCTGCTCAAAATTTAAGTTAAGGTCTTTTTAGAGATGGACGCGGAATTTAAATTTCGTGGGCCTTGGAACAATGTTCAGAATGGGCGTGCTTTTGTTTAACTTAAAAATTGGTATTTCTTTTTAAAACGAAATCAGTCTTGATTCTCTTTGTGCTGTCGGATAAATCGCAAGAATTTGTGCTTTGAAAATCGCAAAATTTTAGCGATTTGAATTAGTTTGTGTTGAGCAAGTACATATAAGAGCAATCCAAACTTGAACTTTTATCACAATATATTATTATCAAAACAGCAAATTGTTGCGAATTCGCCATTCTCAAAAGTTGAGTGAAAGCAGGAACACGGTTTAATTTATACTTCTTTCTGCAAATACTTTGAATAAAGATGAATTTGATTACAAATTTTAATTTGTATGGAATTCATTAGTCGAACAATTGATTTTCTTATAACACTACGTTCAGGTTGAGGAATTAATTTAAAAATTAGTTTAAAAATCTTTCGAAAAGTCAATTTTTTCGGTATTTATTAACGAGTTTTGTACTTCACGTCCATCTCTAATTTTCATCGTAATATATTTAAAACTAATTGTAAATTCACTTTTCTCTTATTTTTCTTAAACAGCGGAATGTCTTTAAGCGGATTGCCGCCTTTGCCAAAGTCTCTTAGCGGCTTTAACAAGTTGCTTGGCTCGGATTCGGGTCTTTTGAGCGATGTGGAGGCGCAGCAGGAGCTCGAAAGCAGCAGCAACAATAGCAACAACAACAATAATAAGGAGAACGAAAGCGGCAACAAATTAGCAAGCCAAAAAGTTAGTGATAACAAAAGCAACAACAAGAGCAACAGCAACAGCAACAACAATAATAACAACAACGATAAGCAGGCAACTAAAGACAGCAATAACAAAGATAATGCAAACGATAAATCAGTGCCGACTTCAGTCGACTCAGAAAAAAAAACAACAGCAACAACAGCAGCATCGGCAACTTCCAATGCAAATGAAAATGAAAATAAAACAAAAGCAACAACAATCATAACAACAACAACAACAATAGCAACAACAACAGCAACAACAACCGCAACAAACTCACCTGCTAAAATCAATGTAACGGGCAGCACTTTGGATGCGCAGATAGCGACGCTGCGAAAGGAAATGGTAAGTTTCGATTTTGATTGCTTATTTTATCTATATTCATATTTGTATCTAAATTATACACTTTATAAAGAGCGGTAATATTAACTAGTTCGGCAGCTGGTCATTAACAATCTCTTAAAAACATACATAACTAGCATGTTAACTTTGAATTGGCAAAGTAGTTTTTTATTATCTTTCCAAATTTCTTATTCCCAATTCTTAAAAGTAGTTTGAATCACCAAAATGAATTTCTTATTAGAATAATCGCATCTTCGATGCAATAACATTTCGATTTATTTCGATTATGAATGCTATTTTAGCAGATCTCTTCCGACTTGTTCGACACTCGAACAAATTTAGTGAAAGTCAATTTTGATTTTCATTATTTCATTGAGTTGAATCCAATTTCAATTGCAAGTGAACGTTAGTTCCATAACAAAACCAAGTGAATTCACTTCGTAAATCTTGTCATGTATGAAAATGAGAATATTCTACAGAAATTCACTTTCCCAAAATCTTACTGAAAATGGAAACTGGAACAGGCCTGAAGAAAGTAATTTTGTGATATAAAGAATAAACTTGTGTCTAATTTGTTGAGCTGAAATACAATCGATTGCATTATCGATAATATCGATTACTTTTAGAACCATTTTTTTTATCGATGATGTCGAACCGATTTCAATTCAATTATTGTCTAGACTCTAGAGATTCAGCTTATTTGAGGATGCTGCCATTGAATGGCATTCTTCTAGCTGATTCTAACTTCTGGTTGAAATAATGTTTCAACACTCTTCTGCTAATACAATTGAAGATAGTTTCTCATTATAGGGTATTTGAATTTCGACTGAACGAAAGTGATCTATCACTCTTCTCTTTTGATCATAGCTTTTTGGTTTTGGGGCGCGTCATTTGCATATGAAATGAAGCCAAGAAATTCTGTTAGCTGAAGAGCTTACAATACAAAAATTAAAGTGAAAATGCTTGGAACAACGGAAATGATTTGAGGTTTACATTTGTAGATATATATTTGTGTCTGTGTGTGCGTGTGTGTGTGTGTGTGTGCTGCCTGCCTGTCATCACTTGAATTCCAAAACGCAGACGCGCAGCCAAAAGACAACAATGAAATCATAAAAATATATAAAATTGACTGTTCTTCAGTTTTTCTGTTGCACATTTTTCCTATGTTATGTGTAAGTGCAGGCAGCACTTTTCTCTGCGTATCTTTTGTTAGTTCATTTTTCATTTTTCACATTTGTACTTACAAGAAAATTGCATTTTCGGCTGCAGCTTTCTATGAACAAGTTGGCTTCAATTTGATTGATAATGGTAAACAAAAAGCTTAAAGTGTGGTAGACTCAACAATAATAGCATACGATAGTTCTGACAGTGCTGGACGACTCTAACGATAGATCGATTGGGCTCGAAACTCAATTTCAATACTCTTCTCAGTGTTAGGAAAATATAGCTCTACATTTGGAAAATTGATGAATTGGTTGATCGTAAGTTGTTTCGAAATACAGGCTATGGTATAATTATCATATTGAAATTTTTGCAGTATCTAAGTTTATTGAAAATTTTCATTAACTACTATTTTAGAACGATAAAGCGTGATATAACATTTCAGATTTCTAATGGTGTTTTTATCGGCTGACAGATTACTTACACAGTCTGGTCACACTTCACAAAATCTGCATCTCGTTTTCCAACAGTACATGTAAAACTAGTCTCCCTTAGTCAAGGACTTCGCCAGCACTCTCCCTGATTCTCCCTGACTGCGATTAGAAGTATTTCTTATATGATTGTCAAGAAATTTTGAAATATTTGAGTGTTTTGGTGTTGGAATAACAATATGAATAATGCATTTGAAATGGTAATACAAATTATTTTCATTAGAACTGAAAAAAGTAATGACAATGAAAAATATTCTGATTAGAATTGAGAAAGTAATGATTAGAAATATATTTTCAATAAAATTTGAAAAAAATTAATTGCAATGCAAAATATTTTTATAACTAACGCCTAACGACTGCACCCTACAAATAGAAATACATATATATGTAGGTGAGCTAAGATCATGAGCTTCTATGCATATCACAGGGAAAAGAAAGTAAACATTTAACTTTCGGTTTTTTGGGGCAGAGTTCATGAATATTTCAGAGCATTAAATAAGCTCAAGCGGCTATATAAACTTTGACATTGTCGCGCATCTTGGCCGTAAGTCGCAAGCTGATATAAATGGCCATAAAGCATTCAAATGGTCAACGGCGTTGGGTCAACAAAGCGAAATGTAAATGCAGCTTTAATTCATTAAGTCAAATTGGCAAAGCAATTATCTTTTACCATTTGAAAAGCCAACAAAGTGTGTGACAAAAAAGAGAGGGAGACAGAAAGAGACAGAGAGAGATCTTCTCAGTTTGGCCCAAAGCAATGTGGCGGCCTTTGGCTTTAAAGTTAGCTGTCTTTTATTTGTGGCATGAAGTGGTGGAAGAAGGGAGGAAGTAGGGGGAGTTGACATTTAGCCACGCTGCCAAACACTTTGTCAAAGTTGAAAGCGCAGGCGCAACGCTCAATTTGGCGATAGGCTCTTTAAAAAAAAGTATATTCATGTGACTTTGGCAACATCATCATCATCAGGGGAAGCGTGAGGCAAGGGGCAAGGGGCAAGTGGCAGAGACAAAGGGGCGGCACGAGGCAGCCTGATGGCCTGATGAGCAAATGTCGCTTTAAGTCAGTTTTATAATTGCAATGCATCAACAACAAAATGGAAATTTCAAAAACTTGAAGTGGATGGCTATAAAGTCTATTTTTAGATACTCTTTTGGCTTGTTTGTCGTAATAGATTTCTTTATATTAATAAATATTAATCGATGATCTTAGCAAATATTGATTAAAAAGTTGCACATAATTTTAGTTGTTAATTGATTTCGTATTAAAAGTTAAAAAACTAACATCTATATCGTCTATAATTAAAATTATAATGTGAGGCAAATACTTAATTAAACAGGACTGCATTATCAGTTTTAATATTTCTTAAAAACGATAACATTTAAACATTCTTTAAAGCATACTTAAAGGTATAAATACTTTAAAAATTAAACACTTAACGTTAATTAAGTTAATACACTAATAAAGAAAATTTAAAATACTTGGAATTTAATAAATGAGTTTGATTTCAATTAGGTTTTAAAAATGTACATAAACATATTAAAGCTATCGATAGTATCGATAATGACAATTGTTTTTGACTTGTAATATTAAACAATTCTTGATTTCATTATATAGATTATAATAATTATAATACAAGCATGCCTTGCATATAGAATAACTTTGAAGAATTTGATTCTAAATTGTATTTAAAATTTATAAAATTCTTAATTCAATGAAAAACGTACAGAATATTTTGTGCAACAATTATATTTCAATTTAAAACTAAACCATAACAATATTTTAGAAATTTGATATTGTATAAAAAAATCAATAAATTAAATGAATAAATAAAATAGCTTTATTGTGCATGGTATAAGAAACACATTACAATATAATTAAAAAAGTAAAAGTAAAAAAAAAATTTTTATTAGAATTGGAAAGTAGTAAAAGCGAAGAATATTCATTAGTGTTTAAGATAGTAATGAAAATGAAATAGTATTGAATAAAGTAATAATGAATAATTATTTCAGTAGAATTGAAAAAAGAAATTGATGATGAAGAAGCATATTTTCATTAGAATTGCAAAACTAATGATAATATTTTAAATAAATATTTTTATTTAAACATTACTTTCTCAATTTTAATGAAATATTGCATATTGTATTAATATTGTGGGTGCTAAAAGAAACACGTTTCGAAGCCATAAAAAAACGGTTAGAATATATTGTTAATATAAACGGGTCACAGCTCAAAGAATTTTTTTTTTTTTTTTGTAGTACAAGTAGATATTATGCATGTGAGCTATGCGGATCCAAACGAGTTAATGTTTTTCACATGCGCATATCGCATATTTATGTGAGAGATTCAAGTATTTGGCCAATAGTTTTTCCAGTTTATAGCTGATCACGATACTCAGCTTGGCGTTAGTTTGTGAATTGTGACACGTTTTTTTGTTGTAGTTGTTGTTGAGGCTGCTGCCAACTGTCGCCGACTCTGTCGCTACCTCTGTCTCTGTCTATTGGGGTATGCTGGTCTGGCTGAAGTCCAAGCCAAGTTGCTGTTGACGTCTTGCTCTTGACCAAGCCTCAGCGTCAGCGTCATCGTCAACGTTGTCGTTTTCTTTGACAGTTGATTTGTAATTTAGTTTTTTTTTTTTTTTTTTTTTTTTTTTTTTTTACATTTTTGTATTTTTTTGTTTAAACTGCAATTAAATAAATTAAAATTTGTCTGCTGTGCTTTGCGTAATAATTTCACATTTGTAACGCAACTGCGACTTGTTTTTAATTGCAATGCCGATTGGATTGGATTTTGTGGGTTAGCTAGCCAGCTGCTAACTGCATTTGAGGCTTGTTTAAGCCAACTCTAAAGTCTAAGCCTGGCCGAAAACCTTTCACATTTTATGTGCGCCTTGCCTGGGCGACCTTTTATTTACTAAGAACCTGTTTTAATGCTTAACTAGGCGTAGGTGTAAAACTAAAACTAAAACTAAAACAGAAACTACAATAACAATTGTGGTGTCTAGGAGCGGCCACAATTTCGACTCTTATTTGTAGTAACCCCAACACCTACCCTCCCTTTACCCCTGCAACTCTTACGAAACTTCTAAGCCAAAAAGCAACAGTTGGCCTTTTTGTTGTTGTTTGTTGTGTTTGTTGTGTTTGTTGTTGCTCCGTTTTAAGCGCCAATTTTTCTCGAGAGCACATTAAACATTTAAACCATTTGCCAATTTGCATGCCGCATTGCGCAATATTTTGCTGCATTTATTTTTTTGTGATTTTTGAATTGTTTTTGGGTTTTGTTGGATTTTTGGTTTTTGGGTCAGGCGTCATCTGTGGGCTGGGCTGCCATTTGAGGGAGATTCCAAGCTATTATCAATTATCTATTATCTGTTACCTGTTGTCTGTTACACTTAAATTACAATCGCTACTTTATGTCTTGTTACCAATTACGCTCCAGTTGTTGTTGTTACTCTTGTTATTGTTGTTGTTTCTTAACTAATTTCACGCCGCTCTCAAAGTCGACGGCGGCTCGAACGTTAAAGTTAAAGGCAACAACAAGCCGGACAATGCCGGACAACGCCAACGCCAACGCTAGCGCCCAATGACACAGTAATTGGTCATTGTTTTTGCCCAACCAATTGTTATACCCTACACTCAACTGGGCATTATTGACATAGCATGCTATATGTGATACACAAAAGCAAGACTTTGGTCTGTTTCGAGTTCCACGTTTTAGTTTTCTTTGACTTCCATTCAATTTTAAGCTTATCCTGAAAATGTTAACACATTTCTGCGGAATTGATATCAAATTGATATTCAATTTCATCGAAAGTGCAATTAATTGGTGCTGTGCAAATCGAATATTTAAACAATATTGATTAACTTATCAAAAACGAAATATAAATGAAACAATAAACATGTTCTAAAACGAACGATTTGAAACTTAAATACAAATTGAGAATGTAATTTTACGCAGAATTCAAAACAAAAGCAAAAAAAAAAACGCTTCCGAATTTATGCAGAATTACTTTTTGATAGATTGTGAAATTAACAATTATTATTTAAATACAAAAGTTTCAAGAATATCATGCAATCCTATGCTATCAACAAATGCTTTTAAAATGTGTACTTTATACTTTCAAAAGTTTCAAGAATGAAATATGTAGTTCTGTTCAGAATTCCGATCTAAATTTGCGAAAACGGAATCAATTGCAGTTTTGAACTCATCGTAAAGTCATCAAACGTATAAATTCAACGTTTTTAAAACTCGGGTTCGAACTCGTTTTGGAAAGAGAGAAAACGAAACTATTCCGTTTGGAAATAAGAGCTGTAATGCGCAATTCTTTCTGAATTAACCCGTTTTTCTAAAACGTACGAAATTCGGAACAAGCCTGGTGTAGTGTGTTAAAAAAGTCGGTTAGTTTTTCCGTAGCTCAAGTTGTTGTTGGTAGTGCCAATGGGTAAACATTTAAATTTACTCGTTTACAATTACGCGCGGCCTGTCGCCGTGTCTCGAGTTGAGGGTCTGTAGGCTTGTGGGGTTAAGGGGGGTTTGGGGAGGTTTAGCGGGGGTGCTTTGGGCCTGGTTAAGTATGCCTTTGTTTTTTGCAAAAATGTTGCGGTTGAATGATTAACGATTCAAGCTGTGAACTGTTGGTGGGTGTGTGGCACACACATGAATGCAAGTGTGTGAACGTGTGTGTGTCTCTTTGTGTGTGTCTGTGTGTGTGTGTGTTTCTGTGTGTGTGCTGCAATTATGTTAGTTGGCCGCTTTTGCTTTCAATTGTTCAATTGTTTAGCAAGCGGCACAGATAAAAACCAAAGAAATTGATACTCTACTCCAATGCTTACTACATATTTAATAATAGTTTTATAGTTTTTTTTCTTTCAATCTTTCTTATAATTATTATTATTATTATTATTTTTTTTTGCAATCTGTCGTGGTATTACTTATGTCGTTTTTCATACTACACTCTCGGTGTTCAATTATGAAAACTGAAAGTAAACATTTGCTTGAAGGTCAGTGAGGCCGTTAATATTATTAGATCAGCTTTCAAAAATGCCACACGACGATTTATTATTATGCAAGCTTCAATTTATGTCAATTGCTCGAAAATGATAAATGGCTTTATTACGATTAAGCATACTAACATAATATATAACAATAGTGATTATGATTATGATTATGAGATATGCAATAGCCGGAAGTTCTCAACGTTATAATACTTAATTTATGAGATTGTTTAGCGCTAGGCATGCTCATAATAATCGATGGTGTTTTAAGGAATTGGGTCAGCAAAGTCGATAAATCATTAATCATGCCTGTTTCGGTTTCCACTTTTGCCAAAAGTTTTAAAATTTCCTTATTTCAAATCTTGTGAAATGAATCTCATATCAATGGTAAGTTAATTCAATTCTTATTCAAATGAAAATCTAAGCAAATGTAAAAATGAGAACATTAAAAGGAATATCACTTTCGCAATATCTTATAGAAGGTTGGTGAATTGAACCTAATCATAATGTTAAATTAATCCAATCCTTGTTCAAATTCAAGTGATTTCAATCGGTTTTTTTCATTCAACTGTTTTCTGATGTTCTATATTTAGTTATCAATGATCGTGAAATTTTAGAAAATCTAAAAACTTGATAAAGGTTCAATTTCTCGAAATCTGAAATTCGAATGATTATAATCGATTGAATGATAGTTTTCGTTGCGAAATGAAAAGTACACGGAAATGGGAACATGCCTGACTCGCAGCAATACATAAACCAGTAGCGAACTAGGTATACATTGTATAAATTGGATTTAGCAACGCCTTATGTTTGTTTTTTCGATTAGATTTTCTTTGTTCTGCCTCAGAGAATCACTTGATATATGGTTAGGGGTGTTCCAAAAGGAGGAAAAAGTTGAGCAGAGAAATTTTGCATGCAAATTGATTGAGATGTTAAACTAGATGCTCGACAGCTCTTAGATTTATGATGTGATAATTTTCTGCTTCCATGGGCCACAACTCAGTTTTCATTTAGTATTTTCTTAGATTTTTTCTGATTTTGTTTTTCTTTTTGAGCTCCCATTGATTTTCTAGGCCTGTCGAGCTGCCGATCTGACGATCTTCTCTGCTTGTCTTTGGCAGATTTTGCTGTCAAGTTTTGTAGTTGGCTGTGGACAGCTTTCCCCTTGCTGGCCTGGCTTTGATGGGAGCTTTAGAGGCCTATAGAATTACGCCCTATAGAAAACCACATGCATTCCATGTTAATGAGCAGCCAGCTCTATGTTATGTTCGAGTAAAGTAGAGAGTTGAGAGTCGTCTATTTTACACAATTATCCAAAGCCAAATTGCGCTCAATTGTTGTTGCCGTTGGGCCTTTTGTTATACCTCTCTTTCTCTGTCTCTTAATGTGTGTGCACCGTTGTAGATTAAGTAATAAACATTGGTATAATGCATGAAAACGCATAAAAACACAGCTAACAACAATAGGAGAAAACCAGGAGTAAAAACTAATCAGCGCATGCGCAGCCATTAAGCCACAGTCAGCATCAGCGTCAGCGTCAGCGTCGAATTGAGCCAACTAATTTATAAATTTATAACTTGGCTTTTCTATCTGTCTGTGCACTGCGATGCGTCTTTAGGTTATTGTTGTATACACTACCTGAGTAAACTCTCATTCTGTCAGGAAGTGTGTAAGATATGAAATGAAGCTTTTTTTGGAATTCAAAGTACTACTATAATTAAATTGATTTGGATGTACACTGAGTCAGATCCTTCTTTTTGTTCCAATAAAACCAATTTTTTATCGAACAAATCATCGATAGTGAAATTAATCGATATAATCGATGTTGAAATTTTATTTTTCCATCCCTAATATCAACTAGCCTCAGAAATTTCAAGTTTTATTATAGATTTTATAGATAGTTTAAAATGTGTAAAAATCGCTTGATTTCCACTGTGAACATAAGTCCAAGCTAGTGACGAAGCATCACGAAGTGTTTAACGATCTACCCTAAATGAGAAGACAAGTTTGTTGAGATAGCTTTCTGAAATTTTGGGCACTTGTTTCCTATCATAAGTCGATAAATGTTAATTTTATCACTTTTTGCTAAAAGATCTAGTTTAGCGGTAAAACGCTAAAAACTGCTAAAAGTGACATCCACACAGACACTTTCTGCATACAGCTAGAAGGGTAAAAAAATAGTTATTAAATTAGTTATATTATCGCATATGCTAGGGTATTGAGTCATCGGTAGTGCCAAAAAAACGTTTCTTGCCTGTTTTTTTTTTTGCTTTGCTGCTGCCATTAGCTTCTACCTAGCTGCAAATTAAATTTATGAACAAAAGAAAAAAAAAAAGACGAACAAGATAGTTGGCCAGGGGTTAGTTTAGTTTGTGCAGAGAGAAGAAATGCATCAAGGCATGAAATGACTTTTTATGGCTTTCATAAAACGGCCTTGAACGCGTTAGTCGTTTGCTGTTAGCCGTTCTTTCAATTCCATTTTGTTGTTGTAGTCTTCAGTTTCTTCTCTCTTTCTCTCTCTTTCTGTCTAAGCCAAGTCTGCTGTGCCTTCTCGCTTTATTTGGCACAAGCCACAAGCTTACCAAATCACACAAATACAGACACACATAAAGACATAATGACAGACCTGGGTCTGGGCCATAAAATTGTTCTACCTGCTCCGTAAAAGATTCATTTGCTTAGATGGTCACGTTTGATGATTTGCATTCGCCATCTTCCAAGTAATATCTATTTGTCGCTGGGGGTTTAATGAACTTTTACCAAGATGTTTCTTGTAATCGAAATTGATAAGGGAACACGTGCTAATGAGCTTCCTAAAAGTTCATTTCGATTGCCCCTTCTAAGTCTAAGGGTGTTTTTTTTCGAAGTAAGTTTAGTTTAATACAATATATATATATATACTACTATTAGTTTCCAGTGCTTCTAAGCTGTATTGTTCCGATTGATCTTTAGAAGTTGTCCTACTCAAAATATTTACGATTTTTTAGCCTTAAAATAATTATAATTTTATTAGTTCAATAAATGTTGAAAATATTTGGTATACGAAATCTGGATAAGCCTGGGGTACTTTAGAAATAGTTTCAAGTCAATTATTTCTTGTGGATTCTTTTTAGTTTTTAGGATATGTAGGGAACAATGTTTAGGACTTACAGCTTCTTAATTTCTTTATCAACTATCGCAATTTGATATTGCAAATACATAAAAATGTATTAAAATCTTAGAAGTATACTTAAATACTTAAAATTTAAATTTAAATTTAAATTTTTTTACTTCAGCGAAATAGTATATTTAAAGATCATACAAAGTTTTCATTAATATTTTTTTAGTGCTTATTTCTTTTGTTTTGTTCTTACAGTATTTGTAATTCACTTAGCTTTTAGAATTGTGTAAATTATGAGCTTAACTTATCATGATATAATCTTTTTAATTACTTTTGTTAAGCGTATATAAGTTTGTACTTTTTTTAAAATTTGTTATTTTAACACTATGTAAATAATGATATTTTACTGACCATAAAAGTAATTTTTCAATTATTTTTATAAGCGTAGCTAAGTTTGTACATTTTTTTTCATATTTTATTCCTTTCCGTTTCCGTTATTGTTCTTTCTATTTGAACGTTCTCCTTCAATTCTGTTTTCTTTGTACGGTTCGTTTCTTTTATAAGCATATTTCTGATGATGACGAACGATGCCGTCATTTAGGTACTACTTGTTGTACACCTTTCTTTAAAATGTTTTCAAATTCACCTTCCGGTGGCTTTATTTAACTGACTCTTTGCGATTCTTCTGGGTCTTGGTCTGAGTCTTGGTCTTGGTTTGAGTCTTGGTCTTGGTCTGAGTCTTGGTCTGAGGCTTGGTCTCTGGGGTCAACGTCACCCATAACTGAGTTGCCTCAGCGTGGCAAGAGTTATGTTATTTTGCAAGTGTGTTTGTATGTTGTGTCTGTGTTGTATGTGGCAAATGGCAACCTTTGCATGCATCATGCAAAAATCAGTGAATGGAACCAATGTCAGTCTCGGTTCAAGTCCGGCTGCGATTATATCACAAACGGCCAAGTGTCCAGCTCTGTTTGATAGGTGGTGAGGGTTTGGAGGGAGTCAAGTCGCGCCAGTGGCATGCATAATTAATAATGAAATGATTTGGACACTGACATTGGCACAGAGGCGTCCGAATCGAAGTTGAAGCTGGTTACTGCCACAAACTGCACACAAGCCACAGCGGGTGGGTTTTTTGCACACTTAGCAAAATGTTGATTTTAAAGCATAGAAAAAAGGTATTATGTACAAATTTCAAATTAGACATTTAAAAAATTTTATGAAAAGTGTAGTTAGTTTTTAAACTAAAGAACTTACTTAAAAAATAAATAACAATTTTTGATGTAGCTAAATATCATTACTATCTACGATCTAATGCAAGTTTTCTATAAACCGAATATATATTTTTGTTGAGTGCAAAGAGATTGATTCAGCTTTTGCAACAGTTGTTGTTGCCGCTTCTTGTTGCATTTGTTGCAGTTGCGCCTGTCATGGAGTCCACTAATGATCTATGCGGGCAACCCAGACTGCCACTGCGAACTGAGCGCGAGGCACCTGCAAAAATAAAGTATAGAAAATGTGTTCTATAAATAAAACGGATTAATGTAAATGCCCTTTTGGGAATGAGGAATCGGCCAGGGCAGGCGAGAAATGGGGAAGTTCTTTCATTCTTTCAAGTTATAAAATTAGCCACACTCAGAGGCACAGACACAGAATGTTGCATGTGGCATTCCTTTTGGCCCTGTTTAACCTTTCACACCGGAAACAACTCCAGACAGATACTACTATATAAAAGCAAAAAAAAAAAAAGAAAGCGAAAGTCTTGTTTAAATTGCTTTGAAAGATGTGCAACAATAAATTGTCACTGGATTGTTATTATATCATTTAACGCTCAATAAGTTTCTTAATAATTGTGCGACGAGACTCGCGACTGGCGTTGGAGGCGACGCTAATTGTGGCAACAACGCAAACAACAACAAAAATAAACATACCAACAAAAAATATATATAAGTTGGCCAGGAAACAGGTTACAAAACGTCAGCCGGCTGATTGCTGATACCAGAGTAGTATCTTGGCCTGGCTTACATTCATCAGTAATTTGCTGTTGTTGTTGTTGCTCATGGTGTTGTTGTTTTTTGTGGTTATACATTTTCTGGCTAATGCCTCGCAACTTAGCCAACTTCTTGTGCAGCTGAGTGTAAAATTCACTTTTTAAAATTTTGCTATACGTTGTAGAAGACGCGCTTGCAACGTTAAATATACAATAAAATAACAAACAAATTCAAAACAAGATTTTCATTTTATTTGACGCCATTCGAAACGCAACAATAATTTTGTACAATGGCGCAAATATTTTAAAAATTACTGCGTTTAAATAAAGTCAAATGAAGTATTCATTAAAAAAAATTCATGAACAGCTTTTTTCGGGTTCCCGCGGCATAAAAATCAATTTTCAATCGATCTGTTCGATGACCGAAAGTATATACAGTATTATAAAGCTAGATCTTCGGAACTTGTGCAAAATATCTGCAAAAATAATATTAGATATCAAAACGGTTATGAGTTTTCAAGCAGCTTATTTTTACAACTATTTATAGATTTTTATTACATTAAAAAATTATAATAGTTCATTGTCATTATAAAAACTGATTGAAATAATTATTTCAGATTTTTATTGCAAAATTAAAATTGTAAATTTGATTTTGATGATATGAAACAATTATAATAATTAATTTTGTTTTGTTATTAAAAAGTATAATTGAAATAGTAATTAACTCAGATGTTTATTACAAATAATATCAAGAGCTTTTCTTTTATCTCTAATTAAAAAATATTTTAATTTTTATTTTTTTTATTTTTACTGACTTATTTTTATTATAGTAATCAATTAAAATAGTTAATTTTTACTGTAACAGCACAGGTTAGTAAAGTTTGAATATAATAATTAAAACTTTCAACTTTATATCCAGTACTTAAATATTTTTATGACATAATTTTCTCAATGAAATGATTAAATTATAAAAATCTATTCCATGCACAGTTGAAAAATAATCTTCAATGCACATTTATTTCATGTAAGAAAAAATGTAGATGCATTAGGGAATAATAAGTGTTCCAAATCGTAAAAATTAGTATAGATATGATAGGGAAACATTAACTTTAACCCTTCACAACCTTCCCCCTTCTTTAGTTTGTGACTACGCCACTGCGTTTTTGGCCAAAAATTCGCTTTGGTCTTTTATATTACAGTTTTAATTCGGCGCAATGTAAACAATAAGTCGGCAACCTGCTGCGATTCGCGATGCTTATTTGAGTATTTATTTCTTTAAATGTTATTTATTGTATTTTGAGATATTTATCAATGTGGTTTTTCTTCGTTTTGCACATTATTAGTTTTGGCTAAATGTCAGGCAATGCCTTCGATTCTATACAGTTTTCAAAAGCTGTCCAAAACTCAATGTTAACCTTTGATTTTAACTTAGTTGTATTTCAAAGTTTTTAAAGTTTAAACCTTGTTTTTTTTTTTTTGGGTGAAAGAATGGCGCAGTCGAAGGTTAACTTGGCTAATTGAAAGCAATACAAAAGCGTTTGACTTTCCAACAATAGTCCAGTTAACAGTTAGCAGTTAGCTCCCCTCTTAACGGCTTCACTTGACGCGAACGCGAACGTGAACACGGACACGGCTCCATGGCTAATTATGTGCGAGTCACTGAAGCCAAGTTCCGTTGCGGCTAAAAACATATATATATATATATATATATATATATCTTTGTATAGATAAAATATATACATATCGAAATAAACGTCATGGCGCAATGCGCTTATAATATATACTTATTATGCTTATAATATGCAAATTCTGCTTCAGCTTTTGCGGGAGATGCGGGTAGTTTTGGAGGAGAACTTTGAACATTTGTTGCAACGCTTCGTGTTTCGAAGTGTGTCAATACTTAAGTCATAAAACATACGAAACCCGAATAAAAATCACTTGGAATCGACTTTGGAAAAGCAAACTTCTTGAGCAGACGGACAGCCAGGAGGAAGGACAGACAGACGGACATATCACAAACACAACATAGTAACTTTTCTCAATTATTGAAAAAAAAATTAAAAACAAACGAGTTAAAATGTCGTTGCAGTTACGTTCTGCATTACAATTACATTGCATGTAAATATTTATAAATTTTATGGGATTATTATTTATATGTTTTTGTATATTTATATCTTAAACGATTTGTGTCTGTGCTGATAGCGGTGCAAGATGAAAGCGTCTCGGCACGTAAAACTAACATAAAAAATTAATAAAAATGTATAGCAAAGTGGCATTTGCAAGTTGCCATGTGGCATGTGGCATGGGAAGCTGACAAATGCAATGGGGCACAAACAGCTTCATGACATGCAAAATGAACACAATGGCTACAGATGCGGGTTGAAGGAAGGGGCTTAGGGGATAGTCACGGGAGGGAAGGAGGCGATTTACAGGTTCAATCGACAGAAATTAAATATGGCCCAGGCCAATAAACAAACAAATAAACATTCGCTGAGCTTTTGCAATCAAAACAGTGCCAACATTTTGAATCTGGAGCCATGTGTGTGTGTGTGTGTGTCTGTCTGTTTGTTTGTGCATCCAGTCCAGCCATTAACTGCAAGTGAAAGTTCCAGCTCCAGCTCCAGCTCCAGCTTCAGTTCCAGCTTCAGCTTCAGCTACAGCCTCAGCTGCAGTTCCAGCTTCAGATTCAGCTTCGGCTACAGCTTGAGCTTCAGCCCCCAGGCTTGATGCTTGGTTTTTCTTGGCTTCGCTTTGGTTGCGTTGACAGTTGCACACAAATTACAAAAATTAGCGCTCACATGCAACGCAGTTGCCGTCGCAGTCGATGGCAGCGATGCCTCCTTAATCTTGGCTATCTGCTCCTCCCCTACGCTGCAATACCCTTCTCATACACTGAGACAATAAAGAAGTTCAATGTCAATTGAATGCAGTTGCTGCAATATATTCATGCCCATTTCCCATTTCCGCATCCTCTGGGTTCGTATGTGAATTGAAAATCAAGTGACAAAATTGGTATAGAAAATCAATTGACTGAAATCATTAAATATTTTGAATAGTTTAGGTAACATTCTAAATTATTTCGACTTTGTTAACTTTAATTAATTTTAATTTCAGTTCGGTTAACTTTTAAAAAAATATAAATATATATGTTTGCCATTCCACCAAAGTCAAAATCTCATTTTGCTAAAATCGATAATGATATTTTCAACATGTGTTGTTGATTACATTTAATCAACAAGGTTTAAGTTTTGGTAATATTTTGTCACTGTGTATGATACGATTGTCTTTGGGCCAAGTTTGTTGGCTTGGGTCGCGCATTTGTGCAATTAGAAAATGGCAAATGCCAAATGGGGGCATGCAACAACAGCAATAACAACAACAACAGCAGCTTACACGATGGGGGCTTTACATATGGAAAATCGTACACGAGTCCCATAGATTAACATACCCACAGCACAACACTTCATTTGCCCAGGGCCACTCAGCTAGTGGGGTGCTCCAACTGCTCTCCATTCTCCATCTCCATCCTCCATCCTCCAGCTTAGCAATATCTGTTTGCGGCGATTTTGCAATGGAAATTTACTGTTGCCCCAAACGGCTGCAAATGCAACACTCAGGCTAGCTGCATTAGATAAATCACAAAGTGACAAATATGCTGAAATATTACTTAGATACTTGTATTTGTGGATAGTTCATTTGCAGTATCTTTCTCTTTTATTTTTGGTCAAACTTTTTAAAGATCGCTACTAAACCTATGAAAGTAGAACTTCATAGATCTTTTTCTTGCAGCAACTTATCCTCCATGGTCACTTTGTGAGGCCTATGTATAGACTTTTTTGATTGCAGAGAATAGTTTGTTAATCAACAACAACTTTAAGACTGAGAAAGAGATCATTGTAATTTTTGTTTTTTTTTGTTTAGCAACTTATCATCCATGGTCACTTTCTTTTAGTTGAAACATATTGATTTGATTGCTGGGTTTTCAAAAATCTTAAACAAATCTTCCAATTCAGATAATGAGATTAATAAGTTTTGCATTGCTTAATTCTAAGTATAATTTTTCTCCATGTTCACTTTATGACTGCAGACAGGAGTGTGTTAAAGATCTTTTATTTCATTTCCAGATATGCTGATCTTTATGTTATTGTCCAGATTCCCATTTACAGTATTTGTCCGCCATGGTCACTTGGTCTGACTGCAAAATCTTAAGTAACATGTTTCAAATCTTATGACCAAGTTAGGAACTTTGTGCAACGGTTCATTACAAATTGCCTTTGTTTTTTACACCAGTTAGTCCTCCATGGTCACTTTGTAACACTTTTTTTAGATAGCATATGTGACTCATTTGAATCAAACTTTTCAATATTTAATTTAAAAATTAATGATCTTGAAACATCTCTTATTTTTATTGAAATTTTTCTTTCTCTAAGGCAACTTTATGTTTACTTTGTATGACACATGTGGCTATTAAAACAGAGTTTTGTTTAGTATTTCATCATATGTAGCGCTTTTAATGACATTTATAGCGATTCAGAATGTTTGCACTCTTTTAAAATGTGTTTACTGTTGGAAAAAACAATCAACACCTTTGGAAAAACAATCAACACCTTTGAGCAGACAGATATTTTAATGAGCTGCTTGGTGAGTTTTGAGATCGCTGCTGCAGTTTCTCAGTTCGAAAACAGTTTCCAAAAACTGCAGCATTTGCATAGACTATAGAAAAATTGGTTAGGATTGAAGTCTTTTGTTTATTTGTTTGCTTGTTTGTTTATTTGGCTTATCAATCAGTGCGGAATCAGCCACAAAAATGTTGCGTAATTTTGCAGACAGCAACAAAAAACGAAACACAACATATACAAAATAAAAAAAAAAGTTGTACAAACTGTTTTATTTATGGCTCTGTAGCAGTTTTTTGGCTACCGTTTTGGCCTGGCAACTTTTATGTTGTAGTTGCAGTCGATGTTGTTGTTGTTGCAATTGTTGTTGCTGTTGTGGCAGCAGCTGCGTGTGTTGTGTGCAATTGAAACTCGTTGGGGATGCCTGCGAATTGGGGATATACTCGTACTCGTATATGTTGGGGATATGTGTGGCGTTATGTGTGTCTTAATGCCACTAGGCAACAGCAACAGCAACAACAACAGCAACTGCATTTTAAACACAAACTGCAATCGGGCCTAGAGATGCTCGTCGTGTGTTGGCCGTTAAATAAATTGACAGTAAAAGCCATTTAGAATGCCCTAGTCGAAAGTGTTTGACTTTGCGATCAACAGACATCTCTGCATACAAAAGTATTTCAAAATCATCGAAAGTATCGATTGTGACTGCCGATTGCAAAAACCTTTAAATATCTTTATTTAAATAAAAAAATAAAATTGATTTTTTTAAATTTTCTGAATTTTAAAGATGTTTGTTAAAATATGTCATTGTCGAATAAATGATACAGTTATCTTTAATTCTTTCTAATCATTTGTCGTTTCTGAAAACTTTTCTTGCTGAATTGTTTTCGACTTGATATTCTTATTTAAGAATAAAAAAGCAGTCGATGTTAATTTTTAAAGATAGGTTTGAAGACTTATTATTCCAATCTCTTAAAAACAGAAAGTTTTTACCAAATTTTCGATCGATGTGCGGAACTCAGAACAGCAACTTATTTCGATTCCCAATACTTTTATCGGTATCGGAAATGGGAACACGCCTGATACTCTTTTAACTCTAGTTGATAAAGAAAGATTTGCATGTATCAAAAATCAAGATGTTATCATTAAAGAACTTTTATGCTCATATATTCAAACAACTTTATTGCTCATTCATTCACCCATTTAATGGTTATAGAGTAGGTATAATAAAAACTATCGCAATTATCGATAGTACAATCTACGATTATATAGCGCCTTTGCGGCACTTGACAAAGGGCGGCTTCAATTTCAACTTGTTTACGCTTTGCATATAAAGTATATTGTTTATGACTTGAACAGATTCAATTTGATTTGGTTTTGGATTTGGTTCTGGTTTTGGCTTTGGCTTTGACATGCCAACACGTTGCCTTTGGGCACCTACATATATATATAGATATAGATATATGGACCGTTAGATGAACGGTCTTATAGGATGTAAAGTACAAGTATCGTTGACATTTGATGGGTGCTTTGAATACTACGTGCCGAGAGTTCTTCTGCAAAAGGAGTGGATGGGATTGGATTGGAGTGGAGTCGAGTGGATTGGAGTGGATTCGAGTGGATTGGCTTGGAATGAATGGGGCGAAATGAATGGCGCGAAATGCAAAACGTGTAACGTGCAATAAATAAGCAAACGTGTCTAAATATATTCGGTCTTATATCTCTATAGACAGGGTGGGCGCCAAAAGAGTTGTGAATGCAAGTGTGCAAACAGAAAAAAGAATTCCAGAGTTGACAATGTTCTGGGCACGTCAAAATGTCGCCAATGTCTGCAGCATATATGTATTTACACATGTGTCTGTGTATCTTTGCATAGCGTTTTGTATCTTTTTTATCTGTGCAGTTGGCGCTAAAGTTGAAAGGCGTGACTTTTGTTGTCGTCGACTTGCAATGCAAATGCCAAAAACGTTGTCGGTGTTTTTTGTTGTTGTTGCTGTTTGCCTTTGGCTCCACAAAAAATCGACAGAGGCAACAAAGTTGGCTAAATTAAGTTACAGCAACAACAGAGACGACGACAACAACAACAACAACAGCAACTGGCAGAACTGTGACAATGGCTAAAACATTTGGCCAGCTTATCTCTGGGGAGGCGCTTCCGCATTTGCAGCAGCATTCTCAGCGGTCACAAAAGTTCATGTTGCAACAACGCACAAATGTTTGAAGTGCTGCCGCATGCACAGTGGAGCAGGTTGAATTTTTTTGTGGCAAATATAATAGTTTTTGCATATTGTGGCCTTGACTTTAAATTTTCGATAATGATAGCTAAGGCGACTTCTACGCTCTGCCCGGGTGACCGTCTGTCCGCACGTCCGTCCATCTGTCTGTCTGTCCGTCTGCTTATATGCGAACTGGACTCTCAATTTGAATGCTTTCCTGACTTAGCACAGATGTTGCTTTTTGCTGAAAGTAATTTATATGTCAGAATCGGCCGGATCGTACTACTATAACATATAGCTGCTATTGGAACGATCGGTCAAAAACTTTGTTTTTCATGATAAGTAAACCAAGTTTACAAATTCTGACTTTTAGCACTATCTAAACTTGGTCCAAAAATTTCATCAAAGTCTTACCTCTATATCTTATAGCTGTCATAGGAACAAACGGCTGAAAAATTAGTTTTTGTTTGAAAAATTTTTAGCTGTCACAGTTACAATCGATTAACTTTTTATAAGAACAACTTTTCGATTTTTCGGGCAAATGGGCCATAGTGTGACCCCCTAAAGCACCGCTCCTGCACCCATCGTCCTTCAATCTCCCTCTCTCTCCTTCTCTTGTCTGTCTCTAGCTAAAGATAGATATACAAGCTGCAAGTGGCGACAACAACAAGAGCAAGAGCAAGAGCAACAACAAGAACAAGAACAAGTTAGACACATGCATAATGCATGCATGCAACAACTTGTGCCGCATGTTTTGTTGTGTGCCTCGTGTCGCGTAGTTTATTGCCACTGCATCCATGAGATACATTTGCACTTGCAGCACACTTGTATTGTACTTTAAGGGTTTCTGTCGCGTCGTTGTTGTAGCCGTTGCGCTTTATTATTATTTTGTGACACAACTAATGTGCATAACAAAATATAATACTCGTCTTGAAGAAAAACAAGCAACATTTCTTAGTTTTTAGATGGCTAATTAAATTTTCAGCTTTATCGATTGCATTTTACGACACACTCAAAGCGAAAGTTGTGCTTAAGTTCTTTCGTACTTTTAGAGGCTAATGTCGCCATATGTTGGGCTTAATTACACTCATGACAGTTTGACGAGTAATCAACACGAGCCCTGCCGCATTTTTCTGTTGCAACTGGCCACCTGCCTCAAAGTTGCATAAAAAACGAAACATCTTCAAGAACAGACGTTCAAAAAAGCACATTAATGCGAAATGTTTGTGGCACAGGTTGACTGAGTTGATGTCTCTCAGCTTCTCATATATTATATGACTTGGCAATTTACGATCTGATACTTATATTATATTCATTCGTGAAGTTCATAGAGCTTACTTATTTACTGATATATAAATAACCGTGACATAAATGACGACAATAGCTTAAAAAAAAGATCCCAATATGCTTTTTGTATGGTCAATCATTGTTGAAAACTTGTGTTAGTTATCCAATTTTTTTAGTTGACTTTGTAATTGTAATTAAACTTTCAATTTAGTGACACATTCATTCTAAAAATATTTAAGATTAATTTTAAATTATTATAATATTTCAGTCTTAGTCACGCAAATTATTGCGTATTCAAAGATTTGTAAGGTCAAGTGCTTCAAGTCATTGAAATGAAACGAAAATTTGCACATTGTATTTAAATCAGCCATAAAAAAGTGTTAATGAAAACCACAAATATATAAATGTGGTTGGAAATTAACTCAGTATTCAAATTCAAAATTCAAATGATTTTATGACAGGTAAACCCAATTATCTAAATTACATTAAAACTGTAAGTTAATAAATATTTTATATCTCAATTAAACTTATCAATTCAATACATAGTAGATACAGTTTGATGAATATCGCTACTCCATATCTTAATCTTATAGATGCCATAGAAACAGTAAATAGTTAAGTTTTGTTATGATATCAATTTTATTACCTTCTGTTTTGTCACCCCAAAGATGGCTTTTGTCAACTTTCTTTTTGATTGCTCAGTGATGGGATAATCGATTTAAATAATTACACATATCTCAGCTTTTATTTCCGATCAAACCCAAATTCAAGTTATCGAAATAAATCCCCACTCCATCTGTTCGATACTTCACAAAACCGATTCAATAGATTGCAATAAATATATAAAAATTTAATTCTTTTAAAGAAAACACTTTCAAATAAATAAAGAAATATAATAAAAATAAAATAATCAATTCTTTTATTCAATTCGTCAAGCTAATCGATTATTTCACGACTTTTTGGATACCTAATATCTTCACTTTGGTACTTGAAAACATAAAAACTAAAAATGTAATCATACTTTGTCTAAAGTATAATACAAATTTTTCCATACAGCACCTCATCTATACTACTATCTATTTTGATGATGAAAATTACTGTTTTAATGCAAAGAAAATTAAAATACTTCTTATGTTCATCATTCCTTTTAAGCCAGTATTTCTAAAATCTGCTTTATAAAACTAAACCCAACCCGTTTAGTGTCTTTTATACGTTTATTGCACATTCCGCTTACAGTTTTTTCAATGTCAAACAAAGATGTTGCTAATTAAGTAAATTAAGTGGAAAAGCAAACCAGTTGAGTGTTTTGTTAATTACAAAATAATAAAAACAATAATTATTGCATTGTAATGCCTAACTGACATTGAAGAAGTACTTGTTAGTTTTTGAAACGTCTTTGCAGCATGCAAAATGAGGCAAGATTGAGTATTACGCATACGCTGCGTGTACACAAAGTTCATATTGAAGTTGGACTTATATAACAGAACTTTGGAGTGCGGTTAAGTCTGGTTATTGTGCGATGTTGTTGTTGCTGTTGCGCTTCTGCTTCGTCTTGTTGCTGTTCTTATTGTGGTTTGCGATTTATGCAATATAGATAGGTACATATATAGTAGCTTATAGATAGAAGAAGCCGCAAAACTTGATTTCAACTTGGCCAAAAGGCAAAAGGCGACTGTTTGTCTTCCGCAAACAGATTTTACAGCGTTGAAGAACTGTGCATAAATAATCTATTTGTTCTCAAACCGAGTCGATTCGAGTCGAGGCGAGTTGAGTTGAGTTCAGTTGAGTTGAGTTGAGGCGTTGTCTGCCACAACTTTTTCAATATTTCTTTACATTTTGCGCTGCTTTTGATTGCTTATTTGTTATGGATTTACCTTGTGCCCTGTTGTGGGGGCACGTATGCAAAGTAATGCGGAAATATCTATCGACTTCTATGGCATGGCATATCTATCTATGTATGTTTATATATGCATACTTGTTGTTGGTGGGTGTGTAAACTGTGCCAGTTGCCCGAAAGGTGTTCGTTTTTACTTGTGGGTGGTAATTGTACATTGTGCAAACCTGCTGCACTTGTCACCTCATACTCGTAGTCTAATGCCAATTAAGCTCTAATTAACATACATGCATACCAAGTGTGTATTTGCATCTGCATGTGAATGTGTGTGTGGGTGTGTGCCATTTCAAACTGTGCTAATGCATTCGACTGACCCGGGCAAGTTTGCGCAAATTAGGCTAATCAAAATAACAAAGTCAACTAGCGCATTTTTCAAAGTACTTGACTACTTTCGAGATGCCTTTTAACCCACTTTTTTCCACTCTGTATAATTGAAAAGGGTGCGACACAGTTATATGCGTAGTTAAAAAAAGTAGTGCATTTTAATTATTACCATTTTGCTGTTTTTGCAATTAACGTTTTTTTAATTTTGAGTCTTATTGTTTTGAAGACTTTGTTAAGTGTTAATAGAAAAAATGTTAAATTTCGTAAGGAATTAAGTATTTAAAATGACCATTCTCATTAAAAATGGACATAAAATTTTAAAAAATACTTTATGGAATGTATACTTTATATATTGGTTAATTAAAAATGAAAAAGTCTTCCTTAGTTAATATAAAGTTCAAATTAAATCATTTTGGCTTAATCTTGTAAAATCAAAACTACTATCTTTTATGTATATATTTTCGACTTTTTTGGAATTTGGATTTTTTATACTATCTTTATTATTTTTATTCATTCTTAAAATATCAAAAAAAAAACATGAACTACAAACATATTCAAAGACTTTCGAAATATGTTTGTGATCATGACTGTCATGAAATAGTATTAAAATCTACTTAAAATCAGTTTATCTACAAAACATTCTCATTTTAAATTTGTTTAAAATTTTATAAATAATCTTCGCAACCTTAAAAATTTAATAAAAGAAACAAAGTTGTGAATGTTGTGCCTAATCATCGCTTATCAATAGATACACTTATAATCAATAAGTTGTTTTAGCTGTCCATGATATTTGTATAACATTTTATGAATTTGCCTGGCACCCTCGCACATTTAGAAAACATGAATTGATAGCCATAATTTGAAAGACAAAGCCTGTGCTTATATTTTATGAGTCTATATTTAGCTGTCCTTCAATTATCTTGATGATATATATGATAGGGAAGCATTGATAAGTTGCTGATAAGCCTCATTCACAAGGAGTTGGTTGTTCAATGAATGCTTTGTTGCCTTGAATATGCCTTGGATATGTCAGGATAACATGCAAAGTGACAGTTAAACAGTTGACCAGCTTGGCAGCTGCAGCGGCAGCCGCTTCAGAGGCAGCTTTAGTTCATGGATATCAGATTGCCACAGAAAGAGACGCCGCCAGAGACATGGCCAGATCCCCTAATGCTGCTGGCTGCTGGCGTCTGGCGTATTAGCCGCAGTCGCAGCTGGAGTGGGAGTAGGAGTAGGTAGATTGAGGAAGCAGTGGGGAGAGAGGATAGAGGGGAGTGGCAGGCGTTGCAAGTTTGAGCGGATTTGTTTAATGCCGCAACGATGTGGCAGCGATGCAGAAAGTTGTGCTGCTTTTCTTTTTTGCGCGAGATATTATGCGGCGATATTAATTGACAAATGAGATTTTTCCTTCCTACTCGACAGCGACAGGGGGAACTTTCATTTTGACCACAAGGCGTCTTGTTGTCAGCTCAGCTCAAACTCAAACTCAAACTCCAGCGCCAACTTCAAACTCCAAACTCAAAGTCCAGCTCAAGCTCAAGCTCAAAGCCTACAAGACCACAAATGCAGGCCAAGGCAAAATATGCATATGTACTTTTACACAGAAAAAAATATTATAAATAGTTAAGTTGACAATATTAAATTATCCTTCTTTACGAAATTTGTATTTGGTTGCAGATGTATCCAGTGAAAAGAGTGACATCAAAATATATTATGGGTTTTATATAAATATATCGGTTCTGGTTTCCACTTTCTGCCATTTTATAAAAGTGAATTACTCTCAAATCTTCCTAATTTCATTATAGTCGTAAAGCTAAGGAATGACTCATATTTCAACTTCAAATGAATTCAGTCGTTGATCAAAGTCAAGTTAATTCAATCCACAAAAATTTGTCAAAATTGAAAGTAAAAAAAAAAAATATTCAGGCAAATTTCACTTCTTCAAAATCTTTCCGAAAGTGGAAGACGAAAAATATTAAAAATATCTAATATTACAAAATTTGATATGTTATATTAGCTTCCGTAAAACTGGCCGAAAGTGGAATTTTTAAATATAGAAAAATGAATAAGAAAACTATTAAGATATCATATACATTTTTTTTCTGTGTGCCTGCCTTAATAGTTTAGATGAATGGTTTGCCGGCTTTAAGTTGAAGCCGGGGCCGTATCCGGAGCGGGGTCTCCAATGGCTGCTGTTTGGGTTACAGTTTGGTTTTGGTTTTGAGTTTGGGTTTGGGTTAACGTTAACTGTCTGGCGCTATCAAAGTTGCCGCGAACTCTTGTCAAGTTACTTAATGCCATAAATGTGGTTTGCAATGCACACATGGCAACGGCGGCAACTGCAGCTTTATGTGGCCAGAAGAGACAAGCTAGGTTAAGAGCCTACCTCTCCATCCCCCCGCCTCTTTCCACCCACCTTCTACCAGCGTCAAACAACGTCTTCTTGACGGGCCGCTGAACTGTTAAATGTCAGGCCATGATAGCTAAAACAGACTGTATTGCAGATTGATGAACGCTGTCATGCCATAAATATGCATAAGCAACTACAGCAACAACAACAAAATGCAAAAAGAATGGTAAATTGCAAAAGATATGTATATAGATTGCTTGATTGATTAATCGCACATGCTTAGATACTCTATAAATATATGTGTGATAACTATCACCTGAGAGATATTACATATAAGATACGAATATGAGAACATACTTCAGATAATTGCATTTTTTAAGAGTCTACTCGTAATTAGCTTTTGCTAGAGTACAGTTCTTAAGTGCACAAAGAATATTTAAATTTCTATAGATAACAGATATGATTACCATTAGAAATGTTCTTTATACATAAAGTGTTCTTAAACCGTTTCCCTGGAGGTGATACTAGGGGCCTAAATAATCCTATATAATATTAATCGATGAGTTTCATCACAAATTTTTATAAATTACGTTATTCAGGACTGTTACCATTTCCGAGAACTTTTCATTCTAAACTGTTCTCGGATAAGAATTCCTCTTTTCAATCCTTTGTTTTTGAAAAGATAGGTTTGAATACTTCTTAACACACTTTCTCCAAAGCAAAACTTTTTGAATTGAATCATGCATCGATATTCGAAAGTTACTAATTCTGATCCCGAATATTTGAGCGTACTCGAAAATAGGAACAGTCCCAATTAACTGTTATTAAAAAAAAAACAAAACAGCATTTCTCTGAACAAAATTCACAGTTCATCAAAATATTTAAGGTTTTCAAAATGAATCAAATTGGATACACATAAAAATTAGTGAAGAACTTTTTCGTATAATGCTTTGGGAAAAATTTCGATGATCAATAATAGTATTTATTTCGTCACTCAAAAGTTTTAGGATTAATCGATTTTCTTGCAACCCTAGTTTTCTGCTTTTCTGCATAGAAGGCATAGAAGGCAAACCTTATGCAGAATTCATAGTTCTCTATGCTGAGACGATGATTCTACGTCAAAAAAACCTTTCTATTGGTTTTGTGGGTGTGTTCCCCGATAGACAGTCTCTGTCAGAGTTATAGTTTGCCTGTGTGGCGCTGTCAATCAATGCCAAAGCAAAAGCGCTACAACAGCAGTCAGTCTGTCTGTCAGTCTAGCAGTCTGTCAGTCAATCAGTAAGTTAGCCATTCAGTCAGTTAGTCAGTTGCTCAGATAGTACCCACAGTTGGGGCCTTGATTTTTGAAAGTTGCACAGAGTTTTGCGCGTTGGTGGGCTACGTCAAGAACTTGTGTTCTTGCATGTTGCATTTTAATAACAACAGACTTTAACTAATTTTATGTATCTATCTTTAACTAAATTTATGTATCTATATCTTAGCTGTTAACTAATTTGATGTTCTTTCTTGTATACTTTTAGTACGGTTTGCGTCAATTGGATCTCTCATTGCTTTCACAACTGTGGGCGCTAAATGACTCCATACAGGAGTTTCGCACGATGATTGAAGAGCAGGACGATGAGGAGGACGACGAGGATGATGGCGATTTGGATGAGCAGGGCAATCGCAGGCATTCACCCACACCCTCATCCTACGATTCAGTTAGCTCCGAAGGCGGCGCCGAAGCGGATCTTGTTATGCTGCAGGCGAAGGCCAAGCGTCTGGGCACCATACCAAAGGTCATTACAACGCAGCCAAAGCAGCAGGCGAAATCAGATAACATAAAGCCGGTACCGCGCATGCGCAGTGCACCACCGCCACCACCACCCACCGCTTTGTTGTGCACAGCGCGCAAGGCGGCGGCACCGCCACGACCCACATGATGTTACCTGAGCGACTTCCTCGCCGGAGTCAGGATGGTCATGTGCAAGGCGATTGTGAGCGATGTGCCGCCGCCACCGCCACTTCCGCTCTTGGTACCGCACTCGGGACCGCCCCCCTCGACGCCAACGTTGGGCAGCATTTGAGCAGCGGTGGAGCAGAAAGTTGTTTTTTTTTTGGTTATTACTCGAGCGTGTGGCATGCACCATCCCTAGATAGTTTATATAAACGATAAACGATAATCGATAAACGATCATCAATAAGGGTTAATCTAACTGTGTAAATGGCGAGTTCTCAATTTCACTTGCACTTTAAATCCACTTAAATAAGTAAAGCTTTGCGAATGCCAACTATTTAAAGTTTGTGCGAATGTAAATTATCTAAAGTCTGTGGATTCAAATCACTTTGTAAATGTGAATTAGCCAAAGTTTGTGGATGAAAATCACTTGCTGCGATACGATACGATTGAAAAATGGCTTTACAAATTGCAAAAGATGTTAGAAACCACCTGAAATAAACTTAACATATTTATGTGGATTTAATTCGCAAGTGATACTCAGAACAGGCTTGTTTAATATTATGCAAATGAGAGCGTTTAGAGCGCTACTTAGACGTAAGCTGTTTAGCCTTTAAGTTTAGCAGTCCTTTGTGTGATCTTCAGTTGTAAGTTTTACTGTAAAAATTGTTTAATTTTTTTTGTTTTTCACTTTTGTTGGCCCTGGATTTTTATTGGGCTTGCTTAGGGCTTATTTTTTTCAGGCATGTTGGGTTCCAGCTATAATTTTTCTTTTGTTTAAAATATACTACCTTTTAAATTATAAACAATTTGTATCAGAACTACTTTCTCAGACCACAACACTATATAATACTAACTATATATTTACAAAAAAAAAAAAACAACAATCTATAATGTTGCTCTAGGCTTAAGCTAAGAACTGCACTACTTTTGTATATAGAGCTGTCACTAAACAACCTGCGCTATAACTATACATATATATACAACTATATATCTTTTGGCTTTCTTCTCAACAACAACCATATGTCTAACGAGATGCGAAAATAAACAATCTAAAACGATCAAATGCAACTGCTTTTTATTATAATTTTAATTTTGATTACTCAGTTTTATCAGGCCATACTTATGCCACTCATGCCCAATTTGAGGCATGGGAAATCATAGGCTAGAATCTGATTGCTATTAAAGGTGCTCAAAAAACTCGGGCAGACATTCATTGCCGTTAGACCAGACAGCTTGCTGTTGACCTTGATGCATACAGCCATGGGTGTTAGTTCCGCTACAACGGGCAGGCAGAAAGTGGGCGTGGTTTTGGGATCCAGGGTAAACTTGGATAACGTTTCGCCGTCCAATGTAAGGGTTATATCCACTGTTCCTTTGAGTATGTTTAGTTTGAATGTCATGCAAACTTGTTGGAAAGAAAATGGTGTATTAATAATTGATTATAATAACATATACTTCTTAATCAAAAATATCCAAACGTGGAAACAGAAATATACAAGAGTTAGCCACAAAATAATGCTTTAAAAAAATGTGTACCATCTTGTTTCTGATATAGCTTCGTGTTTTGAAAAAACTGATAAAAATTTTGGAATAAAATTTCAGGATTCCACTTTCAGTAAAATAAATGATCAAAAGTGAATAAACATTGTATATGTGTATGAGAACATTTAAATTAAACGGACTTTTTATTTTGCAGCAAAACTTAAAAAAAGTGCAGAATACTTTTAGGGACGCTTTCATCGAGAGCGAAAGAAAGCGGGCTAAAAACACAAAATCCTTTGTATCTCTAAAACTAAAAAGACGATTTGAATGTCCTTTGGTCAGTTGATAGTCCTAGTTAAAACGCCTCGTTTGACACAGGACTCGTAAGGATATGCCAGGACGCGGGCGAGATATGGCTAGTTTTTTGTTTATTAAAAAATCCTTGTAACTTGCTTGTTTACAGGACGATCGTCCTTTAGAATACATTTTCAAACTTGGCAAGACAAGGACTATCTTTTGGCCAAAGGACATTCAAATCGTCCTTTAAATGCCCGAGTTATGGGCGATTTTGTAAATTTAGTTCCCATTTTCTTAGCAACCCCCTTGCAAAAATTTGTGGCAACATTTTTGAAAAAAACATAAGATACTTGAATGCCAATCAATAGCTCTACCGTCTGTGATATCTAAATGGTATATATAAATGGTATATATTTTCAAAATCCTTAAGGATCCTGCCATTTTATGGCTATGATAAGAGTTTGTTTTCGTACAATATGCAGTTGTTGGAAAATTGTTGCATACTTTCAGGAGTCAAATGTTTAAGACGATGTTATTTTGAGTCGTGAGTAAAAACGTCAACAGCTCTGTATGCAATTATCAATTAAATTAATTTTGATGGAAAAAAAACATAAATATGTTGCTGTGTTGTTTGTGACCTTTGTCTTTACTTAAGAGTTGTGTCTAATCGGCTCGACGAGGTCCAGGTTTTTGCGCGATGTTTTGCGTCTTTTTAAAGAAAAAACAATTGTAATTTTATCAGTTTTCCAATATATTTCGGATTCCGTTGGAATCCGTCTTCAGGTATTTTTGACACAGCGTTCTGTTTGTCTGCTTCGGAGTTTTATTCTGAAGACGGATTCCGTCGGAATCCGAAATATATTGGAAAACTGATGATATAACTGATGATTTTCTTAAACATCGCGCAGAAACCTGGACCTCGAGCCGATTAGACACAATTCTTAACATAAATTAATATTTGACAAGTTCACATTTTCAATTACATTTTTCAGATGAATCCCGATGAAATTGATTAAAATATTAAACAATTGGTTTTTATACTTTCACGCTATTCGGAACACAGTAGATTGAACACTTCCTCTACCGAATGATTTGATTGTGTGTGCAAAAGGAGAAAAGTGCTGATTAATTAGCTCTTAGCTCCATATCTTGGCTTTCACATACTCGTCTTGGTCATATTTAGCGGATTTACCACTGCACCCTGGCAACAGGTGCAGGCCAAAGTCAAGGAGCAGTTGCACTTGGCCGGAAATGAGATTAAGCCCGACTCGACATCAGCTGCTGCAACTGGTTGCAGGAAAACCAAAGCGGCCAAAAGTAAAGCCAACAAAGGCCATTGTCCTTCTAGGCTTTTAGATGGTTGATCCATGGTATATATTGTCTTTAGAGTTCCAGTTGAAGTAGATAAAGCAACTGCACGGCGAGAGGCACACAACTAACAAATAGTTCAATTCGTAAACTCTTTTTGTAAACCAAATTTTTTTGCACGCTTAACTCATTTGCTCAAATTACTGTGAAGTAATTAATTTTGATATTAAATTTAATGCGTGAAATGGTTCATTTAACTCCCGGTGGCATTCAAGGGTAAGCAAGCAAATATTTACAAATTTCACAACTATTTTGCTTAAACAACTTGGTCTAAATAATGCCCAAAGACATGCAGCAAAAAATTAAGGAGGTATTATTATTATAATAGTTCTTTAAAGTATGCAAAGCTGGTATGCAATTATATTGAAAAATGCAAACAATTGTAGCATACTTTTTAAGAAATATGTGGAATACTTTATTATTCAACAATAAGAGTAGAAGAGCAAGCCATTTTAACAAAAACAAAAAAGTATTTCATTCAACAAATGTTTGTATCAATTGTTTCTATTTAAGCTAATTTCAAAGTGTTCAATTCAGAGAATGTAGTTTGCATATTTTATTTATTTTCTAGCTTTTGACTTCAGATAAGTAAAAGCGTTTCTTATTTACAAGCGTTCACTGTATCTCTTTAAACTCACATTCTTTACAAATGGCATACATTAAAAATTTAGCTAACAATGTTTTAACCAACGTCATATAGGATTTTGAGTCATAAGTTGTATACAATTGCATTGCATAGTTTGTAATTGTAATGAATCATGACATGGGGGAAGTCTTTCAAGCAAATGTTTGTACAGTTATTGAAAATATAAGAACATTGGGTATTTCCAGAACATTTCCTGAACAACAAACTGAACAACTCTCATGCCAAAATAACAAGTTGTCAAGAAATAAACTGAACATATTAGTTTTAATGGTTGATGTCTTAAAAAAACGGGTTGGTTAAGGCTCATAAATTCATAAAGTCCCATAAATTTCATATAACCATGAGTTTGCTAAAAAAAAGTAAGAGTGTATATTTGCAAAGATTTATTCCAAATGCCAAACAAAGTTTAAAAAAAGTTCATAAATAGCATTAGATACGACTAATAAAATGCGATATCAATATGCAAAGTGGATCACCAGTTTGGCGTAATCCAAAAAGTAAATCAGGAATTTGCGAGGGCAGTGCTAAAAGTATGTTGTTGACCTTTGGATTGATTAGTTCTAGCAACATTCAATTAACTTTAAGCACTCGTTAATGATAGAAATATATGTAAACTATCTGTTATTGCCGTTGGGTGTTTCTGAGTTTTATGTTTTCCTCATGGACTTTCTATTATTAAAGCGTCGCACAGCTGCAAATATATAAATATTTAAATTTATTTTTGTTATGACAAGTAAGTTGATGTTATGAAATACATATATGAAGTTCTTCATCAAAAATTCATCATCGTTTAATAAGACATTTACAAAATCTAAAGCGGAATTTAAACAAGAAAGAAAAGTCACCTTCGATGTGCAGATTGATGATGATCGTGGGAGACGTCTTCTTCAATGCGTTACACATTTCGTGCTAAAATTACAATACCCTCTGCAAGAGTATAATGATGATTAGTCAAATTACAAATTATATTTGATGTTCCATGTTTTAGCAGTCCTCAACCTTATCAAACTTGTTACTCTTCAAAAAATTACCTTATATTATTTATAATGCCACCCTCTGATTGACCATTGCACAGAAATGTTCGGTCCATTCATCATTAATTAATTTGCTTAATTATGTAGGAACTGTCAGAGGCTACTCCAAAACTACAAAAAAAAAGAAAACAATATGAAGCAGCTAAAGCTTAAGTTTTGTATGGGCTACTCTGGCAACATTGTAGCTGTATCTGTTCAAAGACCGGTTTGACTTTAACACTGGCTACAAGCGATTAAAAACTAATATTAAGTATACGGCGCATCATATGGCATAGACAAGTAGCTTTGAGAATTCTATGCAGATCTCTGCTGTTGGATCGCGACACGATTCCATCTCAGTCTCGATTGGGAACTTCAGCTCGCATCAACATGACAGCTGCGAAATTGGTAAGTGTCCGAGTAAAATAATACTTACTACAAGGGTGGAGTCCAATAAGTTGAATGGCATTCAAAGTGTTCACAATTACGTCTACATCAAATAGTAATTAAAATGTTTAGTTTGCAGCTGCTGTTTTTCTTAGACAAATAAATTATCTAATTGCTCAATCAAATGCAATTGTATCTTAATGAACGTTATGTATCTGTATCCTATAGCTACTTTTCACTGCCTTGGTCGCCGTGCTGGCTGCCAGCTGCTCAGCTGGTTTTCTGGACTATATCTTTCCCACAATTATGACTGATCATTATTCACAGGTGCCCACCAAGGAGGGTTATCGCTTTGAGTAATTTATAAGGCCATACAAAATTCGCAAGCAAACTAAATATAATCATCTTACAGATTAAAGGATCCCAATGGCAGCGCACGCGAGGAGATTGGTGTGATTATGAATCCGGGCACACCTGAGGAACAGCTGGTTGTTATGGGTACCTATTCCACCTATGATGAAAAAACTGATACCGATACCATCACCATGTACACGGCCGATAAGGATGGTTATAAGACGCGTTATCAGATCAAGAATCGTAAACTCAGCCCTGGTGCTTTGAAATCAGCTGCTGGATAAACCTATAATTAATAATAATAAATTAGAAACAAGAGTGATAGTAATAATGTACTAAATATAATTATTATTGCTGTGAATATTGTGTGTTTTTAGAACTGGTTTGGAATATGGAAAACCTTGACAGCAAATTCAGCTTATTTTGGTGTCTTTGGTCAAGATCAAGTTGCGGTGTTTTTCAATATCAGGTGGTCATCCATTTAGCTGGACAGACAAGTTTTGATGACACCTATTGCGTAATATTTTTTGACATTTAGAAACATTCTTTAAAGCCAAGGCAGTTTGTTGCTGTTTTTTATTTTAAATATTTATTAATACGAAGAGTATCTTTGACTTCTTAGCAATCCTCAGTTGCTGTATTTGCATAGTTTGCATTATAATTAGCAACTTTAAGAATCTTGACGTTTATAATTAATTTTTAGTCACGCTAATTACAATCCATTAATATTTTAAGATGACAGATTGGCCACGAATCGAATTGAAGCTAATGCATTTTTAAATGTTGCCGTTTTAAACATTTTTCATAGTTCAATGATTTGCCAGAACTAAATGCATTAAAAAGCAAAAAAAAAAAACCTAAAATTTTATTAATGCAAATTAAACTGCTCATTAATTAGTTAAGTGCTAACAAAATAATGAATGAATTTTTGTTACAATCACATTTTAATTACAGACTTCCTTTCTAGCCATTCAATATCGAGAAATTTGATACTTTTTATTCAGAAACTTGACGAGATTTAAATCTAATTTCACATTTGCATGCTTTAAAAATTGATTTATTGTGTCAGTCTAAAAATCAACCTTTGAATTTTAAGAACGCACTAAAATAGAAAATCTAAAAATATTTTTGAATTCGTAACAAAAATCATATTTTTATTATCAAGTTTGCAAGCCGGTTCGATTCCGGAATTTAAGCTATTTTTCTGGTTTCTGGCTGTCAAAAATTTATAAGCTTATTTAAATGTAGAATAAATTATGACCAAAAATTCATTTTACGCATGGAAATCGTATGTTTTCATAAAGTTATTTGATTTGACAATTGTGGAAAGAGCGTTTTCTATGGAGCCTTGTAGCCAAGGAATATCAAAAAAGCAAACATCGTTAAAAAAACTGTTTTCTCAACTGTGCTAATTCAAAGGCTAATTGTTTAAATATTTACCAAATATAGCCACAAGGGTAATTTGGTTGGCGCCATTGAATTGAATGAAATATGCTTTATGAGCCTCTAAATTCATAATTATTATTAGTTTAGCATATTTAAGTCGGCAGCTGTCTGAAGGTCGTTAATTTTATGCACGAGTCGGGTATTTTTGGTAAGCCTAAATCCGGAATTAAGGTAAGCAACTTGGCAATGTTATTATTTTCATAATTATATACAACAACATGGCAAAATAACAAAACTGAAATAAGTTGTGAAAAAATTTAAAAAATTGAGAAGTTTCAACATATGAATGTTAAAAACAAAAATTAAAAGTGATCTTCTGAAAAGTTTTTGCATAAGAACACTTAGTTTTCAACAGATGGCAGCTTTAAGATATGGTCGTCCGATTTTAATAAAATTTGGAGAACATGTAAATATAACAGTGTAGGTTAACATAAATATGGAAATATGGAAAGAAAATTTCAAAAACTTATTTTTCAACCGATTTTTTTATGGCAGCTGTAATCCGTTATGTTAAAATAGTCCGATTCGTCCAATTCGGACATATGTAATGCATACAAAAAGAAGCATCTGTTCCAGTTTGGGCTAAAACTGATAAACATAAACGTTGATAAACATAAGTAATTTGTGAAAATAATCCGAGTGATAGCGAGATGAAGGACGAGGATTTACCGCGTAACAGCTTCCACGGCGACAATATTGATAAAATAAGAAGAATTTTGAAACAAGATGATAAACGAGAACGGGCATGCGCATGGCGTGGCCTAGTCTCTCTAAGGTTTCTAAACCGTGACGCATTTTAAAATTATTTGTAACTATTGATATATCGTTAAAGCGATATTTTTTTACTCCCTGTTCCCATTAAAAATGGAAAAAGGGAGTATTAAAGTACTGCAAATGTATGTAACAGGCAGAAGGAAGCATTTCCGAATACATAAACTGCATATATTCTTGATCAGCATCAACAACCAAGTCGATTTAGCCATGTCCGTCTGTCCGTCCGTCCGTATGAACACACAGATCTCGGAGACTATAAGAGCTAGAGACACCAAACTTGGCATGCTGGTACCTGTATACCATACGCAGATCAAGCTTATTTCAAATTTCGGATACACCGAGGTAGCTAGATGGTCGCAGGCCAAAAAAGTCTTAGGCCAGTCGCTAGGCAGGTCGCAGCCATACAAAATTTAGTTCGTTAGGTTCATCGGTAGGTATCGATAAAACAGCCCAAAAACAGCCGATTTTTGTTAACAAAAAAATATGTGCGGGAAATCAAGTAGCTTAAACTTTTATTGTTATGGTTAATTAGATCAATATTTTGATAATATTTTAATTTCAAAACAGTGGATACTTAAAAAAAAAACAGAAAACGTGGTCGGAGGCGCTGGACACAGCATTCTTAGAGATGTGTGGAGAGAAAATAATTATTACCAAGCTGCAACGCAAAATGCCCCAGGAAACAGCTGATTGTTTGAGATTTTTGCTTAGTGGCCTCGGTGGAAATTGGTTTTGGTCGCAGCTAGCGACTTTTGCTTAGCTATATTATTTATTTTTGATATTTTTGAAAATATCAATATCCCTAGTAAGGATTCTTCGGACAATAGCTTCCACATATGTCCAATTTATTACCTCAAGCCATGTTTGCCTTGTCCCTATTGCATTAATGACTCTGTAAATTTACTAGAAGACGACTGTAAAAGATACCGATAAAGCAAGAATGATAAAATAAGAATTTTTAAAGAAGATGATGAAAGAAAACGAATTCAGTCGGTCAGGTCAACCAGTGTTTACAAAAACCGGTTGAGAATTATAATTGACAATCTAAAAAAATGTACTCTTTGTTATTTCAATTATGTTAGATTGTCTTTGATGCTTACTATTTTGTGGTGAATTTTCTTTCGCCTTTGTCTAGCAGATGACATGTCAGCCATATTTAGAGTAATAATTTAATTATATTCGGCTTAAGACTTTCTGAGAAAGTTGCGTTTAAAATTCCACAATCAAATAAAAACACCTCTACGTGGTTAAAGTCTAGGGACGATGCATATTTAAGCCACAAAACTTCTGATATCGAATTTTCTGAGTAATATAAGAACTATTTCAAATAATGAAATTATTTTGCATTCCATACAAATGTCCACAACTTTTGAACGAATTGTCAGATTGTAATGAACAAGGTGTGATTCGAAGCGTAATCAGAATAAAATATTAGTGCATTTAAAATAATTTCCAGAGTGATCCACCGGCCCCATAAGCTCCAATTCTTTAAATTTTGCCCTTCTCACCTGCTCGCCCATTTCTCATGAACCAGCTGAGTTACCAAAAGTCTTACTATACACTTTTCTTTTAAAACCTTTTAATCGGTATATAGCTCTATCATTCATTCCTGCTGTATATAATGCCAGTAGCCTTTTGCACACATCGTGCTGCTTCGTCCTGTTATGTTAATGGAGGAGTTGCAATAATGGAAAAATCTGTGAAAAAATTAATTTTTGTATGAAAAACTTTTTTGGTTATTCAGATACATATTTCAAAAAAGAGTATATTGGGTTTGTGAAATGCCCGTCTGTCCGTATGAACGCAGGCTTTTTCCACAGCTTTGAAGCTAGAGCAACCAAACTCGGTATATACCATAGGCAGACTAAGTGTCAAAGTGTATCTCTCCCATCCCTTTAGCTAGAGTCAACAATTTAGCAGGTTGAATTCTAATGCCCTATAAGTAAGATTGCTTAAGAAAAATTTTTGACACTCCCACCCCTGCCCTTGCAATCAAGCAATGTTTGTTTCTCCCAAGCCTGTAGAACTGGCCAAACCAATTTTAACTTGATGGCAAAACTTGAAAGATTTGAGTAAAAATACAATAGCCACGCCCACTTCTGACTCCACAAAGATGCGAAAAAAAGAGTGTATCGCAGTCGGGTGCATCCGACTGCAACGTTCTTACTTGTTATATCTTATAGCTGTCATAAGAACAATCGTTGTAAAATTAAGTTTTTATATGCAAAACACAAAAAGAAAAGCTGTTGAGTCCGATGCCACTTAACAAAGTATGCGTTGCATAGCAGTCAGCAATTGCTGGCTGACTTAATAAGCTTTAACTGTTAAGTTAGCCAAAAGTCTTATGTTAACTGACAGAAAGCTTAAAAAGCATAAAAGAAAACGTTACATTTTGAAATTTGTTGCAATTTTGTTTACCAAGCAGCGGAAAACTTTTGATATTCCATAACAATTGGCTGATCCAAAAAGCTAACTAAAACAAGACTTACAACAATGGGAGTCAATCAAAGTAAAAAGCTAGCGGCATTTCTGTGTGTAAAGTGCAAACAAAGCAGTGGAAATTGAAGCTTTGAATTTTATTATTGGCCCAAAGAGTTTGCTTGGCGCGCAATTTGATTGTTTGATGGTTGATTGTTGCCACAGGTAACTGACCAGGCACAAAGCGACCCAAACAGAGAGCAAAGTGAGTAACCAAACAAACCTGAATGGGGCATATATTAAACACACACTGTGAGATATAAATTGGTTATAGTAATTTTATATGTGAAGGTTAATTTTAAATTTAATTTATTGTCATTAGTCATATGTTTATCACTTCAACACTGCAACATAGTTCAAATTAATTAAATAATAGTGAAATTTTGAACTTTCTTTTTCTATAAAGTATATCAAATGATATTACAATGTATGAATAGTACTAAATTATGTTGATACTGATCTTAATACGATATGATTAGAAGCAGTTTATAGATAATGTGATATAAGAAAAGTGGAACACATGAGACTGATATGTATATATAAGTTTTATTTCCAGTGTACAAACATGCTCGAACTTATACGTATTGTGGGTAACAATAACAATAGCAACAACAACGAACCATATAAACAAACAACCACCAGAACAAAGCCCCCAAGTTTGGATTAGAACGTATTTCCCAGTTCCCGGACAACTTTCAACGATGCGAGAACACAACGCGCTTAAAGAAATTGTTATAAAAATGTTTTGTGCAATGTAGAAATAAAATTAAACATAATTAAAGTTTAAAAATGATAAAAAATTATGTTAAAACAAATCATGTGAAATTGTTTTAAAATTAAAAACAGTGCAAGGCTGTTTGAAAGTGCATAAATATATGAAAATTTTGTGAAAATGAAAGCAAAACTTCTACCAAATACTGTGTCAGTTTTATTGTTTTTGGTCATTGTAAAGAAATGCCAGGGACGCGGGGAAGGGGGGCTAGTTGAACAAGCGTTAATACAATTAAGTCACGGTAAGTTGAGCAACAAGCCAACTGAAATTATATATACAAGTAGTATGCTTTTGTTCAGAGATATGTCAGTTGGAAATATTTTTAGTTGTGGTCAATGCTTGAAACTGACCCTTCAACTGTTTATTGTTGTTGTTGGTGTTGCTAGTTGCAAGTAATTTGACCTTTGACTTTATGCTTCGCTGCGTTCAAAACACACAAAAATCACAAAAACTGTGGCAACCCAAAAAATTGAGGACAATCAATATAATTTATGAGTGAGAGTAATTGCAAGCAGCAAAAAAACAACAATTGCTGCCAAAAATCCAAACAGGTGCACAAATATGCGTTAACGTTAATTACGCGGCCAACACGCATACACAAATTGTGGTCAATTGCCAGAAAGAAACAATAGTTTTTTGGTAGTGCTAATCGATATATTTATTATTGTCTAACTGGGCATATGGTCATCATCATTGAGGCCAAGCCATCATCATTATCATCATAATGACTGGGCAAGTAGAACCCACCTTTGAAGTGAACTTTCTAGGATGGTTGCCTGCACCCTTTCCAATACTTAGCATAATATTGTATTATCAGGCAGCTGTTGCAGTTCTTTCTCTAAAACATTGATCAAACAAACTCCAAAATGCTGCATTATAATAAAACCACACATAAACATAATGCCAACAAATGGAATCTATTCAACTAACCCGAAACAAGTTCTCTCTACAACAAGTGCTGTCTACGTTGGGTAGGTAACCAAATTTCATGATTTGTCGATAAATTGCATGGCAAAGAGGTGGATCTACTTTCAGCTGCAACAATTGTTGGATGCTCTATAGTTTTAGATATTAGTTTCTTATTTCTATATATATATACCTATTTATATTCATAAACAGGACTATTTCTCAAACATATTTGACAAATGAGAAACTAGTCATTTTAAACGAGCTGCTCTTAAGCCGGGTTTTCAAATGACTTTCAATCAGGATTTTTATTATTATTATGCAGAGAACAGTGTGCTTGAACTCTCCAATCAGCTCAACTTCTTGAATGAAAGCAAGAACTGGCAGAGCGTTCTTATACCTTGTGTTCCCAGATTATGCTTTCCTAGAATCCTCCCACTTTTTCTGGCAAGAGCTGGACAATCTGCCAGAATATAAGTTAAAGTTTCCTCTTAATGTTGCAGAATCGTTAAAATAATTTTAAATCGTTTCAAAATCAATTAAAAACAATTTAAGATGAAAGTTAGTTTCAAAATCAATTAAAAACAATTTAAGATGAAAGTAAGTTGGTTTTTTATATGAATTGTCCCATTTACCATCAATCATGCGATTTTAAATGAATATACGCCTTAATTAGCTGAGCTATCTTTTGAAACAAATATGCTTAAAACTTTCAATTAGATACAAACTATATTTAAGGCTAAATTACAGTTTTTACTCAAAATTATCCAATTCGCTGTGCAAGCTGAAAGGTATCTTTAAATTCTGCTGAGTAGTTATAAATTTATGCAAACTGCCTCTAAAAGTGAATGTAAATGTCTATGAAAAATAAAGAATACTGGCTTATTTGTCGTGGTAGCCTAAATAAACTGATTTTGTGATAATAAACAACTATAGCTATCGTAAGGAGTCTATTAAGTTTTTTTGCACCCTTCAGCGGTTATGTTAATTGCTATAGTAACGGCAAAAGGTTCAAGAAACTTTTAAATAACAAACTGCAAATTTGCAGCAATAAACAAAAGAAAACAATTAAAAAGACACCGCAAAATATTAAACACTTGACACGCAACTTGTAGATGATGATTTGGATGATGATTATCCGGAAATAAAGGATGAGGTGCACTTAGAGGATTTCTTTTGGACGGGTTCGGGTGACGGACCACCCGACTATCTGAAGAAGGTGCACACGGGCATAAGTAAAGGAAAAGATGTGATTGTCAAGACGGAGACTGTAGTGGCCACAGTGTATGTGGATGGCAACAATGTAAGTTGTAGTTGGCTGAAACTTTACAGATTTCTTAGTAAATGCATTATTTTTACAGGAAATTGAGATACCCATTTGTCTGGACTGCAAACCTGATGATGGCGGCGGCAATTGGGATTTGGGTGCACCTGGTATGCCACCTTTAAACTATTCCTCAACGGATCGTCGATATTGGCTGCTAACCGTCATGTCTGGCTTTTATACGGCCAAGGATAATCCCGTTTTGGAAGAGAAGCTAGCGCGTCTATATCGCTTGGCTTTTACCAGGTGAGCAATGTTTTGGATCCTGCGGCAAGTTCTTCTCAGACATTAACACATGATTTAACACGGTTTTTAATTTTTGTTTATAAAATTATTCCAAGTTATTTGTCGGAAGTCAGAAAATATACATTATTTAACTTTTTTATAAGTCGAATAGATTTTGAATTTAAAATGAACGGTCAAAAAATTCTTATAAAATATTTAATTTAAATGTGAAAATGCGATTTTGATTAAGAAATTAACGTTTCAAAATGATTTCAATTCGGTGTGGATTATGGAACCGAGGGATAGCTACAATAAATTCGAGTTTTTCTATTCCCATTCCCAAGTTTTCGAACTGAATTCCAGCTCTACTAAGTAACTTCAATTTCCAATTGAATTTCCCACAGACAACAAACACGTCACCTGGGCATAAATGGAGCACAGCAAATAGCGGGAGTATCAATAAACGTGCCACGTGAGCGTCGCCAGCCATATCCAGCTGCAGCTCCTGCTCCTTCTCCGGCTCCAAGCACATCCAGGCCAGCAACAAGCACCAGCTGGCCAGGGGATGATGTAGAAATATTGGATATGGCAGTGGACAGTGCGCACCAAATCAAAACTGTGTGGGGAATGGCGGGGGTTCAGCCAGAGTGGGGGGAGAGTGACTCGGAGGAGTCGTCCTTTGAGCTACATGGCAGCTCCACTCTGCCCACAACAACTAGCAGCGAGTCCTTAGACTATAGCGCATATGTTACGCTAATCCCCTGGGAGCTAATACAGCAGAATGGCAAGTCGGAGAAGTTGCAGGAAACACGCGAGGCGCTCTTAAGTCAACAACAACAGGAACAACAACAACAACAGGAACAACAACAACAACAGGAACAACAACAACAACAGGAACAACAGCAACAACAACAACAACGGCAACAATTACAACAACTACAGCAACAACAGCAAGTTAGGGTTGTCATACACAACATCACGCAAATCAGCGAGTCTGATGTGCAAAAGTGGAACACAACTGGCAACGATTTACCTAACTCTGACGCGTTTGTTAACCTCAAATTGTAGGACTACTTAACACCTTATAGCACTTTTACTTTATAATATTTACTCTCCCATCTATAATTTTTATAGCAATGAGCGACCCGTTGCTAATCAAACGGAGCTTATCTACACGGTACTCGTTAATGGAAGACCCGTTTTGGCCACCACAGCTGCCAAGGATATGGAATTGGTTACTGAACAAGAAGCGGTTAACACACTGGAAAAGGATATCTATATGAAATCGGAACGTAAGTGGAAGTAATTTCATAATACTCAATGATATGATTACCAAAAATTTTATTTTTAATTTATAACCTTATAAATTATACACTATTATTATTTTGGCACGAAATGTGTAACGCATTGTAGAAGACAACTATAGCCCCATAAAGTATATATATTCTTGATCAGCATTACCAATCGAGTTGAGCTAGCTATGACCTTTTGCCTGTCTTTCCATCTTTCTGTCTGTCTGCCAGTTTCTATTCTAAACTAGACTGTTAGTTTTTAAGCTATTTTGTTGAAACTTGGCAAAGATGCTTCTGGTGGAACATTAAGTTTTTGTAAGCAAAACTTTTCTGCAGGCCGAAGAAAACTTTTCTTACTTGTTATGATACATTTTTGACTATTTTTATCTGAGGCACTTTATTGCTGGTGTACTTCACAGCTTTAAGAAAAACTGCAATGAGATATTTTGGATTCAAAATTCCATTAATTCCTTTTTTTGTGGCTTTAAATTTTCAGCTTATATCAGGGAACCAACTGCAACTGCCTTGGCGCCAGTTCCACGCAGCGGACAAGCGGGTTTCTTCAACTCGGTGAAGGATAATGTGGCTCTGGTGGTAATCAGTTCCTTGGCCATATTGCTGCTGATGCTGCTGCTGGTGATGATTCTTCTTTTCGGACGCACACGTGCTCGTCAGCGGGAGCTGAGTGCGGTCAACAGGTGGGTTCAAAGCGCTTAACGCAAATTCATAATGAAAGATTTAATTGTTGCAGAACTTCATCGCGGAACGAGCTCTTGTCCGAGGGTCAGTCCATGCGACCCAGTTCTCGTGGCACTTTGCTGGACAGCGCAGTGGGTGGTTCTACTTCTGCTGTGCATGGAGATCAGAGCAATAGAGATGTGGGCACAAAGAACTTTAGCTACGAGCGGGAAAGGGAAAGGGAGCGGGAGCCACGCATCAGTTTTCCAGGACCACCAACGGAGGCACATGCTCGTTCTCGACGCGACTCTATCTCCTCGACAGATAATACCTCCGATTCATCTGTTTACTGTCCAATTAATCCGCCCAGTGCCGATGTGCAACGCATTTTGGATGAAAAGGCTGCAAGGCTCTTCGATGGACACAAGCGCAGGCGTCACTATGATCGTGCAGAGGATGGCCATGAGGACACCATTTACGCTTCGGTTGTTTCCGAAAAGAAAAGCGATAAATCTAGGCATAAATCAAAGCGTCGCTATCTAAATGAGAATCGAGTGGGTTCACTGGAAACCAGTCCAGTCCAATCTTTGGCACAGAGCAACAATTCCTCCACGGAGGAGGGTAATTCTCCGGCGGCCATGCGACGCAGCTACGAGAACTTCCAAAGGAACGAGGCTTACAATCCGCACAAAAATTATCATCGCAATAAGTTGCTGCAACAGCAGACGGTCTTTACGGATAAGGATTACCACGAGAATGACATCGTAGAGGAAGCCATCAATAAGGAGGTGCTACGTTCACGTGGAGCACAAGTCTCGGAGAAGTCCTCGGATACGGCCAGTGTGGGCTCCTTTTTGTCCATGGCATCGGTGCGAGCCTTTCCCAAGAGCACGCTGCCTGAGCCCTTGAATCGTGTCCTGGATCCAGTTTTTGTTACTTATTACGACAATGTGAATGCTGTGGCGCCACAGGCAGCATCCACGCAGAACTCCAACAGATCCCTCAAGTCACACAAGTCCTTGGGCAGGCAAAGCACTGATAGGGATAGCACCATAGCGACTATAGCCAGCTTTCCTAGTCCAAAGGCGCCACCTGCCATAAGGAATGTGCGATCTGCCTCACATAGCGATAATCCGGATCCGGGATTTGTGGGTCCCATCGTCTGGGAGCGGCACAAGAAACGTCTCAACAGCGCTGACAACAACCAGGGTGAGCCGGGTGGACACAATGATGATGATGATGATCATGATGTAGTGCAAGTTGGGGCACAAACACGTTACTAAAAACTCTCTGGCAAAAAAGCATCTGTAGTCGTTGTCCTAAAACTCTGTAATTAGTTAAACCAGCTAAAACATCATAATACTACCTACAAAAAAACCTCAACTCTCAACTTCCTCCTCCAAACAATCTTCCGCAGTGGCCCACAGCTATCCAGACTTTAACCCCAGTCCCATCCACGATGCTTCAGCCATACGCAACCACTACGAGGGCCTCCTCGAAGGAGCCATGCAGATGTACACCAGCCAGGATGATCTGCCCATGCCATTGCCTTCCCGAGACTTTACCAACAAACGACGCACAACAAAACGCGAGCATCGCGGCTCCTCAGCGGGCTTGCCCAGGTATGTCCAAAGATGGTATAGATATAAAGATGAGTAAGAAGGAACAAAAAAAATAAAACATGGCAACTGAATTGAAACAATAGAAGAAAACAGTCAACGAATCGGTACAAATTTTTATAATCATAATTTGTCTCTTTAGCTTAAGATTCATTCAGATGCTGGAGGGTGCTGCAATGCGCCCCATGAGTTTTATTTAGTATACAAATCAGTCGTAGTTTACTTTATTAACTTTTGCATCTTATGTTAGACATTTCAGAAACTATCAATTTCTATATTACTTATTTTTGTATTCTATTAAAATTCAAATCCCATTTTAAGTCCACTTACAACATCAGATTTGCCCTTCAAAGGCCCGTTTAGGTGTTGAGTACCATTCGCAAAGGCATCCACTTTGAAGTTTCCACTGGGCGAAGACAACAAGTTGACATTGGCAGTGGCAGACATGCTGGTCATATTGTTGTGCTGTGGCATATGATTCACACCGATTTCCGCTGAATGTCCACTTTTGGTGTTCAATTGACAGTTCCCGGATGATTCTCCAGTATTTGTATTCACAATTGCTTTGCACTCCAACTTATCCATTTTTAGATGTTTGACTTGTTTTTTGCTGTTGACTCTGTAACAACGAATTCTACTCTGTGTGTTTCTTCAGCTGAATATGCGCTTTTATACACACCCAGATATCTATATTGAAAGCACAGAGCGCTATCACGGTGCATTCCCGCACACAATCTGTACAAGCTTTGAGTTATAAAATTTATGACAAGGATGTGAATCATCTCAAACAGTCGCATGAGAACTTTATTATTTTAGATTGAAAAGTCCCCTAGTAATATAATGATTACGGTAATTGTTTGCAAAATGCATTACGAGTGAGCGAGGAAGTGCGCTCTACAACCAAACAAAACTACAGTGAGAAAAGAACCCAACAAATTTTTACACTAGGCGAAATAAAAAATTAAAAAAGAATATACCTTTCAAGTCTACAGCAAGTCCACGAAGTCGCTCAAGAACAGAAATTAATTCTTTTCTAGCAGTGAGTTATATTGCTCTGATATCTCGACTAGAGGGGAAGTATCGTTGTTGATTTTTTTTGCTCATCAATAAAAATGACTGCTCCAGACTGTACTCGATATGCTCTACTTTATGCATATCATTAACATTTTGCCTATGCCATTGGTGCTAAAAGGTTGCTTGCGGCAGAGCCCTCACCAATACATCTAAATGAATACACAAAAACATAGAATTGCACAAATTTTTTATATTTTGTTTTATACACTGAAAAAAATTAAATGTAAATTTTCGCTGCTGTGACTCAAAATAAAAATAAAATTCAACAAATGTTTTTAACCAAGTTAAAGAATGCTAAATAATTTTGGTCGAAAAAAAAATTATTTTCTACCATTTTAAACATTTTGCTGACAGCTTTAAACCAACAGTGAATTTTTCAAGTGCATTGACAAGACAATAACAAAATTACATTGGGATAAGTAGCGCAACAACAAAGCATATGAAACTGTTGTTGCTGAACTCGAAGGCATAGGCAAAGAATGAAGATAAGAAACGAAATATGCGAAATTGTTCTTGTTTTTTGCATTGGCCTATGCAGGAAACAATGCTTGTATACGACCCTTGCTCTGCCTACACCAAAAGCAATTACAAAAACAATTGAGCTAAAAGAGCAATGGGCTTGGGCACCCCTGGCCCATGGTACATACAGAAGAATGGATAAATTTATTTATTTATATTCTTTTTGGTACATATCAGTTCATAAGAACGGACAGACGGATAATATTTCATCCACAAACCTAATCTACTTATTTTTCGCATTTTGAAAACAGAGTATGAGAACAAACAAAATAAAGAATAATACAATTTTGACAACATGTGTAAAACGTGCTAAAACTTATATGGAGTAAATTTGATTAAGATAGATTGAAAAAAAATTTAGATTTTCATAAAACTTAGGTCGCTCCTATACAGATTTTTTAGGCAGGGAGCAATAAAATTTGTCTCGATTTTTGAAGCTGTTCATATACCAGTATACTTGTGCATGTATTTATTTTATTTTTAACAGTCTCATTAATAAAAATGTATATTTTAAATTATTAACAAGTTCTTAGTCCAATATTGTACATTTTTGTTAATATTACCACTTATAGCTTAAGCCAACTCCACCCCCAATATCTGATTTGCCCCTCATTGGTCCGCTCATGTGGTGTGTTGCATTTGCTGTGGCATCCAAATTGAGATTACCGTTGTTCCAAGAACCCAGATTGGCTTTTCCTCCAGCATGCATAGTGGTCATATTGTGCTTTGCCATATGATTGACACCCATATTCGCTGAATGTCCATTTTTGGTGCTCAGTGTGCAATTCGCAGATGTATCTCCTGTGGTTCTGTTCTGCATTGCTTTGCAATCCAATTTATCCATTTTCAAATGTTTGAGTTGCTTTTTGCTGTTGATTCTTGAACGACGAATTCTACTTTGTGTGTTTCTTCAGTTGAAAATGCGCTTTTATACAAATCCAGCTATCTATATTGAAAGTACAGACCACAAGTTCGGTACATTCCCGTACACATTCTGCACAAGCTTTAAGTTATCAAATTGAGGATGTGAATCATCTGTATGAAACTCATGAGAACTTGTTTATTTTAGATTGAAAAGTCCCCTAGCAATATTTTATGGCAATATTTACGATTTTGCACAAAACGCATTTTATTTAGGAAGTGAGCTTCATAAAAAATACAGCTGCTGCGCAAAAATAACAAATAAGAAAGGAAAGACCTTTCAATTCCCCAAATAGCTTATCGATGTGCACTAAAGAGCTCAACAAACAGTGCTTAATTCTTTTCTACCATGCACGTTCATGCACGCAACTGTTTATTATCGCGCGATAAGCGATAAGAAATCTCGATTCAAACGACGAGACGAGATATCGCCGCATACTTCCGGACCCACCCCAATTGGTGAAATCAGCAATCGAACAAAGAGGTCAGTAAGCTGAGTAATTTACTATGTGCCAAATCTTGATGATATGACTCTTTCTTATCTCTATTGTTTAACGATAACATAAACTTTGCGACAAATTTTTTTTTGTATATTATTGAGTTAACGTCATATTAAAATGCTTACCAATCGAACCCCTTTAGACATGTCAACAATTTTTGACTGCGCAATTTTCAAAGTTTAATACATATAAAGCACACAAAATAATGTTATATTAGAAGTTGACTTTATAGTCAGATTTTGTTCGTCCATCGAAGATTTCAAATATGCAGATATACTTTACTCACGAATGCTACAGAATAGCTACATACGGTTTATTTCATAGATTCTTTCACTGTTTACAATTTTGTCAGATTATGTTATTAATTTAAGGTATACAGTTGGGCGTGACAACATTTTTGTTGATGTTATGTTTTAAATATATCAACAAGTGTGTAAAATGTTGCTAGACCAGATCTGTGCAGAAGTGATCAGTAGTCCTACTGTCAAATTTTGGTGACCGTAGCATACAAATTTTTTGAAATTTAGATTTTGACGAATTGCGGTTCAACTACAAACCAGAGTTTAAAAGAAACGTGGCTACATTTCTTAAGAATGTTCAAACACAATGCCTTCCTTCTTCCTTCGTCCTTTAGTCATATCCCTTGCTATTTCAAATTGGCAACACGAGTTGGCATTAAACATGTTATTACATCTATTTTAAATGTGATAATTTCACAAAATAAAATAAAAATCTGCCTATATGATTCGTAAAGTTTTAATTTTCCGAATGAACTTAGTATTTTGCTTAATTCGCAATAATTATTTATCTTATCAAACATATTTGCCTTCGATTTTCAGTGGTTGGGCTAGTTGCTAGCGATTTTAATACTTTGCTCTCCAAAATGGAAAAAAGGGTTAAGAAGTTTTTGAGCTAAGAGCAAGCAAACTTGGCATACGTTTTGATATATATCATAGGCAGACATAGAGTTTCAATTTTCCCGTATTATACAAAACTTTCTCATTTGTTTACAGCTATCCTCCAAAGGCATACAGCACAGCAGAGCGACCATCGACGGCACAGCCGGAGAAGACACCAAAATCAGCGCAGTCGACGCAGCCACCTTCGCCCACCTACAGCGCTTGGGGCAGCAGCCTGCATGGCTCCCATTCGCCCTTGGTGCGACCTTTAAGCGCTGGTCCCACTTATCGGCCGGAAACCATATTGGAGATCTCTCGAGGCGCACTTGTTGCCTCATCCAGTTCGACGGCAAATACACCAGGACCTAATCGAAATCACAATCGTAATCCTCAGGCGGTTAACAATCCATCGGCAGCACCGCTCATTGAGGCTATACAAAGTGAACTACGAAAGTTTAAGCAGCAACAGGAGTAGACAGACTGCGAAATATATACATACAATATCTTTATTAAAACGATCACATTTTTTATTTCATAATAACATTATAAGCTTTTTTCAATTTCATTAGAATAAAATTTTCACAAAAAATTTAAAGTACTTTATATCTGAGAATCAAGGGTTAAACTTTCAACTAAAAAACCATTTTGAATGGGTACTGGGAGTTATTATTTTTGATATACTGTAATATGTAAAGAATTCATAAAAAAGCTTTAAATAGATAATGGTCATACATGGTCTTTCAATTTGACTTTTTGCAAGTAACCGCGCATTCCTTTTCTTCGTTGAATAAGTGGTTGGCATCACAGCTCATGTGCTCGCTCTCAATACAAGTCCCTTCAAAGCAATTCCAGCACAAGCTGAACGAACAATCTAAGATAATCAGATTGATTTTAACTTAAAAAGTAGCAACAGACGACATAAAGTTACCGTTATCGTCATCAGATCTTGCAATTTGAATAATAATAAAGGCACATAACAACAAAACAAGAGCAGCAAATTTAATTTTGTGTGCTTGAAAGTTTCCAACTCGACTATTTTTTTATTCAATTAAAACGATATTGTTATAATAAGTATGACTAATGATGCAATCTGTATCAAAATGTAAATGTTTCACTTGATAAGAAATTAACAAATGGGATTTAAAGTGTTGTTTATAAACTTAGCAGTAAGTAACTTTTTACTCCTTGTTTCCATTAAAAATGGGAAAAAGGGAGTTATAAAGTACTGCAAATGTGTGTAACAGGCAGAAGGAGGCATTTCCGACTATATAAACTACATATATTCTTGATCAGCATCAACAGCCAAGACGAACTAGCCATGTCCGTCCGTCTGTCCGTATGAACACACAGATCTCGGAGACTATAAGAGCAAGAGACACCAAACTTGGCATGTAGGTTCCTGTATACCATACGCAGATCAAGTTTATTTCAAATTTCAGAGGCACCCCCCTGCACTCCCGCAAATCGCAACTCCCACAGCCACAATTTAAAGATAAAGCTTTGATTTTTCGTACACATAAATGTTTAATTTATGTTTAATTTAATTTTATAAAGAAGATTTATTTAGGTAATATTCGTTTGTTGACAAGCACTACACTTCAATGTTGCAGCTGACATTGCATTCCATTTCTGAGCTGAATAAATCTGTGGAATTACAGTCACTTGTCCGCAACTGTTCACAAGCCCCTTCCCTGCAATACCAGCACACATCGAACGAACAAGGAACTGAGATAAATTTAATAATTTTAGCTTGAAAAGAACCACAAAATGACAAATATATTTACGTTCTCTGTTTTCAATTGCAGTACCAAAAACGGCACATAACAAGAAAATAAGAGCAGCAAATTTCATTTTGTGTGCTTGAAAGTTTCCAACTCGACCATTTTTGTATTCAATTAAAACACTTTTGTTATAATAAGTATGGCTGATGATGCAATCTGTATCAAAATGAAATTGTTTCACATGATTAGCAATGCAAAGATATTTATATTATTTATGCAATAATTTATTGGAGTTAGGAACTGTCCATTTATATCCATTTACTATAAAATCAGTAACGAATTTCTCTTAAACTCAATAATCAAATATATATATATATATATATTGAAACCTAAAATTTAGATTTCTGCTTAACAAACACAGTTTATTTATCGGCGATCAAAGTACTTATACTATATTGATACGCTAAAATGTATGGCGAGTTAAGTTTATTCAAAGTTTCAGAAACAACTCTCAAGGTATTTAAGAGATTCGGAAATCCATTTACCTGTTGCATACATATTCCATTAATTAAAAGTTAATTATATTCATATTCGGTTATTAAAGTGAAGTATATTTCAAGACATATTTCCAATATGCAAGCTACAATTTATTTGATTTAAGTATTTATGTTAAGTATTTACATATGAAAAGCGTTTCGGGAGTTTTTAAAGATGTTATTTTTTTTAAGAAAGCACTCATCAGCCCAATAATTAGTTAGAATTTATTATATTTTACATAAATATTTTATTATATACCCATTAGAATATGCCGTTGTAGTGTTGATCTCATTGAAAACATTTAAAATTTATAATTTATAATTAAGGCAAGTTAACATATACAAGTGCATTATTTTTTTTTATTTTTTTTTTTGTGTCTTCGAGTGTGTGTTTTCTGTAACTTTCGTTCGAGTTGGCCATGGTTATTGTTAATCGAGTTAGAATACTACTTCCTTTTGTCCTTTAGCAACAGCTGCATAATCCTTGACATTGACACTACGCTTGCCTAAACGAGGTCCAAACCACAAACCAGAAGATGCACTCGGTCCAGTACGCTTGTCCAACGCCTGTTGCAAAGCCAACAAATGGGCCCATTTCCTAAACTCAGCCTCGCTACGTCCCACTCGAGGAAAGGGCACCAAACTGGCCCTCTTCTGGTACTCTACAAAATAACCACAAGTCAGTGAGTTTATAAAATTCAATTATATCAAGTCACCTTCGAAATCCTCTGTGGAGCCATCGCTAAAACCATAAATGGATTCAAAGGCTGCAGCATCGGCATCGTGTAGATTATTCACCAGACTTGGATCACTGCGACCTATGCGAGGGAAGGCATAGAGTCCCATGTTGGCTCCACGTCGGCTCTTATCATGTTCCGGTTCTGAGAAAAGATTAAGGTATTAAATTCAAGGTAAATCAATCATGAAATAACTGTATGCAAAAATCAAGTACATCAGTATCAAACTTTAAGGATGAAAATATGCATATCCACTATTATTAAATTACTAATTTTCAATACATGAAATAAAAAAACTTCTTAACGATGCATATTAAAGCATTAAAGTTTCAAGTAGCAAATTTGGAGGTATATTCAATTTGCTATATGAACTATTTTATTCAAAAAGTTATAGCTTCATTTGTGCCTAAAATTATTTTGCAAAATTAATTTTAAAGTACTTAAAAAAAAACTATAATTTGCTTTAAATTGCGATAAGCACAAGTTGAGTACTTGATTTCTCACGAATCGTACGCAATTTATTTAGATTTGTGTTCAAGAACTTGGCAAAGCATACCTAATGGAAACTAATTGGCAAACTTTGTGGAATATTTCTGAAGTAGATGCTAGCAGCTGCGTTGAGATTTATTGAGTGGGATTACAATTGAGTGGGAGTAGACATCTCAGAGAGCTATATTAGTTGGTCTCTTATCTATTATCTCTCGTCTCTATTCAATCAAACGTTTAACGAATACTTAACTCACCTGCTGAGCTGAATTTTGTTAGCAACACAAAAAACAAAATTGTATAAACAATATTGAGCAGACCCAAAAACGACTTCATTTTTTTTTGTAAAAACACAACACAAGAAACTGATTTTATTTTGATATTTCGCGTTAGATGTGCTCTTGTTGACGTTCACGGATATTATGCTTGATACTGCTCTGCACAGAGGTCCTTTTATATGCCCAGGCAGGACCATGAAATCAAATCAGCCCATGCTGGGCGACGGGGGGTGGCATTGTCAGCAATGTGTTTGTGTGTGAGTTTTCCTGGCAACCGAACCACCTGTGGGCTGAGAAATGTTGCTAGCGAAAAGCACTTGTTGCAACACTTTACGTAAATGAGAAAAGGATTTGCAGGCACTTTTCCTTTGAAAATGTATTTATATAACTTAATTTTAATCTTTTGCATCAAATAAAACTAACAACAACGTTATTTTGCATTCTAAAATAATTAATTGTTCACTTGCACTTAACTTATTTATAGCTGTTATTATGACGTACAATTAATGTGAAAAAAGCTTGTCTGCTAATTGACGCTTAAAACCTCTGTTAATGCATTTCTGAAAACTCAAAATGATTTACTAACTTTAGAATCCGAATTGCACAGTGGAGAAAATTCCACAGAAAATTGTATAGTATACTTTTCGGAGACAAATAGAAATTATGTGGCCTGTTCCGGTTTCCACTTTTAGTAAGATATTTATATATAAATAAATAGTCGGTCACTTATCAAAAGGTCTGATTTGGCGACATATTTTGTTCGACTGTGGAATGTGGTCTTCAGTCAAACAAAATATGTCGTGATTGTGGGGAAGAGGTGTAAAGGCGTAACATGCTCCGCTTCTCCTCTTTTCTACAAGCGAGAGCGTCATGTGATAAACGTCATCTTTTTAATCCAGTCTAATAAAATGTTGGATGGATATTTTGTGTATGAATAAAACGGTGTTAGTTTTTAAAAGTGAACCTGACTAAAAATTGTATTTAAGGAAAACATTTTCTGTAATTTCTTGTATTCCTACAGACTTGCATTATGGTATACTGCTCCAGAGTCTTAAAGAATGTGTTCTCAGAAATAAGATAAAAAACAATCTATTGGTAGATTTAATTGATTTTTCAATTAATTGTTTAAATTTCGTTTATTGGTCACACACATTTTAATTATAATTTTGACTAAAAATCTATATACGCATAAAGTATCTTTGGGATTGGCTTGAAGTTTACAGCCAGCCGGAAATCATGCGGCCTGTGACGGTGGACTTGCCCCGCTCGCCACCCGCTGCGGCGCTGCTTTGGCCCACTTTGATGGCTGGCTTGAGTGGAGCAGGAGCGGGTTTCTTATCATCTCCTGGTTTTTTATCATCGGACTTTTTGTCATCGGTTTTGGCATCAGCTGGTTTCGCTTCGCCGGGCTTGGCGTCTGCTGCTGCTCCCGTCGGTTTGCCATTTGCATCCTTCTTGTCATCCTTTTTGTCATCTTTTTTATCATCTTTCTTAACATCTTTCTTATCATCGGCTGCAGCAACTCCTCCGCTTGTTTCATTTGCCGCCTTGGTGCCGCCGGGTGTTGTCGTTGTTGTTGTTGTTTTGGTGTCCGGCTTGGCATCCGCAGGTGCCGCTGGAGCTGCACTCTTGGCTGCTCCACCAGCTGCAGCTGGCTTAGCTGCCTCACTCTTGGCTGCTTCCTCCTTTTTGGCAGCTGCCTCCGGTTTCGCTGTTTCATTTGGCTTGGGGGCTGCCGGCTTAGCATCTGTTGCAGGCCTGGAGGGTGGAGCTGGTGCATTGGGTTTGGAGGCATCGCTGGTCTTGGCGACATTGCCAGCAGCTCCTGTAGGCGGCTTGGCGCCTGGCATTGGCTTCTGTTCAGCTGGCTTGGCACCATTAGCAGTCGCTGGTTTGTTATCATCTGCAGGCTTCTTATCCTTACCATTTCCCTTTTTGTCTTCTTCAGTAGTCTTCTCATCGACGTTCTTAACGGAAGCGCGTATTGCCGTCATCATGGATGCAGCTCCTCCACCGGCACTGGTTGTCGCTTTTCGAGTCTGAGGGTTTTCAAATAATATTAAAAATATAAATTTTAATTAAACAATTGATCAGAGCTAACCATATTCGTATCTGGCTTCTTCTCAACGTCACCATTAGGTCCTTCCTCCTCGCATATAGACACCTCATCCGCTGCCATCTTCTTGCGCATGAACTTCACATATGCAACACGTGTGGCACGTGTCACTTCGCCCAAGTTCGGATTGAATTCTACGAATTTAGAGAGTTATAGAAAACAAATTAATGTATGAATCTGCTTAAAGGGGTTTCATTTTCACTTTTGACAAGACTTTGCAGGACTAAAATTGTACCAGTTTTGCAATTGATTTTGGCCGGCCAATAAATTATGCCTTACATGTTTAGAATTGTATTAATGAAGTCATGCTTGAAATATGGATACGTTTTCAATCCAACTCATTTTTGGATTAACAAAAAGTGATTTTTATTACTGCACCCGATCTTGTAAACTAATGCATGGAAACGCAAATTCTTGTCTAAAGCAGAAACTGGAACTCAACTATTAAAACTAAATTTACCTATCAGTTTGGTTTGATCCATTTGAAGACCCTCGTTGGCCTGTTCTATAATCTTGCGCCTCAAGCTGCGCTGGCTGTGACGCTGCATGGAGGAGCGCTTGGAGCCAATAGGATCTGAATGGGATGTGTTCTTTCTGGCAATGGCATTCCAGTCCTTATCACTGCAAATGAAAACCTTAACATTAAAACAGTTTCAACATTGGAAGTGTCATTTTACCCCTTTTGCGTCTTCTTTCTGCCAATGACCTTGGCCAGCGAGGCGAATATATCTCGTCCGTTCATATCTTCATCCATTTCCTGTTTCAGATTTTCGACAAAGCCAATCTGGAAGTCCTTTAGAATACGACGTTCCATTACCTTGCCCTTCTTGGTGCCAGCAGCAGCTAAAAATGTTTCAGAGGGTTTTTTTTTAGTCGATGGTGGAGTGATTGGGTGGTTGGGTTGAAGGGAGTGCTTACCTGCCGTCTTCTTCTCAATATCTGGCACTTCCCAGCTGTTATTGGTAAAAATCTCCAGCAGCTCGAATCGCAGGGAGCTGATATCTTGACGCACCTCAATGATATCATCCTCAGTGATGCCGTAATCGTCACGGCGTCTCTGCTCTGCCGTAATGTATCGACGCACAAGCAGCTTCATCACTTTGTCATGCAACGTCTGCGCCTTCTCCAACGACTTGCGCTGCAAGCAAAAAAGGGGAGGGGTTGGTGGTGAGTAGAGTTGTTCATTTACGTCTGATTCAGTTCAGTTGTTCAGTTTTTTGAAAAATATATAAATTGATATTAATTCTCTGTACTTAAAGGGAAATGGAGTTCATTGGTTTTGTAAAATGTCTGAATGTCTGTTCATCTACTCGTATATCTAAAAGTTACCGATTCTAATGAAACCGAAAATGTCTTCCAATCGAAAACAAAAAGCACAAAAGTCAGGAACTCAGTTTGCTCAAATGACTCACCTTTCAACTGAACTTGTTCTGAACTATTCAATACAACTCTTGTATTCAACATTGAACATTGAGCATTGAGCACTGGACATTGACGCACAGTCCAAGCCACAGGAGCTTTATTGAAACTGATTTGTCAAATGATTTGTCTTGATTGCGAGAATCTTTAGGTCTTAAGTCTTTGATATAGGGTTACAGTTATAGTTACAATAAAAGCTACAGCTAGGGTTTGAGGCTTAAAGTTTAACCACCTACCATGAAGCTCTTGGTGCGAGAGGCTCGCTTGCGTCCAAGTGTCTTGCGCAACATTTTCATATTGGGGCAGAGATTAAAGGGTGGCGGTATGGTGCCCCCATCCTCAAAGTAACTCATCCACAGCTGTGAGCGGGCAAATTTCCACTCAACGTCAGCACGCTCCGATATGATTTGATACGAATTGGACATCATGGCAATCAGCATGTTGAGCAATACAATAATATTGATAACGGAGTATGAGCCAAACATTAGCAGCGCCCAGAAACGCGTAAAGCTCTTAATGCCAGCCAGATCGAAGGAGACCAAGTCGACGAGACCAAAGGAGGCCCAGAAGAGCGACTGCGAGGTCTCAAACAAACTACAATCGATTAAAAATTATTCTTAAATCCACTATTTAATAAATTTTTATAATAATCCACTTACTTGGAGAAACGACGCCATATAGTACAGGCCTTTTCCTGATCATCAAAGTCCGGCACATCCGGATGCAAATGATAACATTTGTTTTTCTCCAGTTCCGCATAATACCAGAGCAGCTGATTCAATCCACAGCCAAAGGCAAACAAAACCAATGTATAGATAAAGAAAAACTTGATAATATCGATAATCATGCGTCCCAGTGAAACTTGCAATGGTCCCAAATGTGGATTTATTGAGAATATGTGCACCAGTTTCAAATAGGAAAAGACCATGGCAGCGGCAAAGGCTCCCTCAGAGAGCAGCATGGGATCAAAGGGATGCCAATGTTCTCTTGGAAAGTATGGATCGATGCCTCTAAACCACAAATCACGCTGGAATTCAATATGTTTATTTCAATATATTTTAAATCTTAATCTTAAGATATTAACTTACATGCACAATGACCCAAGCAGTGGCTCTACAAAGTATCCAGGTGACATAAAACATATTTGATATATAGTCCACAATGTTCCAAAGATCCGTTATATACTCGAACAAGCCATCGGAATATAAAGACTTGAGTTCCTCAAATATTAGCGCTGCTATATACATTATAATGGCCAGTTCAATGGGTCCTGGCAGCGAGCCACGTTCATGTTTCCGCCAATCCTCCAACATGGCCATCATCCAGGGAAAGGCCAAAAGCTCAAAGGTGATTTGTACCACGCGTAACGACGCAGCGCCCAAAAGCACTAAGAATTTGTATGATTTCATTTCTAATTGAATTTCCCTCCAAATATGTTAATTTTATACAAAAAACTATTGCGGATTGAATTCACTTTTTACCTCATTACAGTTTAATTTTATTCCGCTTAATTTAACGAAAAAACTCTACCCCATATGCACTTGTCTTCAAATGTTGCGATTTAAATTCACTTCTTATGTGAATATAAACGATGGTAAAAATACAAATTTTCTGCACTTTAATTTCTCATAAAATCTTGCGGGTTAAATTCATTATTTATTGCTGTGCGCTTCAATTCGCTTCCTCTCAATACAACAATTGTGGAAATAGGAAATTGATCTGAAAGAAACTCATCTCAATTCCGTAATTCGATTTCTAAACATATTTTACGGATGAAATTCACTTCTAATAACGAATATTACGCCCTGTTCCGAATTCGTCTTTTGAACAAATTTCACAGAAAACTATGTAGCATACTTTTTGGTGCACAATTAAATTAACACGCTGTGTGTTTGATTTCTATTACCACCTGAAAGTATGCTTGACTTTTATCTACCTAAATTATTTATAATTCGAGTTCAGAACACTGCCGAATGTAAATAAGCTGTTAAAAGTAAATCAATCTCGCAACATTTTGAAATTAAATCGAAACAAGAACTTTTGAAATAGAAAACCATAATTCTATAACAATTTGAAAACTCACTTAAAAAGAACATGTAAGAGCAGGAATGTGTAATAAACTTGACGAACGGCTTGCGCATAAATTTGGCACCCTCCGATTCCGGCGCCAGAATATACTTTAAACTGTATATGGGAAAACTGCAGCCCAATTTCAGGACATCCAGCAGCTGCTGGGAGGCTTGTTTACGTCGAAAGCCAGGTAAACCCTCATACCAAATGGCAGCTAGCAATTGTTGCACATTCGGATGTGCCACAAACTAAAGAAATTGTAAAATAAAATATTAATTTTAAATATATGCTGTATAATATATAATATATATAACTACCGTCTTTTGCTTATAACGTATGGCCAGTTTGAGGCGATCCAGCGTCTGTCGATGGCCGGGTACCCAAAGCTCATGGGATGGTTCGTGATTGAAGTTGAGCATCACTTCCAGTTCCATGGAGGTACGTGCGTGGTCAAGCAGTGCTGTAACAAAATCCTGCACTGCTTGACGCATTTCCTAAACCAATTCGATTTATATATATATATATTAATTGTATGTCTATACAAGCTTTTTAAGAACAGCAAAGAAAAAACTTAGTCGAAGAAAAATAAGGAGACTAAGGGATATTCAAATCATATTCGAATCAATTACACAGAAAACTTTTCTTAGGACGATAAAATTAAGAAACTTTGCTTTATCTATTTTCATTTTATGTGGATTTGCTCCTGAATTTTTGTTTTGCGTATTTCTGTAAAACTGATTCGAATTGGAATTCAGAGAAGGGCTCCTACGAATATGGTAGGATAATCTCATATGGTGGCTGGTTTTGTCTTGTATTTTTGAAAATAATTTTTTAATAATTATTAATAATTTTTAACCTTTGTACTCAGAAAAACTTTCTTAGAATTCGTTTTATATTACGTTATCTATATATATATGAATACTGCCTGTTATACCGTATATTCTGCACGAAATTCCGACTCCATGGCCTGTAAACGCTTCAGTTCCCAGGACAATTGAAAGGCTGTCAACACGGGATCCCTCGAGCTGAGTGCGATTAGCGAGCTGGCCGAGAGTGCCCGATAGGCATTGATACGGGACTGTGAGTGACGTAGTGAATCCGAGGTCTGGGAAGTCACACACTCATCACAACCGCACCTATATGGATATATGGGGTTGATAATCCGATCGAAACAATGGATATCCCACTTACTTGACATCATGTGGCATGGGTAGCGTTGCACCACGATCAAGCAGGATCTTAAGTATCTCATAATTGTTGCGATGGGCAGCCAGAATCAGCGGCGTAATATCCGTGGTAAAGGTGGACTTTGAGCGATCCACCGATTCCCAGCTCTAATCGAAACTAGTTAACATTTAGCTCTACGTTCAGAATTGTAGCATTCAAAAACTTACATAGGGTGAACCCTCTTTATGATGGGTTTCTTCCCACTGCAGCAGCTCCTCGACAGCCTCGACATACTCCTCGGATATGGCATGCAATAGAGCATCCCCGACTTCTATATTATTCTCCAGCAGTATAACCATTAAATCAAAATTCTCATTCTCGATGGCCGATATGAGAGCCGAGCGATTCATGGGATCCGTGCAGTTGATGTTGAACTTATCGGATGGTGTCTCAGCATATTCCTCGAGTATTCTGCAAACATATAGTATAAGTATATCTTAAGGATATACCAAGCCAATACTGACTTCTTGACGCCAGGCAAATCACCACGCTCGCAGGATAATATAAAGTTCTTCTCCACATCGCTGAGCACATATTCCTCGGCCATCATTAGATCGTAATCCAGGCGCGATCCTGCCGCCTTTTCGGCATCTGTTTCCGTCATGTTGAGGCCTTTGTTAATTCCCAATATTTAAAGCTATCAAAGGCAGATTTATTGGCACTTCACATTGCTTTTCGATTAACACTACACTACATGGATTATCCTTTCTCCAAGGCTGTAGCCCTAATCCTTTTTATTTTTCCTTTCACCACTGTATCCTTTTTTTATGCCACGATTTTCGTTGTTGAGTCTTCAATTAGCCGCGTTCAACTGCTCACAATTGGCCATTACGACTTGGTATATGCCGCTAATTACATTAGCGTCTGACTAAAACTCGGTCAATGCATAAAACAAGTCAATAGACCCGACAGCGCCCCCCAATGCTAATCGCCAATTGACTTCAGCCCTCCGATTCCAAAAGGCAAAACAGAACATTTCTAAAACGACAGACAGCTGGAAAAATGCATTAAAAGAATGCAACAATGTGAGACAAATTATGTTCGATTTTTCGATTTGGGAAGCCCAAGAAATGGTTGGGTCTTTGTCATTTAGTAAAATGTATTTACCAAACGCTTATAACTTGGTTATACTTGTAGATGATAAGCTAAAAATAAGCTTCGAAATTGTCTACTTTTTATTATTCGTGTGTCTTTTTTATTAAATTATAAAATCAAATGAATTTAATTCTTTTAAATCAATTCTGAACATTAAATTTACGCAAGTTTTAGGCGGGGTTATCAGACTCAGGTTTTTCGGGCTTTGCAATAAGCCGATGAAGTTTAGTTGCTTCATTTCAGCTTATTCGCTATGATGGGAAAAATAATTTATTTATAATTAGCACCTTTATTCTGAATTTGGAAAATTTTCAATATGATTTGTATGATTTCTTGTAATGCAGATGTTGAAAAGACTCTCATTTTTTTAAATCAAATATAAATGGTTTGTAAAAGAATAAAGATTGTTAACAAAAGCTTTTCTATTAAGACTTGCTTATGCTTAAAATGAGCCTCATAATATACGAAACACAATATAAGAGGAATGTATTTTTCTATCGTGAGTGTGTAATACTTTTCTGTATAACAGCATTGATTTGTTGCTTTCATACTGACTGGTATAACAGTTTTCTACGCAAAAGCTTTGAGCAAAGCTTTAATATAAAACTTTAAAGCACTTTACGCATACCACTTTAAAGCTTTAAAACTTGCACTTGAATAAGAGTGAACGTTAAAATTGAAGAGAGTGAGTGCCACAATAATAATTAAGTTGAGTAAGAAATTACTTTAAATGTTGTTAGCAACAAGTTTGTACGAAGAAAAGTTGTGAAATGTGCAAGTGTTACTTAAAATATTTTATAATTTATTATTCGCAGAAAAGTTATTCATATGAAAAAATTAATTTTCCACCAATTCTTTCTATGACAGCTATACTTATGACATTGTGTCCCGATTTTTATAACATTTGGTCCGCTTGAGGAGAATATACTAAGACTTAGAATATGTAAAATTGCGTAAGAAAGCTTAGATACAAAAAAGTTTTAATAAAACCACTTACTTTCAACCGATTGTTACCATGGCAGCTATACGATTTAGTGGTGCGATTTTGATTAAATTTTTTCAATATCTATAGAACGTAGTAAAACTTGAACTACCTTAAAGCCAAAAGAAGATTTTCGTAGTTTCCATAAAGCTTTTAATATTTTTCAATTCTTTTTTCCATGTACAATCCGCTATATTTGAAAGTTTCGAAAGACCGCAGTTCTAATAATAAAAATGTTGGCTACTTTATCAATTAAAGTTCTTAAAATCTATCACATCGATAAGAGTTTCATAATGAAATTCTCTCAAAAAAGAATACTGAAATAAGTAGCTTAAATTTAAACAATAACAACAAAAGCCACAACTGTCACTCCAGCTTCGACATTGCCAATCCTTGACTGCAATTTGAGTTAAACACGTTGCGAGTTGCAAGTTGCACGTTGCCTACTTTTGTGCGTTTTGCAGTGCGTGTTTCTATGTCAATGCACTTGGAAATTAATGCACAGCTTGGCAATGGGATGTACGAGTAAATGCGGGTAAGAAGGGTCCTTTGATATGGACCTGTAAATGAGTGGGGAAGGATGTTGCACACAGGTTGCTGTGGGTGTTGATGGGTGGCAAGCAAATATGACGACGTACGTGTTCAAGTTGTGGAGTGCACAGAGTGCAGAGTGCAATGCACTTCGCTGACATTTCTCCGTGTGCAGCTCGAAATGGAATTTCGAAATTAAAGTAACGAATGCGAATGAGTGGGCAAAGGGGTGAAGGTATGAGTGCATGTCATTTAATTAAATATGAATTAATTCCAGTACATATTTTAAAATACATAATTGTTAAGCTAGCAACAGTGGAATGAAACTATTAAAAATGAGAAATAAACTAAAACTTCCGATTGAACTTATTAAATATATGAACTCAAATAAGTAATTGATATATTTGTGGTAGGTACTTTCATATCCAGGTACTAGCTATCTTGTAACGCCATATGAATAGATCTTAACTCAGTATTTCGTACTTATCATCAATAGAGTTTTAATATGGGAATGCCATATAAACTAAATCCCACTGCAACCATACCTTAAAAAATCCACTACCAACCGTAAAAAACATGGAGTAAAACTTTGCATGCCTATGCATACAAGTAGTCCTCACTTGTATCCAGTTTTTTCCCCCTTAGGTGGCCATTTGCGTGTGCAGTGCGCATAGAGCGTGGTAAAAGCCGTTACACTTAATGAAACATTGGCCTCCAGAAGAACACCTCCACTCCACTGCTCCACACTCCTCACCCCTCTTTGCTTGCCACGGCTTTCGCTTCAGCAGGCACTTGTAAGCGAGCGAAATGTATCTGCCAGCCCTTGAGATGGAGAGGACATTTTGCTGCTTGTTAGCGCAAGTTGCACTTTCACTGACTTCAGAGTAACAGCAACAGCTACCAAACAACAACAACAATTGCAACTTGTGGCAGAGCAGAGTTTGCTTGTCAAGTTTAAATTTTTAAATAGCTTAATACTACATTTTCTTTTTTTTCTTAAGCTAAGGCAAACTAGAAGAAATGCTAGTATTATAAATAAGTAAAGAAAAGCAAATAATAATGTCAACTTGTTTCTGTTTACAATTTAAGTAAAAGAAGCTTGTCAGAAAAATCATACAACAATGCCAGCAGGAAAAGCAGCAAATATGCCACAAGCCTATTACACTGTTGTAAGTACAGTTGTCTCCAAAGTTTCATTCAATTAACTAATCCCTTGTAAACAATATACATCTAGTCCCTTATTGTTAACCAGGGGATTTGTCAGAATTTAAAGTAGTTGTGATACTTGTGTATAACCATTTAAATGAAAGTTGAACTTGGCGCCCGAGCAGGGACAGAGGCTTATTATATTTTAAGATTATTCAAATATTTAATTGCAACAATAAGCGGAAGGCGAGAAGAAGAAACTGTTAATAGCCTTTTCATTTAGAGTTGAACTCAAGTACATAATATATTAAAATTATTGAAACAAACAAAAACACTGCAAAATTTTTAACTTGGCGCCCGAGTAGGGACACGGTTTTTTCAAAAATATGTTCGGGTTATCTTTTTAGTTATGGTAATCAAAATTCCCAGTTAACTTCCAACATTAAAACAAAACTAGAAACTTCACTTGAGTTATTTACTGAATTAATGCAACCAATTCACTTGGACATAATTACACACTTTAAATACCTAAAACAAGCGGAAAGGGAAAACATCAAAGCAAAAATGTAAACTAATCCAACTCAACAGTGAACCAAGTGACAGGTTGCATGTGATATACTTGAAGTGAATGAGTTGCATGCCACAAAGGACCGGACACAAGCTGCAAGCAAACAAACGTTGAGATTAACGCAGTGGAAGTGTGTGGAACCGGCAGCTCTATAAGGAGCTACCACCTCCACAGAGTATTGTCCATATGTTTGTAAATCGATACGACTTCAAACATTAAACGAGCTGAAGTTAAAATGCCCGTTAATCATTGAAATTATTGTGGCTATGCTATTTTTACACAGCCCTATCTCAACTTGACCCAAACGTGGTCAGAACGGGCGGAAAAAGTCCACCCGCAAGCAATGCTCTTAACAGAAGCTCTTCCTGTGAAATTCACCACCGCACACTGCCGGCTATTAAAGCCGATGTCAGGCTGAGAGCGGTGCTCAGTGCACAACTTGGTGGCCAGGCGAACACACCTACCAAACCAGAAAGGATATAAAACGCGCACGGCAAAAAGCGCCAGGACACTGACGCGGCATATTTGTATATTTATATATTTATTTATTTGTAAAAAGAAAGTGATTTTTAAATAATTTTTGCTTATGAGTTCTCTTGCAAAGAATTTTTAAGTTTTTAAGTTCAAAATAAAGTAATAAACATTTATAATGTGTGTATGATATTATACTATACGTGAAAGAGCATCGAGCTTTAAAGTACAAACAGATAAGCAGTGGCATCAATTGCAGCTGCAAGGATATTCAAAGGATCTGAAGTAGCAACAGCTTCTGCTTAATTGCCTGGCAGCACCTCAAAGGATATTGTGCATATTATGCTGTTGTTGTGCATTCTAGAGCCAGCTGCCAGAGTTCATTGACTGTTCTTTAAGTGTGAGTGCAGAATGAAGTCATCATTTTGTATAATATACAATTATTATTGCTACATATTGTACCTGAAGGTGTTAAAGATATTTCATATTTATGGAGCAAATTAATATTTCATTAAATTTGATCAAAATTCAAAACTGGATATCTGTCCAATCGATAAAATTTTCTATTTTAAAAAAAATATTTATGTTTATAAATCATTTTGCTTTGTCAAGTTACGAGCCTTATCACTTAAAATCTTTATTGAATCCCTTAAAAACATGTCATAAATATTACGCATACGCAATATTGTATGCACATTAAACTATAATAACCATCAAACATTACATCACCTACTTTAATCTTTAGCCATTTATTCGAAAAATACGTGCTATTATTTATTGCCTTTTCCCCCCATATTCATTACATGTTTAAGGCCTTGGGCCTTAGTTTCACAATTTTTCGTTTCTGTGTGGGTGTCCCTTTGCACAGCTACAATAAATTTTGCACACAAATCAAACTAAATTCCAATCGAGGGGTCTGCGTTTTGCATAAAATTCACAGCAAATATTTGCATGTTGCCAAAATAATTATTAAAATTCAGCGCTGAAGTGAAACTCAGTTTTCTGCCTGTGTTACAGGACTTCCAAATATCAGCACACCTCAAATTCCCATATATGTAAATACGGGAAAAATTTAAAGTAAAATTGCATCGCAACTAATGGATTTTCATATACAATTGCATAAATTAAATATGACTAACTATAAGAGCAATTACAATGGTTGAACTTTCAATTAAATAAAGTGCTTCAAATGGAATATGCATGTTTAATTTTCACCGCTGACTTTAAACTATTTTATAGAGAATTTCATAGAGCTTAAAGAAAACTTGACACAAACTACAAAACTTAAACCTTACAACACTTTTTTTGTGAACAAGCTATTCAGCTACTATTTCGTAAAATACAAATTTGGCATTGTATTGACAAATCAAACTAATTGAAATCAAACTTATATAAATTACTTAGGCGGTGTTTAGATTATCCAAATCTTACACGCTTTCCTTGTATTTTCATTTTGCATTTTGGCTCTGAATGATATTTCTTAATTTTGCTTTTATTGAATAAATTACATATATACAAAACTAATTCTTCTTTACAGTTGCCCAGAATAGCTTTGAAACAGAAGGAAGACTTGACAGAAAGTACAATTATTACAAACAAGATGTTCCACAACAAACAATGCCATAGACAAGTTAAACAAATTTCAAGAGCAACTTTTAACTAAATCCATAAAATAAGAATATATAGTAAACAAATAGTTTAAGAAAACTCAAAATGCATCAGGTGCTCAGCTATGAGACGGCTGTGAGGGCCAACAGCAGTTCTCGAGAATATCGTGAATATATTTCAAAGCGCACCTGTGCATCGCTGCTGCTCACAATTGCCATCTTCATGCTAATCTCAGGTGGGCAAGGATATACTTTAAATATAAAAATATAAATACTAATGAGTCGCTTGTTTCTTTTATAGGCTATTTGCTGGGCAATTTTGTAACGGAACGTAAATATCACATACGCCAGCTGCTCACAAGAAAGGCAATCAAAAACGGAGGCAATGAGGAGGTGGACGCCAATGGGGAGAGAAACGTGCAGCTGAATAGCGCGGATTATGGCACCTTGCAGGAGCTGAGAGCTTATCAAAAGAACAAGGATCAACTGCTGGCTGCAGCACAGGTGCTAAACAAGCTGCTGCAGCAGGACGAAAGCGAAAGATATTTGGCCACATCCTTGAACACGGAAATATTTAACAAATACATTAGCTGCACACAGGATATACCACCCAATACAAATATCAAGGCTAGTCAGTTTATAGAGCAGCTAATTGATAATACCATAGCCAGGCAACGGGATTGCATGAGAATTATTCAAGTGGTTATCGATAATCATTTGGCCAATAGCCAGCTTTGAATCAGAACTATAAATTGATATCATATATAATGGGAACAACAAGAATTTATGGTATTTTTGGTTTAATCAATTAAGCGTGTTCCAATTTCCGACTTCTTTTTGATTGCAAAGCGTTTTGTCGATAGCAAAATGCCAAATAATTTTTAATCAACCAACTTATCTTTTCATGATAAGAAATTCGAAAAAGATGCAAATTAAAATACTATAAAGTTTACTGGACCTGTTCCGGTTTCCACTTTCACCCACATTTTTCGAAACTGAAATTTTCATACAAGATGAAAATTTTCTAATTGCTGTTCATCCGGTTTCCAACCGGTTTCCCTCAAAAATTAAAATTTTCTTTATTAGTGCTGATATATTGAATTGAATCCCATCTCATTGACAAGTTAATTCAGTCCCTGATGAAATGAAAGTGAATTCTAATCGCAAAATTGTAGTAAAAGTGAAAATTGAAATATGTAAGAAAACATCACTTTTACAATATCGAACCGGAGCAGGCCTGAATAATCGTTATGTATTTTTTTTATTTTATAAGAAATCAAATAATATCAAATCAAATTTTGTTATTAAGAACAGTTTACAATTTCAATTCACAAGCTTTTGAAGGGTTTCGGAAATTAAAACACGCCTGAAAGATGGGAAGTGCTTTTTACATCTATTGCCAAAAATATTCTGCTTAACTCAAAATGATATTATTTTTAATATTTATTATAGTGTACTGCTAATTGTATAAACTTTTATAAATGTATATGTGTGTGTGTATGCGTATAGAGTTTTTCATATTGTATTTTCAAATGCTAATAAAGGCAAACCATATATAGATGTGTTGAAATAAAGCTGTCATGTAGTTCATATCTATAAGACCTTGTCCATCAAGCAACAGTTTGCAACTTATCCAGATGACAAATGATGGAACCAGCATAATAACAATAGATCGGCTTAACATAAACATATTGTGGAAACGTAAACGTAATTTTAAAAATAAACTTTTGTTTTTGGCTTAAGATTTTTCACACGCAGTCAAACAAAAGAAACGTGGGCGTTCTATATATACATCGTACCTCTGAAGTCATCACCCACCATATCTTTTGGGGGCAACAAAATGTTAATCACCCAGGTGAAAACAAAACGCAAAATAATATAAATATTTTAAGCAAAGTGCGCAAAGTGGTTGCAACAGAAAAGCAGACAAGATTTATGTTTTTATTAGCTGGATCGACACTTTGTTATATAAAAACCAAGCAGGTCAATTTCGGGGCTGGGCTGGGTCACACATAATAATTAATGATTACCATTTGGCATTTTGTTGTTTATTAGCCTCGGTGTGAGTCACAATAAATTATTAAATCTTTCGCTTTTTATACAAAAATTAAGTTAAGCGCTTAAACCAATTAAGTGGGGCAGAAAGTTACCGACTTTATTATACTTTCAATTTACTTTTCTATTCAAACTTACAGTTAATGTAATTGGCCATTCTTATAAAACTTCAATATTTTAATTAAAATTTTCTTATCAAATTTATCATACAAATTGAAGTCTCAAAAGGTCTTTGTAAAATTCAAGAAGTTTTTTTCAATGTGAAAAATCATAAAAATTGTAGTTTAAAAAAATGTTGATTCTATTTAAATTTCTATTAGTATATTTAGTTCGATTAAGTTGAGATCAGAATATTAATATTTTATTTTTAGATATACTCGTATATTAAGTATTTTAGCCATTTAATGTGAACTCAAATGCTTTGAAAGGAAAATGATTAAAGACAACTATATGGCATGAAAATTCCTTAAGTTGTTCCTTTTTTACTCCCTGGAGTTATAAAGTACTGCAAATGTGTGTAACAGACAGAAGGAGGCATTTCCGACTATATAAACTATATATTTTTGATCAGGATCAACAGCCGAGACGAACTAGCCATGTCCGTCTGTCTGTCCGTCTGTCTGTACGAACGCGTCGATCTCAGAGACTATAAGAGCTACAGATACCAAACTTGGCATGAAGGTTCGTATATACCATACGCAGATCAAGTTTATTTCAAATTTCGGATACACCCCCCCGCACCCCCGCAAATCGCAAAAGACTCCCACAGCCACAATTTTAAAGATAAAGCTTTGATTTATATGTTGTATCAATGTTGATCAGCTGTGTAAATTTCATAACGATTGGATAAATAACACCAAAGTTATGGAAGAATCTATTTCCCCCGTCCCAGCAGGCAGCAACAACAGTTTGACAAGCAGTTTTCGAGTTAAGTGCACTGCTTGCTTGTGTTGCCGCTGAACTGCCTGAAGAGCAAGTTGGGAGCAGGGAGTCTGGTAGTCGGGCACACTCGACTAGAGCATTCTTACTTGTTTAATGTTACAATTCTTGCAAGCTTTTTCATGCATTTTCATCTTGCATCGTCAAAACAATTTTGGAAAGTTTTTGTATATATGTAATTTTTTCATGAGATATAAGTAATTGAATTGCACAGTGAGTGTTTAACAAAGTGTGTGTGTGTGTTTGTGTGTGTTAGCTCACTATAAATGCATGTCAATCAAAGATATGCAATCAAAGACCAAACCACTTTGAGTATTTCAACAATTTCTATCAAAGATGTCAAAGTTCGTTGAGCCGTTTTGAGAAATGGGAGCCGTGTAAAGAAACGAAAAATATGTCTTGGCAAGACATTAAGCTGCAGACAATAGATGGCAAATAGCAATAAATGGGTTCAGGAGCTCAGATGTTTGGAACAATGCAGTGTCTGCCTATATAAATGCCTACCATATCAGTAGCCTAACAAGCAGACAAATTTCAATCTCAAATCTGAATCAGAAATTGAAACTGAAACTGAGATTGCTTTTACGGGTGTGACCACACATTTAAGCGGCTGTCAAATGATTGATTTAGCTAACTTAAAAACACATTTCGTATGATCCGGAATGGAGGTGACTACGGCAGAAGACAACTGAAAGCGAACCCAATACCTTTGGCATCGATAGTAGCTGCCAAACCGTAGCTGAAGATCCGTATCAAATGCGTCTATAATGTGACCTTCAGACTTAAGCCCAAACCCAAGCCCGAGCTCAAACTCAACCCAAATCCAAAAACTTGCATGCAAATGAGGCTCAAGATGCGTTGGCAAATATTGTTGTAATGTTTTTATACACTCTCAGGGGGTATTATGATCTTTTGATTAGTTTTTTACGATTTCATAAGGTACTCATTTATTTTAAATTGACATGTTGTTCAACTTAAGCAATAATTGGTGTAGAGCTTATCGATAGAGAAATGAGCTCAATTAAATTTTTTCAAGATAACTCAATAAATCTCAACAATTCTTAGTTTCTCGAGTTATTCAAGTTATATATAAAAACGAGGCAATTAAATAAGAATCTATTAAAGGGTATTTAAATTTCGGCTTAACTTAACTTCATTAGGATTTAGTTTGTCGTGTGTTGTATTTGAATACTCCCCTCGCTGCAGTTATAACCATATTTCACACCTTAAACGGGTAGATCAATGAATCTATTTCTATTGCTTTTGCTATTTCTTTCACTATTTGCATTTTAAATTATTACTTGCTGCTCTCATTGACATGTTTATTTTATGCTCATAGCACACAAAGGTCTTTGTCTTATTAACTACTACTATTTTTTATACAACTATATCATATTTTTGTTTTGTTTTTTGTTTAAAGACAAATTTCTCAATTGTTTTTTGTGTTAATATTTTTATATTTTGTTTTGCCATTTACTGACCCAAGAGCTCGCTTGATCTCTTGTTTAATTTGGCACTAATAAACATAAATTTTAATTTTTTGACTGAGTGACTCGATGAGGCTTTCGGACAGACGCATGTCATAATAGATCTACGGACCACCCCAAAGTTCACTCTGATGAGTTGATTATGCATACACGTGTAACTACTACTCGTTTATCTATGTATATCCAAGGGTAACAGCTCCGCTAATCAACGTTTAGCAGATTGTATTTAGCTATGGAAAGGCGTGGCAAGTGACGCAGAAACAAATGTATTTGTGTTGTAAAATTGGCAAAAATTGGTTAAATACATAAATATATATATAAAATGAGATTCAAGTAAGTTAGATAAGTAGCTGTTGCTTTACTGTCTTTTAACCATTTTTGCCAGGTACAGGGTGTACAAACTTCTATGTAAACTAAATTTAACAATCGTTAAGCGGCTCTTCAGATAGTGAATATATCACAACTATTGAAGTTAGTTATCATTGCCCCGTATAGCGGCAAAGTGTTCAATCTCTTATTTCTATATCTTAGGATATAAGAAACAAAAAAAGTAAGTTAATATGAAATATAAATTCAGAAATAAGAAGGTATTGCCCCTAAAACGGATTCAGTCCGGCACTGTAGAAAGTGATTGCTTAAACTGTTTGAGAATTATAAGCGACAGGCTGAAAAAATGTTTATCTTTGTTTGATTTTGATTATGACAGAGTGGCTTATTGAACTGAGGAGCTGCTTTAATATGAAGTCATGGATGTAAAAGAATCATTCCCCTTTTATTTTTAGTTACAACACGTTAATGTAATTTTATGGATAATATTAAAACGTGTTTAGTATTGGCAAAATACAGCTGTACATAAAACTATGCAACTTTCAGTCATTTTTTAAAACTTGTTGTTTCAAAAACATGTTGTAAGTCAAGTTTTTTTTTTAAGCTTACAAACAAATTTTTGTATCTTTGAGTTTAAAGTAAATTACAAGTATGTTGACAATTTAAAAAAAAAAAAACTACACAAAACAACAAACAAAACAGCTTTACAAAGCAACATAAAACAGGACAACTCTATTTCTGAGCTGCCAATGATAATAACAGTTAATAATGAAAATCTGTTTCAATATATATTAAATTTGGCAACCACAAAACTTCATTAACGAATGACAAAAAGCATTTTCAACTTCCATCGCTGCCTAAAAAACAAGTAGCCAAAATTATTCCAAATTAAGCCGAGAGCTGCTCACGTTCAGCCTGCAGTTGGAGTCATGTGGCAGCTGTTGTTGCCACTGCCTTTGCCACTGCCTCAGCCAGGTGGTGGCAATTCTGGTCAGGCCTTGCCACTTTGCAGCCTGGGCCACAATCAAAATTTGTTCAATGTACAAAATGCCAAGAGCCTGGTTTGCAAGCAGCCAGCTTTTGGCCAAAAGTCAAATTGAAAATTTGTTTTCCAGCCTGGTAGAGAAACGCATATACGAATACGATACGTATACGAGATGGTTGCCAATGTGGCCAAACAGAAAAAGGGTGCAAACGGGTTCAAAAGCGCACAAGGCGATGAGCCAGCTCAATGTAATGTTCAAATGTTCAAATATCAAAAGTCACGTCGAAGAAAGCAGGTTTACAGTTAACATATAATATGGTATAGTATAGTATGCTATAGTCTGCAATAGTCTGGTATACTATGGAATGGTATTTTTATGTTGCCTCGACTTCAATGTTTGTCTCGTTTTTGTTTTTTTTTTTTTTGGACGCAGGCTGCGCCTTACAATAGATTTTGTAAATGCGAATAATATTATGCGGTAAATGATGTGGATGTTACCTTTGCCGGCTCCAAGCTGTGCCCATGTGGTAACTTGTCATGCCACAGCAACGTTTGCCACTTCACTCCACTCCCTGTCGCCACCGTCTCTGCCTCTGCCTCTGCTTCTGCCTCTGCCTCTGCCAGGGGTCGGCTGTGGCTGCGGAAGAGCTGCACATGTCAGGCCAGCAAACACTTCACAGCTTTGCGGTTGGTTGTTCAAAGCTTGTGCAGGTTATTGAGGCTTTCCTATTCACTTTGTAACAATATTCAGTGCATTTAAAATAAGATGTTCTCAAAACTAGCAAAGGCAAGTGCACTCAGTAATACTGCCACCTCTATGTTTTATGAGATTAAAATTCGATCCCATTCCGTCCGTACAAAGTCTGAAATGTATTGACCTTTCCATATTTTCCGGCTTTCCCGAAATGGAATCATTTATTCTATAGATCTTTAAAAAAGAGTTTGAGCCTGATCGAAAATCTGTGAAAAATTAAACTTTCTTCTATTACGGTTTCTGCTTATGGCTTATGGTGATTTACACAAGTCTGTCAGGCAGGTCAGCTATTAAGCTGAAATAAAAGTTAATCTAAAATTTTTAGTGTATCCAAAATTCGTGGGATCTGTTAACGTTGCTATTTTTGCTATATTCATAGTGCGTTGAGGTCGATCATTCATGGCCAAGATGCTTCCAGGTGGCACGGCTGTAGTTGCTGTTGGCAGCTCATCAAAGCATCGTCAATGCGCATTTGGCAGATGCAGACGGGGATGGAAGATGGAGTTGGAGATGAAGAGTTGGCCAACAGTTTGAAGTGGCCAAAATCAAATAATAAAAGTGCAAGCAACAACATTAAATATGTAATTGCGAACATTTAGCTGAGTTTTGCTTACAAACATACATATGATAAATATTTACGCTGGATTCAAGACGAGAGATGAGTTAAAAGAGTTAAAAGTTAAAAGAGTTAAAAGTTAAAAGAGGAAGTGGATAACAAACGGAAATCTGCTGCGTGTGTGTAGACAGTGCGTATACAATATATACTCGAAGAGCTGGGCTAATTTGCATTCACAAATGGCGTTAATTTGAGAGAAATTTTAAGCCAGATATAACCACCCCAAAAATACCTAGCCAGATGATACTCAGGCGGAAGCCAAGCCTGGTCAGCGTGATCCAAGTCTGATCTGCGGCGCGTGTTGACGCTATTGCTGTTGCTGTTGTTGTTTGAGGCTCATTACGATTTGGCCAACGCTGCAGGCAAGGATTTTGGCCAGACTGAAAAACCAGTTGCCGCAGTTTGCTGAAGATGCTCAATGTTGTTAAATAACGCCACAGCGTCGTCATAAAACTGAGCCAACGCGAATTGGAAAGTGGCCAATAACACGTTGCCGATGCCAAGTTATCAAAATGAGACATGCTTAAGGCCCAAAGCTCATGAGCTTATTAAAATAACAGTTCAAACTATTTGGCTAGAATTAAAATTGCATCATTTGAACTTAAGTTTCTGATAACTCTCGCATTTAAATGGCAATAGCTGCACTCCAAAGCCAAGTTCAAAAAGTCCATAAGGGCCAAGCCACTTCAGTGTTATAAGCAGGCAGCACACAAGACAACAACACACAACAAGAGCAACAACAAAAAAAAATAACAATAACAACAACAATGCAGCTTTCATTCATTAGGCCGCCAGCCACAGTTTCAGCCGTGATCAACAGTTGGCAACGTTGATGCCGACGCTGACGTCGCAACGAGACGCGACGGTGCTGCCGACGTCACACAGTGGGACAAAGCCATGATCCAGGGTAGCTTCGATAATGAAACTAGATAAATAGAGTATCTTTTGAAATAAACACGACATAAAAACGACAATAGTGCAGAGAATTGGAAACTGTCCATATAATCGATGTTTTTCAAGCGCCGAATCGAACCAGCCACGTCCGTCTGTCTATCCATGTCTGTCTTTCCGTCTCAGCTTTAAGTTATCTATACGATAAGCTATAGATAAGTTAAAGATAAGCTAACTTAACCAAATTAACCTATTCTGCGTTTTAGTATGTTTTTGTCAGGCTGGTTAAATTTTGTTGAAATCGGGCGACTATATCTTATAGCTGTCATAGAAACAATCTTTTGAAAATGCTTCTCATGTTTCAATATGAAAGGTTCCAAGGAATCGGACAAGTGTTGTTTTCCTCTGCATTTTTTTTTTAAATGATATCCCACACTCTACTCTCTCTTCTTTTCTCTCCTCATTCTCTACCAATCATATAAACTATTGCTTTCATATATAGTTGACCTTTTATATCATATCAGATCACCTACTTATGCCCACTTAATCAACCGTTTGTCCCACTGTGCGTTGACGCCAACTCTGGTAACATTGCGGCAGCATCTTCAGCTTCATTTTGAGCTTCAGTTGAAGCTTCAGTTTGGCGCTTGGTCCGCTGGTCTGCTAATGCTGATGCAGGCAAGGGAAATTGGGAAGCACGAACGCTTGCGCTTCAATTTCGATTTGAATTTGAGTTTCAGTCTGCAGCGAGCGTTCAGACGGTTCAGTTGTTGTTTGCAAGCGGCCAGCCGCAAAGAGCCTTCCCCCAAACAGAAACCACCTCAAAACATACAAAATACCAAAACACCGAAAAATACCGCAATAAACGCGTTAGTTACAAAAGCCAATAATCGACCTATCGACCGGTTGATGTGGCTCTTGGTGTGAACTGTCCGCTAATTTGAAAAAAAAAAAAACGTTTCGAAATTTTGTAATTAAACGAAATTAACACGCCGAAAATAAAGTGCAACGAGAAGTACATAATACTCGCAATCGTTATAAGCTCTAAACAAATGAAATGTACGAATATCTCAGCTTATAAAGAAGAAACTGTGCGGCTAACAAAAAATTAACAACTCTCAAAACGTTAACAGCTAATTTGCGTTTGATTAGTTTTGTTTGAAATTGTAAAACTCTTTAGAAAATTTCTTGGAAACGAATTGGATTACTTTTATACACACAATTGTTGGAAATATGTTTGTGGTAAGTACGATTGCTTTTACTTAATGTACTAAAGTGGAAATATAAGGTGATATGTTAGCTATACTTAACAAATTAAGTTCAGTTTACACAAAGATATTGGATATTTATATTGATATATTGAAGACATAAATTTTTTAAATATTTTATTTTTGTTTAAAAATATAGGATTAGGGAGTTAAGTTACTTTTTGCAAACAATTTTAAGTAAAATATCTTTCTGAAAACATTCAAAATCAAAATGCAAAACTAATTTAAATGAACTTTTGTTCAGGCATTTTTATTAGAAATCGGTTCAGCTTAACAAAGATTTAGGATATAACTTTTGGAACTCTAGAAAGATTATTGACTTTTGAGTTGAGAAATGAAATCTAATTTTTTTTAAATTATTTTAAATGAAATTACCCAAAAATTAAGCAATGAAATAAGAATTAAGTTTACAATTGATTAAAAATAAAATAAAGCTTTTGTTGTTGAAGCGAATAAAAATCTTTAAGAAGACATTTTTTTTTTTAATATTTAAATTTTAATACTTAAACAATCAAAATGACGAAACATGGTTAAAATGTTAGTCAGTAAACAAATGGTTGGATATCTAGGAAGACCATAATTAAACCATGTGTTTAATTAACATGTACTATGACATGAAAGTAAAATTATGAAGCGCCTTCAAATGATTTGATCAATAGTAAAGTTCATTTGTTGGTATTAAGACACTCCCATAGATATGTAAAAGAAAGTTTTATGATTGAAAAGTCGTAGAGAGCTTGACACTTGTCAGGGGCGTAGCAACTACGAGTATACGATGTTTGCTAATCAAATTAAAGAAGATATACGAGTGCGATGATCAATTAGTGAAATCTACGGTTTGGTCAAGTAACGCCCAACTTTGGCACTTTGAAAGTCACGGACGCAAAGTGTGGGAGTATTGAATGAATCGATCAAACAAGCATACATCATGCATATTTACACTTTATTTTAGCTTTTATGGTATTTTTTTTGTTTTTTTGGCAAATCAAATTATGGATAGTCATTTGATCATTTGCATGCCAAGTCATTTGTGTAATGGCTTTTTAATGCCATTTAATGATTCCAATTCGAAGCGATGCCCCAGCGGGCAATAAAACAATTTAATTAGTGTCATGTGAGGCTCATTTGGTTCACAGATGAATCTGATTTTTAAATTGGAAAACAGCTGGAAAGTAAATCAATCATAAAACTATTTTAAATAGCACTTAACTGGAAACTAAATCAATCATAAAATGATTTTGGAATGCACTTTAACTCAGGGCTAATTTGGTATCTTATGTTTAACACCAAAAAGGAATGTAAGCCCCTATGGCTATCTCTGTCGATACTCGACGTATTGAGTTTTTTTTTAAGATTAGATTTTACACTAAAATTAAAAACCTTACAATACTTACAAATTAATAAAGATCTAAAGAAAGTAAAACTTCAATCTAACTATTTATATATACTATACTATATATATAGATTCTATAAATTAAAATAGTTGTTGAAAATTGTTAAACTTTAACAAAATTAAGTAGTTTACACTTTCCAATCAAGTCGGTTAAGTTAAGCAATTTGTATGTCATGAAGGTTGAAGGTTTTCTGGTTTTCTGGTTCTTTGATTCACCACTTTCATTAACGACAATGCCAAGCCAGTGCTGTATAAAAAATGTAAAGAAAAACACACCCTGCCATATCTGATTTCAGCTTATGCAATCGACTAAAAAAATATAAATAATGAAAAAAATAAACAAACTGAAGCTGCTGCGACCTGTTGCAAAGTTGAGAGTTGGCACTGGGCTTTCCGACTGGATACTCTGACCAGTTGGCCATTTAGTTGGCCATTCAGTTAGCCATTCAGTTGGCCAAGTCATCAGTGAAGACGTCCCAAAACGCATCTGACGTCTGCTGCCGTTGTTGTTGTTGTTGTATTTGTTGCTGTTGTTGTTGTTGTTGACATGCAATAAAATTTCACTTTTCACCATTGCATAATTGCACTTTGACAATGCTTAAAATTGATTATGTGTCTGTTTTACAGCTTTTTTTTTTAACTTGTGCTGCGTTTTCTGTCAGACAACTTCCTTGCCAGGCTGCTAGCTGATTTCACCAGCCAAAATTAGCCAAACGCCTCGTAAATCATATACAGACATCAACAGTGTCCAGAGATTTGTCGGCAACTTAGTCAAAGTCAAGACCTTTCATCATAAACAAATTCCAAAAAGTTGAGGCTTTATTTACAAAAAAGTGATTTTAAAGAAATTCTTTAAAGTAATATTGTTGTACTAAGTAAATTTTACTACAATGTAGAATCAATTAACATAAATAAAAGTTATATATTGAACGCTACAACAAGTAAAAAGGCTTTGTAAAATAATGTGTAGAAGAAAAAAGTACCCAACCAAACTTACTTAAACCGCTGTCGTTCTTTCTCAATTTTAGTTTATCTAGTTTTAAATTTTTAAAATTGTGGAAAACAGCTTTATTAAACATTAGAATCTCGGATACTTTATGTGCTTAGCCAAAAGACAGTCATAAATTCAGTAGAGTTCTCTCAGTGTATAGAATATTTAAATTTAAAATTAACTCAAACGGATGTATGCTACTCATTTTATTAAAGGGCAAGCTGTTATTTGTTTTAAAAATCTCATTTGAGAAGATGTTTTTGTATAATTAAAACCGAAAACAAAAAAGTAAAAGCAAAACACGCACTCGGTTCATTCACGATCGGCTCATTCATGAGTTCAAAAACGCCCGCACAACGTGCAGTTTGCCTGCTGTTTTAGCTGGGATAATCGTGTCTATAGATATGTATCTGTATCTGTATCCGTTCAAAGGCATTGCACGATATTGTGCAACTGTCAAAATAACAATTTAACATACTAACAAGGTTGCCTTTTCCACACACCAAGTGAAACACATAAATCAAAGAGAGACTTTGCCAGAAGACACACGACACCAAAATCCCGACAACGACACCAACAACGACACCTGCCACAAAGCTGCATGCCATGGAGTCATCCATATCCATAAGCCTCCCTTTGTTGAAATTGTATTTGACAGTGCGCGTTAATAAAAATAAATCTTTAATAAGTGCGGTGCATAATTGTGAGCACGCAACAATACTTTATTATTATTATGTGTGGGGGATTTGGTGGCAAGTTCGTTGCCTAAGTCTTTTGTTTTCTATGACCCTTTCATATAACAGTAAACGTTTTTAAAGGCCTTTTCGGTCTATTATTATTGTGCTGAAAGGTGAACAGCAGTCGAATATTCCCCCATCCCAAAAAAAGTACACGTTCAACTCTAAGTGGCACACGACGCTGCACACAATGTAAACGATTTTACATAATACATAATAATAATAATATGCAACAATATAGCAGCAGCAAAGCAACAGCAACAGAAAACAACAACAACAACAGCAACAACAATAAAGTAGTTACCACTTCAGGTGGGCAACTGTTGACGATGACTCGATCATCTTTATCTACCTTAAAAACCAGATGCTCTGACGTCGATAAAAGTGAAACCAAAATTGCCTATGTGCCGAGTACAACGAGTACCTCGACTGTCGAGTGCCGAATGCCATTGACATTGCATTTTTATCCAAATGCGCCATTAGATGCAAACAGCAAAAACAAAAACACAAAATCAAAATAAGAAAAAAAAAAATACTCCTTCGCTCATCCAACTGGCATCCAACTGGCTTCTCTCGAAGACGTGCAAACAATGGGCAGGCCATTACGCCAATGCGCTCGCTAAAAAAAGCAACCAAAAGAAAACAAGAAAGAAAAGCTCTGTTTGGATTGCCGACGACTGAATACCTTGCAGAGATGCTAACAAAAATGATCTAGGAAATGTTCACACTAAAACCCAACTTTTGATCTATATTAATCGAAATTAAGTACATTAATAGAAAGAATATTAATTTCAGAATAGATCATTTTTTTCGAGATATCTTGAAAAAGAAATTGGTACTTTCTGCAGTATATGAACCTTAATGCATAACTTCTGCATATAAAGTTTATGCTTATTTATACATACTTTATGCATTTCAACGTACATTTTATGATAATTATTTTATGTATCAATTATTTCTATATACGAACTTCATTATTTGGTATTCTAAGGTCGAATTTGTGAATAAATCATGCCTAAAATACATTAGATAGAGTTCCCTCAGTGTACAAAACTGAACTAACGAGCGATCGCTGCTATACTCATAAAGTATAGTACTAATCCGGTGCGTCTGATATGTAGCATGCTGAAAAAAAAGCATCTATAAAACTAAGAGACAAACTCTGTAAGAGTACAGCAAAACAGCCCAAAACAACAACAATACAAAAATCGAAAGAAAAAAATACAAACGCAAATTTACTTTTTGTGTGTTTTTCTCTAGCTTAGAAAATTTATTGCAATATGCGCCCATTGGTAATTTTGTATTATTTTGTATTTTTATTATGAAATGCTGTGTGAATAAATAAATAGCATCAAAAAAATTGGATTGGCCAATCTTGAAGATTAGGATTTTCTCCTAGGCTAGGCCTATGGCTTACAGTTGAGCAAATTAGTATTCAAATCATTGCTGAATCATTTGTTCATATTCATATACAATTTGTTCAAAGATATCCAAAAAGAAAACATGTCAAATGTGACAAGGTTCAACTTGAACTTTAGCTCGTTATCGAACCAATCAAACTTAACTTGACCTCTGTCCAATTAACAAAGACAACTTTTGTTTCTACAGTTTCTCAGCTTGTTCACAGCTCCAACTTAGCATAAAAACAATATATTTAGAGTGGCAAAATGATATGGCATGTCTCTCTGCGTATCGAACTGAACATCTCAAAATATCTGTGGACCACAAAACGAAACCAAAACTCAATTAAATGCACATAAATATGCAAATGGATACTAAATGAATTGTAACAAGCAATGAATATGAATAGATCCTATACCGATAAAGATATTACCCAATACACACGCCCATCAACGCCAATCAAAAGCTTGCATCCATGTCAAAACAACGTTGATCTTTAGGCCCAATTCCCCCCAAAACAAAATGAAAAAACAAAAGCAAAGAGTCCAAAAATAGAAATTGAGGAACTTGGACTCAACTTTGATTTTTTAGTGTGAAATTATGCAAATACCTGTAGCTTGTTATAGATATGGTTGGACAGGTGCATACACTCATACGCACACACACGCACAACAATTACATGATATTTTATTGGACTGCGCTTTGATTCGACAACAAAGCTTGGTAGCAACAAAGGCAGTTAAAAGCTAATAAAATACTGTAACAAATTTATTGGGCAACTGAAATCATTCAAGAAATGTTGAAAGAGACAGGCATACCCTATACAAAAAATTACTTTTATAATATATAAATTGAGTATTTGATAATATATTGAACTTATTATTTCACTAAATCAGTAAAATCATCAATTTTTAAGTACCTTAAATTCGGAATAAACTGGTCTGTTCCGGTTTCCGCTTTCGACAAGATCTAGCGGTAGACTTTTGTTGACAAGACTTTTCAGATTGACTCGCTTCGTTTTGAATTGATTTTCCAATGGATAGATTTCAATTCTCTTACTCATCAATAATACTGAAATCTGATCATTAAAGTGAAATTCACTTCCGTAAAATCTTGACAAAAGTGGAATTCGGAACCGGCCTGAAGAATTGTTTTCATTTCATTTTTTTTTAAATATAACTCAACAAATCTTCCTTTTTTTAAGTTTAAGCAAATTCCATACATGTTTGCCAAGTTTCATTGAAATCGGACCACTATATCTTATAGCCGCCATAGAAAAAATCTGTTGGAAAATCAGTTTTTGTATGAAAAATGTTGTTGTTCTCCAAGTTAACTCAAGGACAGTTTATAATAACAAAATTTCATCGAAATCGGACTTCTATATCTTATAGCTGCCATAGGAATAATTGGTTGAAATTTAACTTTCTATTCTAAACACTTCAGGGTATATATCTTCGGCACGCCGGCGATGAGTTTTCTAAATCGTTTTAATTTTACCCTTGCCCATATATGACAGAGCTATCAATCTTATGATTGGGCGTAAACTGGCTTGATCGTGAAATAGATTTTATAGCCACTTATAGTTATGATTATTTTTTTGTATTGCAATTTATGATATTGCTAGGTATATGGGGAATGACATTGATACGATGGAGCTTACAAAATAATATTAATATTTATGTTGGCCTACATAAAGCATAAACATCAATTTGCACACCCAAGCTCTGCCAATTGGCATGAGGATTGCGTTAACAGTCAGGCCAGATAAACAACTTACAACTTTCGGGGCAGGTTTTCGTTTTTTTACGATTATGTCTTTTTTTTCCTCATCTTTTTTGTTGCTTTTGGCTTATACAAATGACATGGTGGCAGCTGTTTAATAGTGCGTGCTTTGTGGATGCCACTGTACTGTGTCCAGGCTTGAGCAATCGCAATCGCAGAAAATGCAAAAATGCATTTTGCAGTTGGGTTTTATAAAAAAATGCAAAAATACTTGTATACTATAAATGAAGCTGAGATGGTCGAGCGGCGTTCAGCAGGCGTGAAATTAATGACAGAGCCCAGAGACGTAACACTTAAGATGGTAGACGTAAGAAGTAAGTCTCCCCGCGGCTGTCAGTTCAAATTACTGGACTTTAAGACATATAAGACGTATAAGACGTATATGATGTGCCATTTTTTGAATGGAACTGGGTTACCCAGTCTTATAAAAGCACGCATACGAGTACCTATCGAAAGCGAAGTTTCAATTTGGTTAAATTAATATTATATAAGTGGTACTTTTCACTCACTTTTTCGAGTTTAATTTTTGGCTACTTGCGCCGCAGGCGTTAAAAACAATAACAATTTGTGGCCCACTCATTATAAACAATAAAACATTGTGAACATGAACAATAAATATAGACAGCTGTGCTTTTGTGAATTGATTTATGGCTAATTTATTAATGTTGCTTCGATAGTTAATGTTTTTGTTTTTTTGCGGAACTCAGCGGCCTATCTCATAAATGAAGAGTAATTATAATAAATTTATTAAGCAATTTATTCGTTGCTTAAATGGAAGTGCAGCACGCGAACAGATTTACTTAAATTCCGAAAAATTCCACAAGAAAAAAAAGTGATCAGCCAAAGATTTGTGTTTTATAACAGCAGGCGATTTGACTTAGGGAAAGTTTGCTGCATTTTTGGTTTTTTTTTACAGCTAAAATTGTTAATCGTAAAAATATATAAATTTTATTCCGATGTGAACTTATTTTAACGCTGATTTCGTATCTTTCAAATATTATTGTCGGATTTAATGTTGTTTTTTTTTGTGGTTTTTGCTATTAGGTTAACTTATTAATCAACTATTATGCTCTAAAAGAGTGTTATATAGTTTTATTAGGATCCATACTAAATCAACGTACAGCTTTTCGCTTTCATTGCTTATAAAGATTTGAGTAAATGAAGAGGAAATCTACTCATAATACTGCTCAACTATTATGCATTACAAGCATTCGCAATTTCAAGTATGGTAAACCTAAAAGAAAATAAAATACAAAAGAAAATCAAAATCAAGTTAGAATGCTCTTGTCGAGTGTGTCAGACTACGAGACTACCTCCACCCAAAACTAAACGTTTCCATTGCCTTTATACCTTCAGGACTAACAAAAAATATATTAAACTTGACTATGCTTAGTATTTTATCGATTTAATAAAAATAGTCTTTACAAACATGGTGTGTAACAATTTAATTTGATTTATCTTTGCTGTGAGTTTTCCAGTTTTGTCAATCAATTCGGTGTTCATCGGTATAAATTCAAACTATTTAGCTGTACCACAACTACAAAAAAATTGATTTCAAATGATACATTTTTGTTTTTTACTGAGAAACATTTACTATAAGCAACCTAGTTTACGATTAAAACAGTGTGGTTTTAGTTAATGATACAATTACAAACTTAAGTTGTGTACCATATAAGTGTACAATGTGCATTCAAATTATATATTTAGACTGATTGACACTTATTATACATACAATATATAATTCAAATAGATACAGATATTTTCCACAAACCAGAATATAAATAAAACGTATCTAAATCAAATTATTCTGCTAAAAATGTACAAACTTTCCATCAAATTACACTTGGAAAAGTTTACAGTTTAATATGCATACACATTGACATTGATATTTTCATATACAACTGTTTGTTGTTTGCAATTGGTGAAACCACATCGAAACGATTAGCTATGGATTTATTAAATGTAAATCTAATTGCATTCGCCAAGGAAACTCGAGTATATAAAACGCTTTTAAAAGAAACTCCCATTATAAAACTCTAAGTTTTGTTGCACTAAAAATGTATTTCAATTTGGGATTGCTGCTCTTAATCGTCTTCTTCGCCTTACCCGGCGTACCCTTACATCGTCATACAGCTCCTTTACAACTTCTGGACTAACAAAGAATATGAAAATTGACTCTGTTTGATATTTGTTCGACGGAATCATAACATACTTTAACAACCTGGAGCATAAGAATTTAATTTGTTTTATCTTGGTTGTGGGTGCTTTAATTTTGTTAAACATTTCTGTGTTCATTGGTAGAAATTCAAACTATTTAGCTGTACCAGATCTAAGCACAATATGCACAGATTAATCAAATTAATATAGAATTTTGATTTTTTCATTTTATGAAAAAGTACAAACTTTCCATCAAATTACGCGTGGTTAAAACTATTTTTACCAACGCACAATATAAAAAGCAACCCTCTTACATACATACAAAAAATTATACACATTGACACTAATATTTTCATATACAATTTGTTTAAAATTATTAAATGAATTTGTTTCCTGGTTGCATATGGTGAAACCACATCGAAACGAATAACTAAATATAATCTAATTAAATTCGTCATGGCAACTTCGTGTATATAAAAGTCTTTTCAATAAAACTCACAATTAATAAATCGAAGTTCAAAATGTATTTCAATTTGGGATTGCTGCTCCTTGTCGTCTGCGTCGCCTTACCCGGCGTAGTAAAGCATGTAGCTCCTTTTAACCTTCAGGACTAACAAAGAATATGAAACTTGACTCTGTTTAATATTTTTTCGATGGAATCATAATATACTTTAAAAACCTGGAGCATAACAATTTAATTTGATTTATCTTGGTTATGGGTGCATTCATTTTGTCAATTTGGGGTTCATTGGATGAAATTTAAACTATTTAGCTGTACCAGAGCTACAAAAAAATGTATTGATTGACACCTAGTACACATACAAAAAACAATTAAAATAGCTACAGGTATTGTGCACAAGACTTTTCATACTCATAAACACCTTTACATATCAACAATTTCTTCAGGCTTCGAAGAATCTCAATGGATGTCAAGTTGCGGCTACAAGGCGGACGAACCATCATTTTACCGATTGAATTTTCCTTAATTCTTCAAAAACTTCTTGCAAACAAATGTTTGTGTTTTCAATCATAGTGTAGAAATGTTTATAATTTAATTCCATATTTTGTCCGAAATAAATTTTAACAAGTAAATGTACAGAACAGAAAACAAATACATAAATGTAAATAAAACAAGTAAGAATGCTCTAGTCGAGGGTGCCCGACTAAGAGACTTCCTGCTCCCAACTTGCATTTCAAGCAGTTCAGCGGCAACACAAGCAAGCAGCGCACTGACCTTGTCCAGTGAATGTCAAACTGTTATTTCTGCCTGCTGAGACTGGGGTTATAGATTCTTCCATAACTTTGGTGTTATTAATCGGATCGTAATGAAATTTAAGCAACTGATAAACATTGATTAAACAAATATGTGTACCAAAATTCAAATCTTTATCTTTAAAATTGTGGTTGTGGGAGTTTTTTGCGATTTGCGGTCGGGTGAGGGGGTGTATCCAAAATAAAATTTGAAATAAACTTGATCTGCGTATGGTATACAGGAACCTGCATGCAAATTTGGTGTCTCTAGCTATTATAGTCTCCTAAATCTGTGTGTTCATACGGACAGACGGACAGACAAACAGACGGACAGACAGGCAGAAAGACAGACAGACGGACATGGCTAGTTTGTCTCGGCTGTTGATGCTGATCAAGAAAATATGTAGTTTATATAGTGGGAACAGAGAGTAATTATCATGCTAAAAAGTGGAAACATTCCATCAAGTAACACGTGGCTTAAACTATTATTGCCACATCGCACAATAAGCAACCCATGTACATACATAAATATAAACTGTGTATGCATATACATTGACACTAATATTTTCATATAAAACTTGTACAAAAATATTAATTGAAATTATTTCCTGGTTGCAATTCGTGAAACTACATCGAAACGATTTAGAATGCATTAATTAAATATAATTCTTATTGTATTCGTCATGGCAAATTTGAGGATATAAAAGGCTTTTGAATGAAACTCACAATTAAAAAATCGAAGTTCAAAATGTATTTCAATTTGGGATTGCTGCTCCTTGTCGTCTTCGTCGCCTTACCCGGCAGAGATGTTATGCCTAATGCTGCTCCATTGGAACTTCACGACTAACATTCAATATGAAACTTGAATCTGTTTAATATTTTATCGGTGATATGAAAATATATTTTACAAACATGGCTTATGGCCGTTAAAATTATTTTTCTTGGCTGTAAATTCGGTTTTCTTTGGAAAACTATTATTCTGTTTTTCTTTTCTTTATTTAAACTTTTTAGCTTTACCATTCCACTGTCAATGTCATTTTTGTGTTCTATAGGGCGACATAAGATATCAGTTAGGACCCAAAAATGTACAATAAGCCACTTTTTTTAAAGGTGATAAAAAGATAAATTATATAATAATATTATTACGTTCAAATTATAAATAAAGCGCCTGTGGTCTCTGAGATCTCAGCTCTTCATACAGGCGGAAATGACTAGTGCGATTCCGACGTTGACACTGATCAAGAATATATAAATGATACTTTATGAAGTCTCCTTCTACCTTTTTTTTTTATATATTTGCGGTTCTTTTGTCTTCTCTTTTATCCACTTTTAATGGTTACAGGGAGTACAAAACTGTTCAGCTAAAGATTTGTGTTTTTTAACAGAGGGAGATTTGACTGAACGAAAGTTTGCTGCATTTTTGTTTTTTTTTTTTTAACAGCTATTATTGTAAATCGTAAAAATAAATAAATTGTATATAGATGTCCAATGCTGATTGTGTATCTTAAATATTTTATTGTCGGATTAAATGCGAATTTTGTGGGTTTCTGTTAGCAGGCTCCATTGTTATGCTCTTATGGAGTGTTTTATAGTTTTATGAGGATCTTTACAAGGGTATTAAATCAGCGTATAGCTTTTCGCTTTTATTGCTAATTATGATTTGAGTAAATAAAGAGGAAGTCTACTCATAAGCTGCTCAACTATTGTGGATTTTAAACATCCGCAATTTCAAGTGTTTTTTCTTAACAGGTATGAAAAACTCAAATAAAAGAAAATAAAAAATAAAAGAAAAACAAAACAAAAACAAAGCTGTTTAACTTAAGTTTAGTTTTAAGTTTGACTCGTAATATAGCCGTTAGATAGGCAACATGCCCATTGCCTTGACTTGAGCATTACAATTTATGATGATTATCATTTTCGAAGGCCTGACATGTGTATTACCTGTATTACCTGAGCTGGGCTGGACTGTGGGTCCAACTTGATTAGCCACAAAAAGACCGCAGAAGAGTCAAACTGAAGACTTGAAGACTTGATGACCTGAAGCCATTTGATGATTTCCATGGTGAAATTGACGCAAATGAGAAGCGAGGCAGACAACAACTATTGATTTTGTGGCTTTTTATAAAGCCGAAAAACAAAATTAAGAAAACAAAAAACAGCAAAAATGAGAAAAATAGCGAATCATGAAGCGGGCAGAAATTCGGCAATAAATTTTCGTTGCGAAAAAACAAGCTAAAATATATCTTTGACTGCAAATGATTTCCCATCCAACTGTTGCAGTTGCTTTGATCATTGTTGTTGTTATTTATTGGCAGTCAAACTGCAATTGAATTTCAAATTTTCTCCACACTTTGTTTTGGCCTCTTGCAGAACTTGAACTTTAACCTTGCAATGGGCGTAGAGCGCATCAAAAAACGCTTTCCAGTTGAAATGTGGAAAATTTTTGATTATTATTTTCGGCTTTTGTGTGAAAATAGCAAAGTCATGCTGAAATTTGATTGATATTGTATTGTGTACTGTGTATTGGCGGCTATTTAAAGCCAAAACAAGATAAAGAAAGTTGCTTTAAAATTAAAGTTGTTGATGAGTTGATAAATTGCAAAGATTAATTGTTATATTTTTTCTGACAATAAAGTCATAGTTCATGTGAAACATTTGTTGCCCAAATAAAGCTGATAGCTTTTAATTACAATCAAGAAAAAATAACTATTTTAAAATGGAGAAAGTCGCCTTAAGATAAAAACAAGAAAAACATTTTATTTATTTAAAAAACTTTACTCAACAATTCCAATATTTATTGCAATTAATTAATTTTTCATAAAACTAAAAATTGTTTTTCTCAAAAGTAGATTTTCAGTCTATTTTTCCTGAGTGTGCAATTGTTGCTGGCAATATTTGTGAATTGCATTCGGCATTGTTGATTAAATTTAATTTAAGTGCGCTCTTAAAACAAAAACAATGCGGGTTACAATTGTAAAATCAAAAAAAAAAAAAAATTCAAAAATTAGGCAGAGTGGCAAGTGGCAGAAACGTGACTGCCAAAGTAAAATCCTGTGCCGACTATCAAAAACCGAAACCAAACGAAACAAATTCAGTTCAAATCAAAGACTGAGAAACTCACGTCGAGTGCAACAGGTGGCCAGATAAGTTTGCTTTGGGTAGGCATGATTGCTATGGATTACTGAATTGCTCGATTGTTGAATTGTTGTGCACCACTTGTTGATGCAACAATTAGACTAAACTTTCAGCATCAGCCAAACAGGCAAACAAGCGTTGCAAGCCAATTTGGCAAAACATTTCCGAGGCAGACTCCAACTCCAACTCTAACTCCAACTGCAACTCAAACACAGAGCCAGAGCCAAAGCCAGAGCCAGGGCTAGGAATCAATCGCCAAGCTGTTGAAAATCTCAAATTGTGTAAAAGCCAGCATTCCACAAAGATCTCCACTGACTCCGCAATCTCTTTCTCTCTATTTGTTCCATAATGCGTTATGATTCGCTGTCTGTACAAATGCCGGAAAGATGAACAAGCTTAGATTAGTCAGTTTATCCATACCAAAAAAATGTAAAAGTACGAATACATATATGAATATGAATACAAGTTCGAGTGCTCATTAAAGCATGGGTGGCAGCTCAGCTTTTGGGTTCAGATTTAAGCGTGTTGCACAAATTGAGCTGTTGCTTATGGGGCAGCTACAAATCATGATCACAGAAAAAATAAATCAAATTTAATTAATGTACATGTTTGTTAAGTATATTTTGATTACATCGATAAAATATTAAACAGATTCAAGTTTCATATTGTATGTTAGTCGTGAAGTTCCAATGGAGCAGCATTAGGCATAACATCTCTGCCGGGTAAGGCGACGAAGACGACAAGGAGCAGCAATCCCAAATTGAAATACATTTTAAACTTCGATTTTTTAATTGTGAGTTTCATTCAAAAGCCTTTTATATACACGAATTTGCAGATGACGAATATAATCAGATTAGATTTAGTTAATCGTTTCGAAGTGGTTTCACCAACTGCAACCAGGAAATAATTTCAATTAATTTTTTTGTACAAGTTTTATATGAAAATATTAGTGTCAATGTGTATGCATATAATTTATACTTATGTATGTACATGGGTTGCTTATTGTACGATGTGGCAATAATAGTTTTAGCCACGTGTTACTTGATGGAATGTTCCCACTTTTTAGCATTCTAATTACTCCCTGTTCCCATTAAAAATGGTAAAAAGGGAGTTATAAGGTACTGCAAATGTGTGTAACAGGCAGAAGGAGACATTTCCGACTATATAAACTACATATTTTCTTGATCAGCATCAACAGCCGAGACAAACTAGCCATGTCCGTCGGTCTGTCCGTCTGTTTGTCTGTCCGTCTGTCCGTATGAACACACAGATCTCGGAGACTATAATAGCTAGAGACACCAAACTTGGCATGCACGTTCCTGTATACCATACGCAGATCAAGTTTATTTCAATTTTTATTTTGGATACACCCCCTCACACCCCCGCAAATCGCAAAAAACTCCCACAACCACAATTTTAAAGATAAAGATTTGAATTTTGGTACACATATATGTTTAATCAATGTTTATCAGTTGCTTAAATTTCATTACGATCCGATTAATAACACCAAAGTTATGGAAGAATCTGTAACCCCAGTCTCAGCAGAAATAACGGTTTGACATTCACTGGACAAGGTCAGTGCGCTGCTTGCTTGTGTTGCCGCTGAACTGCTTGAAATGCAAGTTGGGAGCAGGGAGTCTCGTAGTTGGGCACCCTCGACTAGAGCATTCTTACTTGTTTTATTTACATTTATGTATTTGTTTTCTGTTCTGTACATTTACTTGTTAAAATTTATTTCGGACAAAATATGGAATTAAATTATAAACATTTCTACACTATGATTGAAAACACAAACATTTGTTTGCAAGAAGTTTTTGAAGAATTAAGGAAAATTCAATCGGTAAAATGATGGTTCGTCCGCCTTGTAGCCGCAACTTGACATCCATTGAGATTCTTCGAAGCCTGAAGAAATTGTTGAAGCCTTGATATGTAAAGGTGTTTATGAGTATGAAAAGTCTTATGCACAATACCTGTAGCCAATTTAATTGATTTTTGTATGTGTACTAGGTGTCAATCAATACATTTTTTTGTAGCTCTGGTACAGCTAAATAGTCTAAATTTCATCCAATGAACCCCAAAGGACAAAATGAATGCACCCATAACCAAGATAAATCAAATTAAATTGTTATGCTCCAGGTTTTTAAAGTGTATTATGATTCAATCGAAAAAATATTAAACAGAGTCAATTTTCATATATTTTGTTAGTCCAGAAGTTGTAAAGGAGCTGTATGAGGATGTAAGGGTACGCCGGGTAGGGCGACGAAGACGATTGAGAGCAGCAATCCCAAATTGAAATACATTTTAAGTGCAACAAAACTTAGAGTTTTATAATGAGAGTTTCTTTTAAAAGCGTTTAATACACTAAAGTTTCCTTGACGAAAGCAATTAGATTTATATTTAATTAATCCTTAGCTAATCGTTTCGATGTGGTTTCCAATTGCAACCCGGAAACAGTTTCATTTAATACTTTTGTACAAATTGTATATGAAAATATGTGTTTGCATATAATTTATATTTATGTATGAACAAGGGTTTCTTTGTATATGTATTGTGCGATGTGGCAAAAATAGTTTTAACTTGGAATGTTTGCACTTTTTTAGCATAATAATTATACTCTATTTTTAATTATTTTGAAAAAAAAAGAAAAAGAAAAGAAAAAATGTCCGTCTGTCTGTCCGTCCGTATGAACGCAAGTTTTTTCCACACTTTCGAAGCTAGAGCAACCAAACTTGGTAAACATGTTGGTATATACCATAGGCAGACAAAGTGTCTAGATCAAGATTTGTTTTCATGAAGATTTCGAAGAATTAAGGATCATTTGTCGTCCGCCTTGTGCCCCAACTTGCCACCTATTGAGATGGTTCGTGGCTTGAAGAAATTGTTGAAGCCTTTATATGTAAGGGTATTCATAAACACAAAACCAAAACAAACAAAAGTATTCTGCACAATATCTGTCGGTATTTTAATTGTTTAATTGTTGATTGACACAATTAAAGCACCTACAACCAAGATAAATCAAATGAAATTGTTATACTGCAATTTTTTTTATAGTATATTTCGATTACATCGAAGAAATATTAAACAGAGTTAAATTTCATAGTCATTATTAGTCCTCAAGTTTCAAAGGAGCTGCACGAGGAAAATTTATATGGCCGGGTAATGCGACGAAGACGGCAAGGAGCAGCAATCCCAAATGGAAATACATTTTAAGTGAAACACAACGTAGATTTTTATAATGTAAGTTTCATTTGAAAGCCTTTTATACACTTTATACACTTATACACCTTTATACACGAATTCGCCTTGACGAATGCAATTAGATTTACATTTAATAAATCCATAGTTATTCGTTTCGATGTGGTTTCACCATTTGCAACCAGGAAACAAATTCATTTAATAATTTTAAACAAATTGTATATGAAAATATTAGTGTCAATGTGTATAATTTTTTGTATGTATGTAAGAGGATTGCTTTTTATATTGTGCGTTGGTAAAAATAGTTTTAACCACGCGTAATTTGATGGAAAGTTTGTACCTTTTCATAAAATGAAAAAATCAAAATTCTATATTAATTTGATTAATCTGTGCATATTGTGCTTAGATCTGGTACAGCTAAATAGTTTGAATTTCTACCAATGAACACCAAAATGTTTAACAAAATTAAAGCAAATTAAATTCTTATGCTCCAGGTTTTTAAAGTATATTTCGATTTCATCGAACAAACATTAAACAGAGTCAAGTTTCATATTCTTTGTTAGTCCTGAAGTTTCAAAGGAGCTGTATACATTGTTACGCCGGGTAAGGCGACGCAGACGATTAAGAGCAGCAATCCCAAATTGAAAAACATTTTGAACTTCGATTTTTTAATTGTGAACTTCAATCAAAAGCCTTTTAATACACGTTTTTGCCATGAAGAATGAAATTAGATTTATATTTAATTAATCCTTAGTTAATCGTTTCGATGTGGTTTCACCAATTGCAACCAGGAAATCATTTCAAATTATATTTTTGTACAAGTTTTATATGAAAATATTAGTGTCAATGTGTATGCATATAATTTATATTTATGTATGTACATTGTACATGGGTTACTTTGTATATGTATTGTGCGATGTGGCAATAATAGTTTAAGCCACGTGTTATTTGATGGAATGTTTGCACTAATTTAGTAGGATAATTTTATTTAAATTTATTTGTTTTCTGTTCTGTACATTTATTTGTTAACATTTAATTCGGACAAAATATGAAATTAACTTATAATCATTTCTACACTATGATTGAAAACACAAACATTTGTTTGCAAGAAGTTTTCGAAGAATTAAGGAAAATTCAAACGGTAAAATGATGGTTCGCCCGCCTTGTAGCCCCAACTTGGCATCCATTTAGATTCTTCGACGCCTGAAGAAATTGTTGAAGCCTTGATATGTTAGGGTGTTTATGAATATGAAAATTCTTGTGCACAATATCTGTCGGTATTTTAGTTGTTTAATTGTTGATTGACACATTTAAAGCACCCACATTTAATAAATCCATATTTAATCGTATGTAAGAGGGTTGGTTTTTATATTGTGCGCTGGTTATAATAGCTTTAACCACGCGTAATTTGATGTAAAGCTGGTACTTTTTTAGCAGAATAGTTGTGAATAGGTGTGAAGACATTTTCCAATTTTAAAATGAAAAAATCCAAAATTCTATATTAATATGATTAATCTGTGCATATTGTGCTTAGTTCTGGTACAGCTAAATAGTTTAAATTTCATCCAATGAACCCCAAAGGACAAAATGAATGCACCCATAACCAAGATAAAACAAATGAAATTGTTATGCTCCGGGTTTTTAAAGTATATTATGATTCCATCGAAAAAATATTAAACAGAGTCAATTTTCATATTTTTTGTTAGTCCAGAAGATTTAAAGGAGCATTATCCCTTACTACGCCGGGTAAGGCGACGAAGACGACAAGGAGCAGCAATCCCAAATTGAAATACATTTTAAGTGAAAAGCAATTTTTATAATTTGAGCTTCTCTTCAAAGCCGTTTATATACTCGAGTGGACCTTGACGAATACAAATGGATTTATATATAAGTAATCCATAGTTAATCGTTTCGATGTGGTGTTACCAATTGAAACCAGGAAACAATTTCATTTAAGACTTTTGGACAAATTTTATATGAAAATGTTAATGTATGTATATATTCTTCTTACTAAAGTTCTGCAAATGTATGTATGTAACAGACAGAAGGAGATGTCTCAGAAACACAAGGGTGGGATATTCTTGAACAGCATCAACATCCGAGTCGAACTAGCCATGTCCGTCTGTCTGTCCGTCTGTTCGCCTAATCGAGGCGATCTCAGAGACTTTAAGATTTCTTAGCTATCTAGTAACAGCATTGAAAAAGTACTTTACACTTATTTTGATGTAAATGTGGAATAAAACTAAGAAATTTTAACTAATTGAGAATAGTATTTTCAAAATGTGAAATAAAAAAAAAGTCTAATTAGAAACTACTATTTGTAGTTTTGAGTTTATAGCTGATTGTTTCAATAATAGAATACATACCACAATGCATAAACTAAGTTCAAGTTCCCAAAGTTTTCAACAATTCTTGCGATTATTTAACTCGTTACTCAATTTAAGCTGCCTTTGAAGGCTGATGAAAAAGTATCTCTCAAATGAGGCTTGAACTGTTCACTCTTGCATGCTGCCGCCAAATATGATAGTTGTAGTAGTAAAAATTGTTGACATTGCTTATGGCAGCCATCAAGTAAATGTCTCAATTACAAGACCCAATGTTAACTATCATAGTTATTATAATTTAAGTCTAAGACTGGCTTTGGAAATAATTCAAATGTTTAACTGTCTTCATTCCACAGCGAGATTTAAAGACGCTGCCCTGGGCGTTGCTGATGGTCGCGCTCATGCTCCAATTGGCAACTGTGAATGGAGCACAGACGACGGTGCAGGAGGTGGAGGTGGAGTCTGCATCGGCAGAGGCAGAGGCGGACAATGTCAGCACCGAGAGCAATGAGATTATACCCAGAGAGGCCATACAAAAGCTGGACTACTCTGTCAGACAAGCGCTGCTGCGTGCCATAGATAAGCTGGAGCGTGAGGAGGAGGCAAGTGCAGCCACAAGCACTGTGGCGCCTCTAAGGCCCAAGGAGGCACCAACCACACTACCCTCACCCCGTGAACGAGAGGAGTTGCTCGAGGAGAGCACCAATTCCGCAGATGCTGTTGTTGTGCCCACTGTACAATTTTATACGGCAACCTTCGATGAACGCAATGCACAGGAACAGCTGCTCTCCTCCTTCATTGATCGTTCCAAGCAGTGGAAGAAGACAGCAACAACAACAAAAGAAGAGGATGTGGGTCCCGACTCTCATCAGCTGACACGCAGCGTGGACAGCTCGCTCGGCAGCAATGAAATTGCTCACGACGGCAGCAATGAGATTAAGTTTGAGATACGCAATGTAAAGAAGGCAACGACTACATCGACAACAACATCGACATCGACAACGACAACAACAACGACAACACCACGTCCACGCACCACCAGGCGACGAACCACCAGCACAACAACAACGACAACAACAACAACACCACGACCCACACACAATGCAGATGGTGAAAATATTGAACTGGTGGATAAACAGGATATACGCATACAAGAGGCGCCTCTGGTTTCAGCCTTTACTGTGGATTTGGATGAGCGTGGTGCTGCGCACAAGGTGCGTCCCTTGCACAGTTTTCAGCAACAGCAACAACAGCAGCAGCAGCAACATCAGCTGCAACAACAGCAGCAACTGTTGCCACACATTGGACCCACCATCACCAAGCTAAGCGTGCTCGAATCGGAGCTGCTTGCCACACAGAGTCCAGCTAGCACCACCAGCACCACCACCACACAGTCGAGTCCCAGCCATGCCAGTTTCGCCACCACGCCCGCATTTCTCAGCGGCAGCAGCAGCAATAATAACTATATTAAGGTAAGAAACCAATTGATCATATGCTAACGTTTCTTTCTCAACTGCTTGTTTATTTTTTATTACTGTGTAGGAGCCACTGACCGCACCACCCCCGCCCAGCGTCAATAGCTACATTATTGAGCGGCAGCGCGCTTTGGAGCAACAAATCTATCAACTGAAGCTGCAGGCACAGCAACAACAGGCTTTGATCTTGCATCAACTGAAGCTGCTGGAGGAGCAGCGTCAAAGTCGTTTTCAAGCTGTGCCGCTGCTTGCGCAATCAAGCACATTGCAGCCGCTGCAGCAACAGCAGCAACAGCAGCAACAGCAACAACAGCAGCAGCAACAGCAGCAACAGCAACAGCAGCAGCTGCAACATGCATCACTGGAGGCAATACAAACGTTGCAGCCGCCATCAGCAGGTTACTCCATCAGACCTTCAGTGGAATTTATACCCAGCACACATACCAAGACCATTATCTATCCCACATATCCAATTGAGCAGCAATTGCCGGTGCGCGATGGCGTTGCGGCTCATAAATTTGCCCTGCACGGCAGCAGTAGCAGCGGCAACAACAACAACTATCAAAAATTGCCAGCACCAACGAATGCAGTTCAACAAATTTTCCAAAATTTGCAACAAAATCTGCAAAAAACAGCGGAACATGCTGTCGGCAATAATCAAAACCCTAATAGCATTGCCAGCAGCAGCAACAGCAACAACAACAACAACAACAATCAGTTGCAGCTACAAGCCACAAATCAGTTTAACTTTGTGCCTGCGGAGGCGTCGCTGTTGCAAGCACTGCCCCAGAACAATTACCAACCGTTTCAGCAACAGCAGCCACAACAGTTACAACAACAGCAACAACAACAGCAGCAACAGCAACAACAGCCACAGCAACAACAACAGCTGCTCTTACCTAGCTATGTCAGCAACGCGCTCTATCAGCAACAACAGCATCGAGCGCGCTTCTTCCGTCAGGAAACGGACACTGGCAACTTTGGTCTAAATAATGCCAATATTGAGATACAGCCGAGCAACTCCTTTGCCACAACAATTGTTAGCCAGCACAACAACAATAACAACAATAATCTGGATAATCAGAATTTCTATCGTCAACATTTGACGCCACAGCTAAGCAGCCAATTGCAGCAAAATGCCCAGCAATATCTACAACAGCAGCAACAGCAGCAGCAACAGTTGCTGCAGCAACAGCAGGCCAAGTCTGCGACAGCAGCAGCAGAGACGTCCAGCACAGGTAATCAAAATTATAGTTTAAATAGGCCAACTAATCAAATAAGTCAATTTAGTAGTCTAAGAAATCTTGATGAATTGAAAGTAATTAGTAAAGTTTTAGCTCTCAACCATGGCATCCCACAATTTGCATCACAAAATCTGCACTACAATGGCGCCTTTTGAGCAACGCCCAACACCAACACCAAGCACCAACACCAACACCAAGCACCGTCTACTGAGTACCATCACCAATATACCCCTGCACATCCTGAATCCCAAATATCCAGCACTTAATCAATCCTCGATTCTCCTCCGCCAGGATGTCTGCCGTTTCCCATACCTTAACACTTAATTAAGATTTCTCTTCTGCAACATCTTTGTAAATACGCACTTTAAAGCATAAGGCATTATAATAAGGATTATACGCAACAAGGACTACCCTAGCAGAACGTATATCTGAAAGGATCTGAACAGGATGTGTGTATATGCGACCCGGTTGAGCTTTATGCTGTGCTTCGAAAACCTAAATTTCGAAATGTAATAATTATTTATTTTTTATGTGAATAAAGTTTATGATAAAGTACAACATTAATTTTGCAATTATTATTTATTTAAAACATATTCTATAATGCTCAGTTCTGTATTTCATTTTCGAACTAATTCCAGAAAACAATTCTGAATACCGCATTTGAGCCAATTTCTTAAGATTTGATTTACTTTATTTTCTAGGGCATGTAAGTGTAAGTATGTAGATCTTAAAACATTAAAATATTAGTTCTAAATTTTAAAAATATAAATCTAGCATCAAAACTATAATACAAATAAAAATTTCCGATGCTCTGAAAACTAGAGTAAAAATCAAATTTCGAGGCTAATTGATTCCAAATAAAAATTGACGAAGCTTAAAAATGAGAAAAAACCATATTTTTGCCTATTAGATTTTACCAAAGTTAATAAATTTTTCAGTAAAGGAAACACAAATATTGTAAATTCGCTAAAAACGCTAAGGAATGAATAGTTTTTATCAATAACTTCTTCCATCACTGAAAAATCTGGAGTAAAACAAAAAAAAAAATGCAAAGCACTCCAAAGAGTGAATTCAGTTTAAAGCCCTCGATTGAATTCACGCTTCACACTTCATTCAAAGGTAAGATGCGAAACAGAGCAGATTGAGAGACTGTCGACCAAATACCCTTATCAGTATGCAGCCGGAAAGACCGTTGGATAAATAAACCCCTTAGATTTGTTAATAATAATGAAATCAAGAGCCGAGTCAGTCATGCCCGTTATCTTTTTCTAACACGACCTTTTAGCTTAATTTCACATGGAATATATTATACTCTGTTTTCAGAAACATACGATTAACATTTAATGAATATGGTGAAATGTGTGTATTCAGTATGCACTGAAATTCCAATTTTGGTGTCTATATGCAGATTGTCAACGACTACAAGACAGATGTTGTACGGTAATACAAATATATATCCGAAGAGTTCGTAAATTACATTGTGAAGAATCGCACATATCATTTCGATTTCTATGGTGCTCAGGCTTATGCGAGTAAGGAAGACACATCGGCAATGTGGGATGTGATAGGTAAAATAATACATTGTTTTTTAAATCAACATTGACCTCAAGCTTATTTAATAAATTTACTTCGTAATTTAAATCTAATTTCGTAAACTCATCGACTGCGGTTATGATCGCCTTAAATGGGCTGCATAAGAAAGAATATCAAATATGCTGCGAAACTAAACGGATCAACAAATTATTAAGCACATTGATTTGGTGAGCAATTAATTTATTAATTCATTTGATTACGTTGTTTGGAGGAAGTAAGTGTTCCTGAAGTTCTTTGAGCTTTGGTTATTTTACGAAATACGCAATATACAAAATAAGAAATATAAAATAAGATGTCTGAAAAAGGGCTCAGTCTGGCACTACACCTATAGTTTGCTTAAACCGTTTGAGAACTATAAGTGACAAACTATAATAAGTTTATTCTTAGTGATTTTGATTATGTTAGAGTGATTTTGTTGCAATTTTGTGGTGAACTTTCATTCAATTTCCGGTTATAATCTTAGCTCTATATTCAACTAATTTAAGATTATAAATAATATTATTTACAGGAATACACAATGGCTAAAGGTGCGACTTTTAGAGATTCGTTTGTATCCGAAGAGTTACTCATCAATGAGGATGGGCCCACGCATAGCTTATATACATTTGAGAATATCAAGTTGTTTACGAGAAGTACTTTACCGCGAAAACTGTTTCTTCCTGGGTATGGCTATGGGGAGTATGTAAATTATCTTGGGACTTATGATAGCAATTTCAACACGCCTCTATTTAATTTCGCGCGTGTGTGAACATTACGTTTCCTACCTACGCAATGATGTCATGATATAGTAGCAGCTAAAGATAGTGTCAAAATTCGTCACTCTTCACAAAATTCTCAGCTACGAAACTGAACGGATTAAAGAAAATAGCGGTTTGGTGAGTTAAAGAAATTTCTTATTTCCAGTTCCACATCAATTGGACAGAAATAAGTGAAGCACACTTTTGATATCGTCAAAAATTAAAACAAGTAAGAATGCTCTAGTCGAGTGTGCCCGACTACGAGACTCCCTGCTCCCAACTTGCATTTCAAGCAGTTCAGCGGCAACACAAGCAAGCAGTGCACTTAACTTGTAAACTGCTTGTCAAACTGTTGTTGCTGCCAGCTGAGACGGGCGTAACAGATTCTTCTATAACTTTGGTGCTATTTATCCGATCGTGTTGAAATTTAAACATCCGAAAGACATTGATTAAACATACATGTGTACCAAAAATTAAAGCTTTATCTTTAAAATTGTGGCTGTGGGAGTCTTTTGCGATTTGCGGGGGTGCGGGGGGGTGCATCCGAAATTTGAAATAAACTTGATCTGCGTATGGTATACAGGAACGTGCATGCCAAGTATGGTGTCTCTAGCTCTTATAGTCTCTGAGATCGACGCGTTCATACAGACGGACAGACGGACAGACGGACAGACGGTCAGACGGACAGACGGACAGACGGACAGACAGACAGACAGACGGACATGGCTAGATCGTCATGGCTGTTGATACTGATCAAGAATATATATAGTTTATATAGTCGGAAATGCTTCCTTCTGCCTGTTACACACATTTGCAGTACTTTATAACTCCCTTTTTCCCATTTTTAATGGGAACAGGGAGTAAAAAGTATAAACAAACGCTCCAAAAAGTATGCTTTATATATTTATGTTGAAATGATTGGAAAGTGGCTGAACTTGAATTGCACACTGCAAAAAGATATTTATGCACAATGAAGTTGAGCCTTCGTCAAATTAGTTTTATTATTTAAAATAAAATTTCGAATTGGAAACTTTTTGGAACTGAATATGCATAGTCACTAGAGAGTTTCGTCATGTAGGGGTGTTTGAACTTGGAATAAGAAAATAAATAAATCTTTATATTACAAAATCAAGTATACTGATACGATATATTTTACTCCTTTTTTACAGAATCTCACTATTAACAAAAATGGCTAAAGGTGTTGACTTTGTGTTCTGTCAAATTGCAATTTTAGTCTTCATTTGCGGATTGTCAACAACTTTTGGAGATGCGGGTATATCGGAAGAGTTTCTAATCAATTTGGAGGATGAGCCCACATATAGCTTCGATTACTATCATGATCGGGTATATGAGGGTGAGGAGGAATCTTCGGCGTTGTGGAGTCAGATAGAATATTTACCGACAAAACATATCAGTGAACCAGTTAGAATCGATTTGAAATTTGAATTTCCCTTTTTTGGTATAATGTTGACTAAAATCTATGTCACTGATAATGGCATCCTTTATCCAACTTTAAATACCAGAACACCATATGGCTCCCCGTACATTGCAGCGATCAAGCCCGAAAGTAATACACATCTGCAATTCTTAACTGTGGGATACCATGACAATGGAAAAGCATTAAATGTCCTCTTTACTGATCCGGCAATGACCTTTACCTTCAGTACGACTCTGCATGAGAACGGAGATATTGTGTTTACATATTATGACGTGATAAGCGGCATCAACGCAAAGCCTTCGGAAGACAAGTATGCAATTCAGGCAGGTCTATCTGATTTTTATGTTGACTCTGAATTCACCTCCATTCGCCGCAAGATCTTCTACATGTGCTCTCAAGAAACGTGTGAAAATAACCAGGTGAGGATCGGCATTTTCACCATTATTCGGCTGACCCCTCTTTCCATGTTGAACAAATGTCCTGAGTGTGACGCCGAGCTAAATAATCGATTTGGAAGGAAAATAATAATAATTTGTACTGCTACTTTTATTTGGTTGGTGATCGTTGTGGTTCTGCTTACATCATACCGGTATCCAAATTCAAGGATCGGAAAAATTCTCAGAAGGGGTGAACCGAAAAGATCAGGTGGTTGGGCTGTTAAAGGTCCGTAGGGCTTTGAGAAGAATTTTAAGGCTTTTCATTCAAATTTATATCGTAGAGTGGTGTACATCTGCGATATGGAAACGATATCCAAATCCATGTCCGGTTTTCTGTATGTTTCTATATTCGCAATTTCATATTTTTTAAAATTTATTTAAAACGGCAGAATCCAACCAATTTTATCATGTAGCTGCTATATAAACGATCAGTCGAAAGTTGAGTTGTTTTTCGAAATAGTTTTTCTCAATTTGATCTCAACAATTTAAAGTTATAATAAGCGCTTTTTTAAAGCGCTTTTTTACCAAACTTGATGAAAATCGAAAAATTGCTTAAGAAACTTTGTGCCAATTTGAAATAATTGGTTGATAATATTTTAACATTTTTAAGATATATTTGTGCAGTTGAGATGTGAAATGCCAATTTAGACTTTTTAAACTGAATTAAGAACGTAATTTTAAAGAATATACTTGTATATTTTGGAATATGTATAATAAATGCAAATAATAATACATATGGAATTTCAGTTATGTCAGTAGAATTATTTTTTTGTTGTTTATTGCACAATTACAATATACATGTTCTCATTCACATAATTTATTACAGCTAAATTACTACCATATATAATATATAAAAAATGTTGGGGAGTTTGTGGGACTCTCTTTCTGTTATTACTATTACTGAGTTGGGGAAAGCATGGGGGGGGGGTACAGCGCCGGGGAACGCGGTTAGTGTTAACAAAACAACAGCAATATGCTTACAAAGAGCGAGAAGAAAGCAGAGAAATCTATAACTAATCTAGAGTTTTATTTCTTAATAGTTTATACATTTTGTTTTGTGTTTATTTCAAAATTCATAGCTCCAGGGCAATAGATTAACAATTTCAACAGGCTCGCTCAAATCGAACATAACAAAGTTGTTTTGGGAGCGTTTTTTAAAAGCAAATATTATATTCAACCTATACGGCATATATTTGACGGCTCAACTAATATGGTACATGCAATTTTTTCTTGTTGTTTTTTTTTTGTATATTTTTTATAGGTTTTTTTTTATAAAAAAAATTAAAAGAATTCGTTTTGAGCTTAACAAAAACGCAAGCTAATTAAACTAAATTAAAAATAGAGATGAAAGTAATGTACGTAAAAACTATAATAATAAATATTTTTTATATATTTTGTTGTTTTTTTTGCTGTTTTAACTAAACTAATATAGTGTTTATCAGCTATACATTTAAAAAATCCTCTACAATCGTATAATTTGCTCAAGTCTTAAGAATACAGTTGGTTTCAATATGAATTTTGACAGTTTCGAAAACGCGCAATGTGCGCGCTTTATGGGTTTTATTTGGGATTGAGTTTTAAGATATTTTTTTTTCATGGGGTACAGGGGGGGGGGGTCAATTAGTACAAACTGACTATGTTTCTAATTATATGCTAGTTACTTTAATTATTTTATATAAGGCTAGGTAGTTCCATATTTCTAACTATAAATAATTATTCAGAACTGTTCTGGCTTTCACTTTCGCAAAATTCGAAGCGAAAGTGAAGTCCGGAACAGAGCTGATTACATGTTTTGTTGTTGTTGATTTCTTCAACTACAACTCTCTATAAGGCACAGATATTTGTTACATCAGTTTTCATCTAGTTTTTCCTCTTTTTATACACATAAATACTTTTCGCTTAATGCAAATAAATACCAAATTAATAATTACAAAAATATACAGCTTAGGTGGGAAATTTTGGAGTACAGGGACTACACCTCTACGCCATAATTGCGATCGACGACGTAGTCATAACGTTGCTGCTCCGTTGTAGCCTGGCCATCAGCCGGTGGGGGAGTTGGGGATGGCGTTGCAGCGGCTACTCGAACAGCAACAGAAACTGCAGCTGCAGCTGGAGCGGAACTGGGCGTGGCAGCAACAGCCAGCTTGGGCATTGTTCGTTGGTGATGCTCACTGAGATTCTTATTTCTATTGCTGCTGGCCACCAGCGCTGTATTAATGGCCATGGCTGTCTCGGCCATGTTGTCCTCATCATCATCGTCCTCCTCCTCCTCTTCTTCCTCCTCCTCGATGGCATCTGCATCGGGCAGCATGAATTCGCTGGGCAGCTCAGGCACTGACAAACCCTTGCGGGTAAAGAAGGAAATTTTCTCCCTGCAAATAAGAAAAGGCAAAAACATTAGAAACTCTTTTCTTTACAAGCTTAAGAATTACTCACTTGAAGGACACCAAGTCTGGGCAGCCTTTGGGCACCTTGGTCTTGCGCAGCTTATGTATTTCTTTGGCGGTCTTCATTAGCAGCTTCTGCAGCTGACGCTCCTCGGGGCACTTGGCGGGATCGGCGCGTGCAACCAAGCGTTGGAACTCCTCGTTCTCAATAGCCCAGGCCGCAATTAACGGATCCTTGTTTTCACAAGCCTTTTGTAGTCTATATAAGAAATCTTTGTTATAAGGTGTCTGTTTAGGCAAGTGTATTTCCAGCTATACTTACACTTCTTTGAGGTTCTTCAGCTTATCGATTTGATCGTTGAGAAAGAAGAGCTTGCTATGCTGCGCCTGCAAATCCAGCTCGAGATCCAAGCTAGTCCTCGGTATATGAGTATGATGCAGTTCTACAAGATTTTAAGTTAGTTATACATAGTTACAAATTATATGATATGGCATGCTTACTTGTGGCTGACTTTGTCGCCTTGGGATGGAAGCGCAGCGAACGCCGCTCAACAGCGCCGCGATGGAAGGTATGCGGTGTGACGCCAAAGTGCATCGCCGAATCGGAATCGCTGCGATTCAGACGACAATTATATCGGTTCTTGCTAACCGCTGCGGAGGGCGTAAAGGTTTGAGAACGCTTTACGGGCCTATCATCTAGCAGTTGCGACTGACTGCGCAGTTTCTCGGGTGGAAAAGCGCAATCCGTATTGGTTTCCTTATCAGCGTATTCCTGCTTCATGTTCTCCAGATAGGCATCCAGCATGCAGCTTGCTGTGGTTTTCAAAATTAACAATTAGTTTAGTTTATGATCATTTTGAATATGTAATGAAAACGTACAATGCGTTAGGCCTATGGTGCTGACAAGCTGTTGCTCATCTTCCTCCTCCTCCTCTTCATCGTCATCATCATCGTCGCTGCATTGTTGCTGCTTCTGCTGCTGCTCATTGAGACGCACATGCTCCGGCAGCTCTTCTTCGGCTATTTGCGCTTGGAGCTCCAAGGGCGGCGCCTGATTGCGTGTTAGCGTTGAGGTTTGCGAGGATGTTATCGTCGATTCATCCGAGGATTCCTCTCTGTTGTTGTTGCAACTGCTGGCCGCAACGGCGGCAGCTGCTGCTGCTGCGCTGGTTGAAGGCAGCTCCAGCGATTCAAAGCTGGGCATAAACTTGGAACTGAGCACATTGTACCACTTGAGCGTTGAGTCTTCCGGATTGAACTCGGCCATGCTGATTTGTACAGTGCCCTGGAAATGAAGAAGAGAACGATTAGATTTAGCCGATTGCTTTTTGCAAGCTAACTTACAATGATCTCCTCTTTCTGTCCGGTCATGCTGACTACGGTCACCTGGAGGCTCTTGGAGAGCAGCTTGTCCAGGGAAATGGGCACCGCGAAGGTGTCATTGAAAACAGGCTTCTGGAAGTCACCCAGCGCCTTGGTGCGTATGGATGTCAGCGAATTGGGCAGCAAGGCGGCGCGCAGATAGCTGTTGTGTAATAAAAGAAAAGGACAATGAGCAAGTGCATCCAAAGAACATACAAAGTTTATACTTACACCTGAGAATTGTCCGAGGTGGCAGTCCACAGTGTGGATAAATTATTGGCACGCTCCAGGGAGACAACAAGAACACCCTCCTGTTTCAGATACTTGAGACCGATCTGCACCTGAGCCAGTTCCTTGCGTGGTAGATGAGCACGTGAGGCCTCAAAGACACCCGAATCGCCAGCAACGGATTCATTGCTCACCGCAGCCGAAACGGAGCGCGTATTCGAAGTGGAGGAAGAACGACTGAGCAGCTCCTGGGGTAGATCCAGCAGCGAGGGCTTCTCCGAGATGGGTGATAACGGTGCATTTAGATTAAGAGGCGAACTCATATTCAATTTCTGCAGCTTGGCCTCCAGCATCATGCAATCGAGCACGGTGGAGTCCAGATCATAAGGATGAGCACGCACGGGAGCAATAGCCAATGCGGCAACGGGTGGAGGAGCTGTATAGGCGGGTGGTGGTGCGGGTAAAGCGTTGGCATAGGTGGGTTCCTGTGTAGGATCGGCAACTGCATTGTATTTCAAAGGTGAGGCGGGCGGCGTTTCCAGTGAAAGGCTGCTGCGCGGGGATAAAGACAACTCCGAGCTGGGCTGCTGCTGGAGAGGATTAACAGGGTGCACGGCATGCACAGGGTGTACAGGTAACACAGGGTGTACAGGCAGCACAGAGTGTACAGCATGCACGGGATGCACTGGATGCCGCTGATGATGCTGCTGGAATAGTCGCTGCGAGCGTCGCTGCAAATCAATAACATCAATGGGTGAATCCACAGCAAATGGATCTATATAGATATCCGTAAAGCTCAGGGCACTCTTGCTGCTGGCGGTGGATAAGGAACCCAGGCTGCTGCCGCTGCTGATGGAGAAGGTGCTCTCGGAGGAGAAGGATTTCAGACGCTCCTCGAGCAGTTTGGTGGATTTCAATGCCTCCTGCAGCTTGTCCAGCAGATGTTGCTTCTCCTCGTGGAAACGCAAACGATTGGCAATGCAGGTATTGGTTGCCTCATAGGCTTCCTTGAGGTCATCCTCCAGTTTGTGGCGTGTCTGCTCGATGACCAGTTTCTCCTCTGCGCTGCGTGACTTGAGTGAAATGCTATTTAAATCATTAAGGAGTTTCTCCTTCTCCTGTATTAACAGAATACGATCCTTGTCGGATTCCAGTTGACCTGGTTCTATGCGCTCCACATGATCCGCCAGCTGCTGTTGCAGTTTCTTGATATGCTTACGCCATTCCGCATACTGCAGCTTGGTTTTGGCCATTTCCGCAAACCGTGCACCACCATTCAAATGCTCCGCTGCACCACACAGATCCGTCTGGCTGGCCACGCACACCCGATCGAAGGGTGAGGTGAGTTCGGCATTCTCCTCATTGATTTGCTGTCGGCTCAGCTCATTCTTAATCTGCACCAGACTACGCATCAGCTCTTCCCGCACCTTCTCGCCAGAAACCAGCGACTTGTGCACCTTGAGCATCTCCTCCCGTATCGCCTGCACCTCTGCAATATCGTAGCAGCCATTCTCACGCGCATTGATCTTCTCTCCAACGGAATAGAGCGTGTTCATGCCCCGCTCCGTGTAGGATATATCATTGGTTATGTGATTCAGTTCCTGCTTCAGTTGACGTACACGTTCACGTGCCAGCATCAGATCGGCACGCAGCAGTTCTGGATCGTGTCTGCTCATCGAGCTGGACGAGGAGCATACTGCAAGTAGTAGGAAAATGGAACAGGGAAGCGGTTTAATATTAACTTTATATTCTGATTCCATTCAATCAAAAGTCAATCTGTAGTCAATGTTAAGGCTAAAACCCGAATTCACTTATCTGCTAATAGATACTTTTTACTACCTAAGTATTGGATAAGGTCTTAGATTAATTCATAGATTTATTTCAATCTGTTTTATTGTTACTTTGAACTGATTATTGATTAGCTTGTAGATTGATTTCTTAAGCATTTTTTTAATCAGTTAATCGGAATTTTGAAACTGTTCAATGATTGGGCTTTATGCTACCACAGAATCAGCTATTTTTATCTGCACCCATTATTACCAATAAATTCTTCAAAACTGACCAAAATTCGCTTATCACAAGGCAAAAAATCTTTTAGCTCTTATCATTGTGGTTCATTAGAGCTAAGAAATCAGTTAAGCCACGTGATACTTATGCCAATCTGTTTCAGATTTTGTCGTAATACTTACAGCTGCTGCGACTGTCTGCCAGCTTGTTCAGATGGTTGTATTCCTCCTGGGCGAGCAGCAGACGCTGCTGCTTCACATCGTACATCTCACGTTTGTTCTCCAGCTGATCCTGCGCTGCGGATAGATAGTCACTAAGCATTTGCTCCTGGACGCTCTTCCACTCCTGGCGCGGATCCTCGAGCTGTGTACTCTGCGCTATATGATTGATATAGTAACGACCGATATTCGAGTCATATGCCTCCTCCCAGCCCACGGGTAGCTCATCGCCCACACAATCCTCAAATGATTGCGGTTTTGTATAGCTAAAAAGAGAACAGGAAAATGTTGGGTTAGGATCAAAAGTTTAAAATAAAGAGCTATTGTCAAAATATTTTAGATTGCCATATTTATAATAATAACTTATCGTATAATATTTTCAATGTCTGCTTAAAATTTAAAAACGTCTATTTATAAACGTCTTTCTGCTTGATTTGTGGATTGTGCTTAGCTTATCAGCTTGTTTGCATAGAGACAACAAATCGCTAATGAATTTCCGTCCAGAAGTTTCAGTTCATTTCGGTTCAGTTCAGTTCATTTAAAGTTAAGTCTTTTTTCTTCTTTTTTTTTGGGTTCCCTATCTAAGTTGTAAAGCAACCTGTTTACCGTCTGTGGCTCAACTGTTCCCACGCCAGTTAATTAGAAGCGTTTTCTCTGGGCCCATTCGATAAGATTAGCGACACCGCTTTGTCTCTGCTATTTCCTGTGTGCATTTTTTTCTGTTCTTTTTCTTTTTTGTTTTTGGCTAAAAAGTGGGCAAAAACACATTTCTAAGACTCACAAATATTTACCCGTGCAGCACTTGGCTTTAGCTAATGGAATTTCTATTCAATTCTTGTTGCCATACGACATTCCCCATACCCCAATATGCCATATGATATTTGCCATATGTCTAATCTTATCGAGGTCGCATTTTCCCGGTGCGACACGAAATACAACAGCAACAACAACAACCAAGACAGCTAATGACGATGACGTTGTATTTGTTATTGTTGTATTTGTTGTTGCCTCTGGTAATGTCGTCGTTTCGGCTGAGCTTTTTATACCCTGTAAATGGGCATAGAGAAGTATAACAAAGATAATCTCAGGCATGGCGAAATGGTATATATATATATATATATTATGATGAATATGGATTTTAGAAAATTTTAACTACAAATGTGGAAAATTTACGCAAAATTCGATTAGATCTAAAGTCATTTTTAAACATTTTTGTATATGAAAATTCAACAATAACTGCATACCAATTTTCCAGATTGTTCACACCCGGGTTGTGTGAAATTCGGTTGAAAAGTTGCTAAACAATGCGAAGTTCAAATTTTGGAAAATCCGGAAAATGTACGGAATATTGTTTAAAAAAGACTTTTTGTTAACCGATCTATTTAAAAAAGGTGGAAAATCCACCCCCCTGTTTTAATTTTCGTCCGACTTGTTTTTCAAAGCGCAACGTTAAAAAAAACGTACAGGATATTTGCTAAACGCCATCGCCTAGAATATTTTTATGTGTTGCTTCTTATATTGTTCAGTTTTTTTGTTTGTAAAATTCAATTTCAATATCAGTTCAGACAACAACAACAACAAATATATTCGCATTCCAATGATAATTACTAATCTTCATAAATTAATTGCTCGAATATGTACAATGTACACACACACGCACACACACACACACATAGATAGATAATATGCCGCATTCGCTTTCAATTGAAAGACAAAAAAAAAAAAAACAATTTTTGTTTTCTTTAAGGCTGGCATATTTATATGATTTGTTAATTAATCATTGCTATGGAATTCGCGCGGCCATTGAAAGCAGCTCGCTTTGGCAATAAAAGAGTGCGCCATATACGCCAGATATATCTATATATTTTACACTATATATAAATGATTCTAGTGTGGCTCAACTGGCAAACAGTTGCGCATTCATTGAGCATTTTCCAAGAATATGTTCGTTGCCGCAGCATCTGCAGCTACGCTAAAGATAAAGACATGATCCATCGCCATAAATATCCAATTATATAGTATCTCTTAGTTTGCGTATCTATTCTGTTTAATTTGAAAATTAACTGGAATTTTATGGTAGCATTAATTGAAAATAAAGCAAGCAAAGCGAGCCACGTTTTTATTTTAATTCTGAATTTTAATACATTTTAAAAAATGTAGTATCATTACAAATGTGCCACAAAGCTATCGTTAGTTACTCTAGTCGATAGTTTTGATAGTCTGTACTAGCCATGTAAGTAAAGATAAAGCAATCAACTTCTGCAATTTTCGATTATTTATGTTTTGTCTTGTTGAGAAATCGATAAATCGAAGTGTTTTAAGGCAAAAACGTTTGTTTTTTTCATCGATTACATCGATATATCGATTAAAGTAGATATAAATAAGTATCGATTAAATCGAACATTAACCGATGTTATCGATAATATAGCTTGTTCAGCTTTAGCATGCACCTAGCTCAATTGCTGACTAAGCATCAACATACTTTGCATATAAATATCATGTATCGATCATTTTGCTGATCAAGCAATTTGAAATGAAAGAATTTTGATTGCGAAATCTAGTTTATATAAATAAATTGAGCATTAGTTGTTTCAAACTCTTTTATGGCATACACGTTTTTATAAAAAAAAAACGCTAACTGAAGATCGACAGCTAATTATGCAATGACTAAGCAAATTCCAGTTGGCTGAGCAATTAATGATCAGCTGTTTGGGAAACAATTCGACGTGCGCTTGGTCAGGAACCCAAATGATTATAGAAACTTTAAGCGATAACTAATCATGAACAAATTGCATATGTATTTATTAAGGTTCGTTTTGGTTTTACGTACTATGAATTGATATACGAAACAAAGGCAACTGATATGGCAAAAAGTGCTTTGTTTAGATACAAATAAGTATTGAGTTTAGTAAAATAAAGAGGGAGACGCAAATTGGGGCATCATTTTGTGCAAACAACACAAAAGTGCAGCCGCATAAAAAATAAACACAAAACTGTGATATACAAAATATTGCCAAAGACATGTCCCAATATTATAAGTCTATAGTCCGAGTCCGAGAGCTCTACAATTGACACACAAAACGATCTGGCGATCAACAAAGGCGTTGACAGAACACGTTGCAGACATTGATGTCAACCAAGCGGAGAAAAACATTAAAGCAACACTTGTGTTTAGAATTGCCGAAGTTTAATTACCCTTTCAAAAATTCTAATAAAAAATACAGTTTTTTCGTCAGGTCTGTTTTAGTTTCCACTTTTGTTATTATGTTGTGAAAGTGATTTTACCCTTAATGCTCGCCTTTCTACTTTTGGAAAGATTTTGCGGATTGATTTCACTTTAACTTTAAAAAGATTTGCTTTGTTGGTTGACAAATTTATAATACGCTAAGCAAGTGTATAGAAAAAACGATTAAGTTTCATAATTTGAAATCAACGAGTTTTATATGTGTATATTTATTTTCATTGTCGTTTTCCACGTTGACATTGAGTAATGGCACAGTTGCTATCTGCTTGAAATACGAACGCCTTTGTTTATTTCGATTTGGATTCGAACTTATTGAGTAAATAATAATAACTATCATGCAGTTAACAATACAGACATTAATCATATATCTGTACTGCATTTAATGATATAGATTTGATTTTTATTCGAATTTCAGCTTTGTTTCAGTATCATATTACAATTTCTGGAAATTTAAATATAGACTTATTTTAGCTACATAAAGTTACTTTAATTCCTGGCAATATTCAATTCAATTCAATTGAGGCGGAAGTTTATACAGGTGTCAAGTGTGTTCGACAATCGCAGCTGGCATTAAAAGAAATAAGAAATAAAAAAACGTTCTCGTTTTCGTTTTCTTGCCGCTTTAATCAGCTCAAATAAGAAAAGCGTATGCAAATTTTTATGGTTTTTCCATTAGCGCTTGACTTGCGTCAGTTTTTGACCTCAGCAAATCAAAAATCAATGAACAGTGGGCGTTTGAGTGGGCGTGGTTAGATGTTTAGCATGTAGCATCAAGTAATAGGGCTTCCTCCTCCTCATTATCATCATCGTTGTTGTTGTTGTTGTTATTGTGAATACTCTTGCTGACAGAGGCAACTAGTTGCCGTTGGCCTTTTAGCAGTTGTTGGCTTAAACCAACTGGTTAACTAACCAACTTGCTAGCTGGCCAACAGCCCATATTTAACGTGGCGTTTTACTAGTTTTTTATATATATGCTGAATGAGTTGTTTCGAGTCGTTTAAATTATGCTCGATAGAACTTAACGAACTAAACTGATTAAGAACAAGAAAGAAAACTCTGATTTTGATAATTAAATCAGCATGCCAAGAGACAAAACAGTTTTTCATAAAAAAAAACAACTAATTTGTGAACCGATTATTGCTTTGGCAGCTATAAAATTCAGTACTCCGATGTTGATGAAATTTTGTAAACATGTTTTGATAATGCTTAAAACTAGAATTAGTAAGTTTGGTGGAGTTATCTTGAAAAATAAGGATTTAAAAGAAGACGATAGAGCAAACGAACTAAATGAACGAACTAAAAGAACCTACAAACTAATCGACTGCACAAAAGAATCAATCAACCAAACGAACAAAGTAATCCAAGTAACTAAAAGAGAAAAAAAAAGAGCTAAACGAACGCAAAGAACGAACGAGCTTAATGAACTAAAAGAACGATCGAACACGCTATTAAATATATTAGTTTCACCAAATATGGAACTAGTGAACCTTTACGTATTCCATGAAACCACACACACACACACAACTCTAGCTTTTAATATTGTAGGCGCGTTCTCGAAAACCGCATAAATTAAATAATTGTAAACAAAATATTTATGGCGCGCCGAAGCCGTTGTAATAAATTCGCGCTTTAATAATCAAAAAAAAAAAAAAAAAGGAAAACAAAATTATAAAGACCCAAAAACCTGTTTTTGGGCCAGACGACAAATATTTCAGCATGAATTTCGTTGTCACAAAAGCGACAAAAACAACAACAACAACAGCTATCAAACTGAACCATTGATGATGATGACAACGACCAAGTTGTCATTAGGCAGCACTTAAATGAAATGCACACAGACATACATAGATAGATATACATATATGTATTAGAGTTGCTTTGATGCGAGCTGAACTATTTCGAATGACCGGGTCTTTGGATTGAACCATTGAAATAGAACTTCGATTATAGTTTCTTTAGTTTGAACTAAACTTTTCAGAAAGCAACTAAGGAAACGTTCAGTTGCTTTATCTGGAAAGGAACTAAAGAAACTACTAGTTCTATTATCAGGTAAGGTAACTATTGGTTCTCTTATCCGAAAAGGAACTATAGAAACGATTAGATATTTTATCCGGAAAGGAACTAAAGGAAAAATTATTTATTTTATCCGAAAAAGAACTAAAGAAAGGATTAGTTTTTTTTTTATCAGGAAACGAACTAAAGGAAAAATTAGTTTATTTATCCTGAAAGGAACTATAGAAACGATTAGACATTTTGTCCGAAAAGGAACTAATGAACCGATTAGTTATTTTATCTGAAATGGAACTAAACAAACGAAGATTTCTTTTTATTCGGAAAGGAACTATAGAAACGTTTAGTGTTAGAAAGGAACTAAATCAACGATTAGCTTTTTTTTCCTTAAAGGAATTAAAAGGACGATTAGTTATTTTATCCGGAAAATGATCTACGATTAGTTCCTTTATCCGGAAAGGAACTATTTAACTATATTCGGAACTAGCATGCTCAACTCTAATAAGCATGTATGTATATTTTGTATATAGAGATAAAGCTACAGATACAAATACATCTAACATAGATACATTTGTATAAACAACATTATTTAACTGTTGACGCGTTTTATGCTAATTGCCGTTCATAAAATCTATTTTTTGTTTTTCTTGCTCAGAGTATTTATCTTTTGATAGCTCAAATGTGACTTGCGGCATTTTTTTGGGAGTTAAAAATAGGTTTTATTTTATTATTTTTCCAGCCAACATTCCTTCTTAAGTTTAAGTCAACCTTGTAACAAAAAGACAAATTAAATTCTGTTTTCTTTCATCTATTTTAATAGTTAAACATTAATTCAGTTGAAGAATTTCAAATTTGATTAGCCCAAAGATCATTTAGCAATTCCAATTCAAATGGGCAACAAAATTGTTAAAGCCGGTTTCAAGAATTTTTACAAGTCGCTTGTGGAGGGGGGGGGGGGGGGTTCATATCGGTTGGTTTTATCTAACATCTATGTATCTATGTGGCAGTAGTTAAGTTTAAGCAAATCACGTAGTCGCTGTCAAGTTCTGCTCTAATTGTTTACTCTAATTCTGCGCTTGTTTTGTTATTTTTATACATTTTTAACGGAACTCGGTTGATAAACGCGACAAAAGACAACGATTTCCGGTTTATATATATAAAGTAATATCTTCTATATATAAATATATACGTATATTTCAGCGCCAATCTCGCATGGCCCACTTAACTAACATAAAGCTTAGAATAATAACAAATTTTTATGCAAAAATCACGCCACATACTTCATATCTACATAAACATTAAAGCCAATTAATCAGGCAATCGTTTATCACCTTGACATACCTACGAATACGAATCCGAATACGAATACGAATACAAGTAGTCATTCGAGTACTCTCACATGTATTTATAACTTACGTATGAATAAACAAACAGTTGACGCAATTGTTCGAGTTGCTTGTATTAAATATTACGTTAAGATCAGTCAGATCATATTGTCACTGAGTCAAGAAATCTTTGTATATACTATATAAGTAATAGCTAACTAAAGTAATTTTTTTAATTCTGTTTATAAAACGATAAAAGTTTACTTATGATCTATACGAGTTTTATAAGCTTAACAAAAGTTATGATCGTCATATATGATCACGTCTTGAGACAACTATGTAAATCTTTGCATAGATACTATGAATAGGTAGCCAGCTGCATTTTCTTGATATAAAATACAAATATATAGCTGACTATAAATATAATAGATACTGACTTATGATCTACTTAGATAAGAAATGAAATTATCATGTGATTTGAATAAGTTTTATAATTTTATATTGAATTTAGTGATCGTAAAAAATGATCATATCTATCAGTTTTATTATGATATATACAAAAATAATAGTTAACTATATTGAATTGAAAACATTCTAAAGATCGACATGTATGATCTGAAATGTTTATAGTTTTAAGATACAAGTTTTTACCAAATCTTTCGTTAGATATTTTTGAAACTTTTGAGCATTTCCAGAGACAACTTGCTAACCTTAAATTCCAACATTTTTTCATTTCATTCATTCAGAAAACGATCTTATAATCGAATTATTTACTTACAGTTCATATATTTAATATACAAGTACAAATCTGACTGTAAGATCTTTATGAAATTTCAAACTATTAAACATTTTAAAAGCTGAGTTAACATTTAAATTGAAATTGTAAACATTTTGCAGAATTCAGAAAGGCTGTCAATAATTTTCAGTTATTTTAATTATAATCGCGAAAGCGGAAAAACCTTAATATTTATATTTTGTCACTAAAGTTCTATAGGCTCAACGCTCGATTAAAAAATATGTTTTCTTTTTATTATCACATATTTTTGTAGAATGTAGAATGTTGTTGATTGTTAATTGTTGCTGCTTGGTTGCTTTGTTGGTTGTTTGCTGCCTGGTTAGGCTTATCAGAAAGCTAAACAGAAATATTTAAGAGCTTAATCAAATTAAGCTATAAAGGTCGTACGTCGTTTTATCTTATCGCGGTTCGCTGTCGTTTTTACTGTTGTTCACTTTGTGTTACTATTTTACGTTATGATTATTTTTTATACTTTTTTTTATATACATATACTTTTTTTCAACTCGTTTCAAGTGTCGTTCACATTGAAATATTTCTCGCCTGTAGCTGTTGGCAAATTAAAAAGATATTAACTGCATTTCCTGTAACCATGTCTCCAACTCTATCTCACACTTTGACTTCCTTCCGGCGCACTTTTCCATACATTTTCCAAAGAGTTGAAGTTGGCTTGGGGTTTGATAAAAACGGAAACGTATTTTGTGTGTAGCTTATCAAATGCATTTCCATTTTTAAAGTCAATGAACTGCCCAGGCTTTCAACTTGTATTTTTTGGATTTAATATTTTTTTTCTTTTCCACATTCCTTTATATTGTTTTCATGACTTTAGACGTTATGCGTGAAGATAAGCCTTAGACATTTTTTTCTGGCTGTTCTTTATCTACAAAGAAACCTATTTCACAATCTTTTTAACTCAACCAGCGGATTTTTGTATGTCAAAGTCTATGAAATAAAAATATTTGTACGCCTTTCTTTGCCTCTCTCTCTGTCTTTCTCTTTCTGTGTCTCCAATATCTTTTGTTTCGTTTCGTAAGTGGGTGTCAATTACAATGGGTCAAAAAAAAAAAACATATTTGTGGGTTGCATGCGACCTCTTCCAAAGTATGGCTTGCTTCGGGGGCCATTCAAATGTCGTGGGTTGTTTGACATTAGTCACAGTGCTGCTGGGAATTACGTGTACATTCGAGTTGTTCAGTGAAGTTCAATGCAGTAGTTCTTTTTTTGATGAAATAAACACTTTAAACAAACGTTTATTCAAACCAAACAATCTGGAATTCGTTCAATTGATTGATGATTATCCGTTAATTTTTGATTTTTCGTTCAGCTTAAATGAACGAACCAAAAGAACAAAGTAGATAAACTACATTCTGGAATATATTTTCGTTCGTTTTTCATTTTGTTCATTCATTATAGTTCAAGAAGACATGAGTTTAGTAGTTCCGATTTAATCAAATTTTAGTTCGAATTAAATAAACCAAACGGACTATTACAAAACTCCAATGGTTTTTGGTAATTTTGGTTTTTTAATTTCGTTCGTTCATTTAGTTCGTTGGTTTGATCGGTTAATCTCATTGTTCCATTAACAAATCGAACGAAATAAGGAACAAAAGTTGTCATTGTTTCTTAAGATACAACTTTTGTTCCTTTCGTTCGATTTGTTCAATATAAACACATATTAGTTCGTTATTAATAAAAAAAACTGAACTATTAACAGACTCAAATGAACAAATCAAACGATAAACGGAGTTAAATAAGCAATTTGAACTATGAGCAGAATCAAATGAGCAACACAAACTAATGAACAAACAAAATGTACAATAATTAGGAATATAAACCATATTGGTTCAGTTTAGTTTGCTTAGTTCCACTGTAACTTATGCTGAACAATATGATCCAGCTCTAATGGACAATGTTCAATGCAAGACCCACTTAAAGCCAAGACATGATCGTCCGAGCCAAGTTGTCGCTTCATCAGCGTTTTTAGCGCTCATTTCGAAATCACAAAATGTCTGCCATAAATTCCAAAGTGAACAATTGAAATAAATTTTTGCGCCATGCGCAATGCCAACTGCATACAAATTAACTATTAAAAAATTCATAGAATTTATATACACACACACACAGAACTGCCTAGAGAAGCAAACACAACAAAAGCGCCCACTTGAAGAGATCCCGAATCCAATTCCCCCCAACAACAGCAAAATAAACTTAGATTGAAATTTATGATATTTTATGACTTGTTGACGGACATTTATTTATTTTTTGTTTCTTTCTTCTTTTTTTTTGAATTGGAATTTGAAATGTGCGCGCGTGTTCAGTTTTGGAAAAGCGTTTGTTTACTTTGAACAGGCACTGTTTGGAATTCCAAAAAGCTTGCAGAACATATGGCAAAAATAGAGAAATTCAAATTGTTTATGATTTAGTCAGAAATTGGACCAACGAAATTCTCGAGGCTGTTTAAATAGGAAATAAGTTTAACTAGAACTAAAATATATAAATAAATAGAAAATTCATAAAACGATAAACAATAATAAATAAGCGCAAAATTAGTCGATAAAGAATAAACATACTAGTTTTCATATCGAATAAGTTATCCACGCTGTTTCGATAGTATCGATAGTGTTAACAACCTCAAAGCTATCGATACTGCAAACGATGAGTTATCGGAAAAGTTTTCCAGGCTTATAGTATCGATAGTGTAAAAAAGCTCAAAACTATCGATACTGATAACGATAACACTTAAAACTAAACTGGTTATCAGATAATTTATCCGATATGTTAAAAGCCCCAACACTATCGATAGTCCTGGTTGTGATAGTTTCTACTATCGTTAGTATTGATTAAAATCGATATTGGCACACGTTTAAAAATAAAGATACTAGTTTTTAAATCAAACCGTTTCGATATTATCAAAACACCATCAAAATTATCTATACTGATAACGATAAACATTGAATAACCGTTGCGATAGTGCTAATTGTCTCAATACTATCGATGCTGCAATCGAATATTCTTCAAACTTGTGTCTATGTTAACCTTAGACTGCTTCCAAGTTATGCGGGCCAAAAGACAAGGTGAACTTTCATACCTTCATCGTTGATCGCAGATTGTTCATCGTTGATCATTGATCGTTGTGTGTGCCATTGATCGATGAGCGTTTGACGTCTTTTGTTTTATATATACAAACATACATATATACGATACACAGTATACAATATGCGATGTAGATATGTACAAATATGTAAAAGTGGATGCCCCCATACATATGCTAATGGGCCGAGCATTTCAAAAAGAATTCTTTGTATGCCAATATATATATGTACATATATATATGTATATATTTATACTGTAACAAGCATACGACATTGGTTTTTGTGAAATTCTTCTTGTTTCTTCTATTATATATATTACGAATTTGAATGTTGTTGCTGCTCAATTTTGGTAGTGGGGAGAGGGGAAATATGCAAACGGTATTCGAGAATACGTCAACAAAAATTCGTGGTATGCGCATTATAAAGCTTTAAATTCGACACGACAACTCGGAAACATTTCTCGTGTCGTTTCGAGAGACGCCCACATGGAACATGCCAAGGCAGAGATCTACAGATACAGATACAGATACAAAGATACACAGCTATAGAGATGCAGATACATTTGCGTGTATACTCTAAGTATTTCACACAAAATTCCTGCTAAATACTATAATATATGTGTAGCTGCTCCATAAAAAAAACACACACACAACAAAAACAACAAAAACAAAAACAAAGAAACCTTGACAACGTCAAGAGCAAATACAAATACAAACACAACAAACAAAAAAAAAAAACATAAATACAAACAAGTGCAGAGTTTGCTTTGAACTTCTTCTTCTTACTCTTCTTGAACTGCAAAGTGTCCACCTGTGCAGTTTAATTCTTCTTATTTTTTAATATTTTTTATTTTTATTTTTTTTGCTGGCATTAGCTGATTCCCGGAATTCTTAAAGTAGCTGCAAAGAACGTCATGGTAAACTGCTTGATTTCTGATTTTTTATTTTTAAAATCTATATAAACTTTTTGCAGTTGCATTTACACTAACAAAACAATAGACTTTCGATAATATATATAGTTTTTATAAAACAAAACAAGATGCAAAAGTTAACTCAGACGTGCCTTGCAGCAAACTTTATATGAAAACTTAAATTTCAAACGAATGTTCTACGACTTAGAAATATTATGATCAGCGTAACAAGATCATACTTAAATACAGAATAGGCAAATTTTGTTTAGATAACTTGAGAAACAAAAAAGTTTTACAAACAAAACCTAATTTCTTAACCGATTGTTCCTATGGCTGCTAAAAGATATAGTGATCTGATTACAAAAAAATTTTTGAAAACATGTTAAGATAATGCTAAAACTCAGAACTGGTGTGTTTGGTTGAGTTATCTTTAAAAATGTAAGTTTTCGACCAATGGTTTCTATGGCAGCTATATGTTATAGTGATCCGATCCGACCGATTCAGCAATGAAAAGCATATTTACCAAGTTTCATCAATATAGCTTTAAAGAGAGACTAGTTCACATAGAACAGATAGAGAGACGGATAGTCGAAAATGGCTACTTTGACTCGGCTGTTGTTGCGGATAAAGAATATATATACTTTATGAGTTCGGAGAAGTCTCTTTCAATGCGTTACGATATTAGTTTTCTTTAAAAACCTAGATAATTAAATTATGTTTCTCGTAGGTAAGGTTAGGTTCAAGCCAATATTACAGTGGTGTCATTTAAATATCAATAGCACTAGCGATAACATTGATTTTAGATTAGATTGTAATAATCAAGAATGCACTATTCAAAGTAGTGTTGAATGATATAGTTTTATATTTTCAAAGTGCATTCGCCTGATATTACTTCCCCCTTCTTTTCTAAAGCTCTGCATGTTTTCCCACCATCAACCATTGTGTTGCTGTTGTTGTTGTTGCTGCTGCTGCTATTGTTGTTGTTGTACTCTGTCATTAACAAAACAACTGTTGCGACCTTCACATACCAGAGCAACCAAGCGACTGTGCGCCAACTGAGCAGCAAGCAGCGCGCAACAAGCAGCGCGCATGTGCACATACATAGCTATTCAGATACTTACATATATAAAACATACATATTTATATACACAGATACATACTTACATACATATGTATGATATGCATGTATAGCGCATATTGAAATAATAATAAGGCGAAAAATCGCAACTGAAAAACGTGAATGCGAATGCGAAACGCGAAATGACGACGACGTCAAAAGTCTCAGACAGCAGCAAAAATTTGTTATAACTTGTACATACAAATGAACATACATACATACATACATGCATACTTACATACATATATAACATATCTATCTGTATCTGATATAATATGCTCTGAAAAGGGAAGTTGCATTGTAAATATGACGAACGTTTTAAGTTTTGCTGGGGGCGCGCATTCCTCGCATAAGGTCGAGCGTATAATTAAAGGGGGGGTATGGAAATGGAGGCTAAGAGGGGAGCACTATTATAATACATATATATGCTGAGAGTTTCGCTGGAAAGAAAAAAAAAGACAGCGTAATTTTTATTTTTTTTGCTGGGAATCCGGCCACATTTCACAACAAATTTCTTAGCAGAACAAATTTAAGAGCTAAATTTCATAAAGAAAGAAACGCAACAAAATTTCTTTGAAAAGCATTTTATTCAAAATTTTTCAAAAATTTTCATTTTGCCATATTTTGTTTATTTATTGTGTTTTGATTTGAGAAATTTGCTTAAGAATTGAAATTTATAATATATGTACATAAGAAAATATTGTTGTAGACATATTTGCACTTTTGCTCAATTGTTTTGCATCAATTCCGCAACTTTTTCAATTTGGGGTTCCGAATTGCACGTAGAATGCTGCTTGTAAATGTGTTGTTATCCATTAACCATATTAGAAAACAGACTTGGCCTAGGGAAATGAGGAACTCAGAACATGTTGTTATGTTTTTTATACTTTTAGTTTTTCAGTTCTCAGAACACTTTATCGATTTATCGGTTTTCAAAACACCAATCAATTCCACTCTTGAGCAAGTTATACGAAATGCATATTTATATAAATTCAATTAAGCTGCATATTTTAGAAAATACAACACGAAAATGACATATGTACGAGCATATATTGGGTATTTGTATAAAAGAGAACATGAATTTACATGTGCATGTGCCTAGAATATTGAATTTATTTTTAAACGTTGATCTACGCAGACTGTTTGGAAATTCACAGCACGAGCAAAAACATTTCACAAATACTACAATATATACATATATAAATATAAATCCATATATATATAGATACACATAGATATATATTTTTTGTGATTTTCTTCTCGCACACTTTGTAGACAGTTTGGCAATTCGCAGCACGCTCGAAAAATAATTTCAAAAAATGTTGATTTTGATATTTATTTCATATGGGATACGTTTAAGTGCGAATATATACTAAATATTATAGGTATATTTTTGTTGTCTTGTCATTTTTGGCTTTACATGAAAATATTTTTCAACAAAAACAACAAAAGAATGAAAGCTGACAAGAAATAAAATATAAATTAATTTTCGTATTTTTTTCTTCTTTATTTTCTTTTCTTTTTATTGTTGTATTTCTTTTTATTATAAAATGCCGCATGTCAAATGGGCCAATTAACATTTCTGTTATTTGCAGCTTTTGTTTTTACATTTTTTTTTTCATGTCTTTTGTTTATAAATAACCAACAAAATGTTTTGTTTAACTTTTTCAATGTATGCAAAATATTTGTGCGCTGTTATTTTTAACTCTAACTCATAAATAATTAAATTATGCATGCATTTTTAATTTTCATAGCTCTCGCAGCTATTTTTTTTTCTTGGATACACTTGCTAAAGCTATTCTAATTTTTTCATCAAATATTGAACGCATTGAAGAAGTAGGCGTCTTCGAAAAGTGTATCAATAATTTGGGATAACTTGTTCTGGTTTCCACTTTCGACGCCATTATGCGGAATGGAAATTCCCTTATACGTCAAAAATTTCTATAACAATTCAACAGTTTTCTTTGTTATTTATACAAAGATTTTAAGCAAACATCAATGATTTTTACATAGTTTTTTTTTTTAAATTCCGTTCTACATATTAATTTTCCTTTTTTTTCTTTTTGTTTTGCAGTATTTCGTAATTAGTTCTTCTTGTTCGATGTTTTGTTAAAAATATCGATGATCGATAATCGTAGCAACTCAAGCATCGATTTCTAGGGCTCATTTCGTATTCCAAAAATCGATTAATCGATATCTTCGGCTGTCCGAATATTTTACTGTTGCTACCTAACCTTCCTCTCTCTTTCAGTCTCTCTCTCTTTCTCTCTGTGCCTTTGCCTCTGCTCATTCCCTAATAATAAATTCTACATAAATCTGGCTAAAACAACAAAAGCCTCGCACAGAATTCCAAAATTATGGTATTCAATTTTAGCCGTTGTTTGTTTATCTTTTTCCAATAAATACATCTGCACATCTACATCTATACACCTATGTATGCATATGTATGCATGTATATAAGCAGAAAACGTGAAAGATTTTCAATTTTATGGTCAACGCTCGTGGCATTCTAAGGAATTTACAGTAAATTATTGTTGTTGCTATAACCAATTGATTAGAATACATATTTTTGCGTTCCCAATGCCGAGAATAAAGATAAAGGAATTAAGTACAGTAGCTATATAGAGAGCTGGGAACAGCTTAAATCTGAGCTAGAACTCAAATGGGAACAGTTAGGGGTATTTTTAATAAGCAATATACTATATTAAGTATTTAGATGTAAACTATGGAAATATTTGCAGATATACATATCTTATTTAACATTTCTAATTCCAATCAGAACATACCGAAACGCAATAATGAGCTGTTCGATCAGTTATCGATAAACCAATTGCTGTGCATGGTAATAGGTTTTAATCGAGCAAAGAAACAAGACAAAATATTTCTAAGCAGCAGCAGATGTACACAATATATGCTCGTATATACATATATACATACATATACATATATGCGTATATGTGTGTGCGTGTGTACGCGATCATTTACTCTAAAGCAAATAAATAAACAAACGCACAAACATGCATAAATAACTATAACTCGTTGCAGTTGCAGCAACACAGCAGCAACTGTTGCTGTTGCCTCCAGCAAAGCAACTCACACAGATACTAAAACACACACACACATACAGACCGCAGCGACGCTGGCTAACAACTGCGCAGCGGCAGCGGCTCAGGAATGCGGTTTTGACAAGTTCTTCTAAAATTGTACGAGCAACTTTGCTATTTACGCTATGAAACGACAACAGCAACAACAACAACAACGACTAGAGAGCGACGGAAGGGGTCGAGAAGAGACGAGAAGAGAGTGTGCGAAGGAGCGCGGAAAGCAGAACAAGCAAGAATGCAGCAAACTGTTTGGCTCAAAGGCTACAATGCCCTGTAGATACATATCTTGTTTAAAAGTAAAAAAATCGAAACAAAAAAAAACAAACATATTTTTATTAGAATATTAAAAATTGTTTACGAAATCTGTAACACATTGAAGCAGACGTTTTTGACCCCATACAGTATATATTCTTTATCCGCAAAAACAGCCGAGTCAAAGTAGCCATTTTCGACTATCCATCTCTCTAACTGTTCTATGTGAACTGGTCTCTCTTTGAAGCAATCTTGGTGAAACTTGGTAAATATGCTTCTTTTTTCTGCAGAGAGTACATATGTCACAATCGGTCGGATCGGATCACTATAACATATAGCTGCCATAGGAGCGATTAGTCGAAAACTTTCATTTTTAAAGATAGCTCAACCAAACTTACCAGCCCTGACTTTTAGCATAATCTTAAAACGTTTACAAAATTTGGTTGTAATCGGGCCACTATATCTTTTAGCAGCCAATCGGTTAAGAAGTTAGTTTTTGTATGAAAAACTTTTTTATTTCTGAAGCTACTTAACCTAATTTACCTATTCTGTATTTTAGTATGATCTTGTATTGAAATCTGACTAATATATCTTATAGCTGTCATAGGAACAATCGGTCGAAAGTTAAGTTTACATATTCTCTGCAAGTGTGTGTTCGAAATGCCGAAGATAACTTTTTGAGACTTTAAATTTATAAAATTATAGCCTTTATGGAATGTAGATGCAAAACGTGATCAATGCCCATTTTGATGGATCAAGAGTACAGGGTATTTAAACAAGCAAACGGGTAGAGTGGGAGCGGGTACGGCTGCCAGCGTTGAGCTGCAGATGGTGTGGAGGGGGAGGGAGATAGTGAGAGAAGGGGGCACAGAGAGTATGCGGGGGGTGCTGCGCCACGCTGCTGCTTGAGGCAAGCCCAACAACAGCAACAACAACATTGGCAGCAACTGTTGTTGTTGTTGCTGTTGTTAAATATTTCAAAGTTGCAGTGAACTCGTTGCAAACGCGGCACCAATTGAATGCAATTTGTGTGTGTGTGTGTGTGTGTGTGTGTGAGTGTGCATAAGTGTGTGTGTGTGTGTGGATGCATTTATTGAAGCAATGCGCGCATTGCCTTAAATGCCAACTTACTACTATTTCTGCTGCTGCTGCTGCTGCTACGCCCAGCTTGCTGTTGTTGTTGTTGCTTTTGTTGCTGTTGCTTTTGTTGTTGTTGCTTTTGTTGCTGTTTGTGCCTTTTGTATTTGGCAAACATTCCAAACGGCCATAAAATGTTCTTATTTATGTATCTTTGTATGTTGCAAGCTGCACACGACTTTTATATTGTGGCTAAAACTGCAGTTGCAGTTGCACCTTGGTACAAAATTCATTTGTACCAACATTGTTGATCAAAAATAAAACAAGAAAATAGTTTCAAGTTTTTTAAAATTTTTAGTTATTGAGTACAACTGAATATATAATCAGGTATGTTCCCATGTCCGTTAAGTTTTTCACTCCGATTCGTTTTTGGTTTCGTGTTCCCGTTTTCGAAAGTTCTCACCTTGGAAAGCTAATTTCTCAATCCAAAAATTGATTAAAAGCTAACTTTTCAATAACAAAACTTATTTCGCAACGAAATTCGGAATTTAGAACAGCTAATAATTGCGAATTCGATAATTTTGACTGGCATTGGCAAAGAGAAACAGGCCGGCATATAATAAACATACCAAAGAACAGTTTTGGTACATTTGTGGCACATGTGGCAACAACTGCTGTAGCTGCAACAAAGCGGATGGGGGGATAGAAGGGGGCGATGTTTGGGAACGCAGCAGAGTTGCTTTGACATGAATGTCAGCTTTGCGCATTTAAGCAGTTTAATCAACATTTTTTTTCTTGATTCCTTCTTTTTTGTTGTGGTTGTTGTTGTTGTGTTTGTTGTTGTTGCTGCTGTCTTCTAAGACGCTGCTGCGAAGCCGGTTTGTTGGCCATTTCATGCATGCAACACAACTAGCTCCCTTCCCCTACTCCCTCCCTCAACGTTCTCCACACGTTGCACAAAGCATAGCATTCTATGTGCTGCACTTGAGTGCAATGTATCTGTAGCTGCAGTCAGAAGTATCTATGTATCTATGCAGCTATATATGTCTCTTTTCGAGTGTGTGTGTGTTGTGTGTGTGTAGTTGTCGTTGGCACGCTGTGAATTCTATGCAACGTTCAAATGTGATTGCACTTTTCTCAACTTTGCAACTTTGCACCGACAAAAAAACAACAACAGCAGCAACAAATACAGCAACAGCAACGACAGCAGCAACAACATCAACATGGAGCTGGGGCTGAAAGTGTTGCGATGCTGACCCACAAAACCAATAAATTCCAGCTCAAGTATCTGTGGAATGCGCAGGGAGAGGAAAGTCGGGATAAGGGGGAGGAACACAAAACAAAGATACAGATACTCGAAGATCGAGCAACAAAATGAATTATGCGCGCTGCAGCAGCAGATGCTACGGGTTAAAGCTAAAGATACAGATACATTTTAGTGTGGTATTTAAAGAATGCACAGCGCGAAACAGAAAGAGAGAGAGAGAGAGAGAATAGGTCTTATCACTTCATTAGGCCATAAATTCGACAACAAAACATGAGCACGAAAAAAAAAAGTCAAAAACCATTCAAACATTCCACAGCGCTTTTTATTGAGTAGCAGCGGAGGCAGCTAAAGCATGCAACAGATACAGATACAGATACAAATACACAGTTACAGCTGCAGATACTTCTGGCCGTGTGGCCAGTCATGTTAATTATGCAGCATACGGTTCGCATGCGGCCGAAAAAGATACAGATACAAATATACAAATACGCGTGCGCAGCGACTTCTTTTTCACTCGTTCTCTTTCTCTGCTCCTCCTTCATCTCCTCCTGCTACTTCATCTCCCTCTTCATCTTGAGCAACTTAAGAATATGTTATGCGCACTCAAATGGCATTCGGAAAGTGCTACTGAAAAATAATACAAAATAAACAAAATGTTTTTCGTGCAGCCAACAAAAGAAAGAAGACAAAACAAAAGAAGCAGAGAGGGGGAGACAGAGACAGGACAGACTGTATCTTTTGGAATGCCTTTAAGCCGCAGCAGTCTGCATTTCTCTTTCTCTCACTCGTCTCTTGGAACAGCTGATTACAGCGTACATCGTTTTGTGGCCAGTGCCTGATTAGGGCAATTAATTGCCACAAGATTGGAATGCAGATGCCACAAAACAGGGTCTCGTTCCCCCCTCTTTTCACCCCTCTTCAAACAGTCCCCACCTTCAAGCGGCAGTCACTGACAAGCGATCAACAAACAAGGCAATTGCATACCAAAAGCAGCTGCAACACATGGCACACATGCCAATTCTGGCATTGGATTGCAATCCTATCCTATCCTATCGTATAATATAGTATAGTATATGGTATTGTATTGTGTTGCATGGTATTTGTATTTGACTTGGGTTTGCTTAAGTTATGTTGGGTTTAGCAGCGTTAGAGCAGACATGCCTGTGGAGAGTGCTGCCCAAGTGAATAACAGAATAAAGACACCAGATATTTATATTATCGAATTGATACTATCGATATTATCGATGTATTTTTAGGCACTTTCTATTACATTTCTATCGCTTCGATTATTGGCATTGAGTTGAGGTACGATTGTAAAAATTAAATCGATATTTTAATGGAAAATATCGAACTTTTGATAGATCGCCTACATATCGTTCAGCTTGTCAGCAAATTTAGCTCAACTAAACTTTGATTATGTAATATGTCTTGCATTCAAACAGAATACAGAAATCAGGAAATGCTTGAGCTTATATATGTAACTATAAACATATATAAAATATAGTCTATGGTTACATTTTTTTCGGGTCTGTCTGTCTCCTTCCGCTTCAGCAAAATGGCATAGCAACAACTGCAACATAAAACGACATACGATATAAACAATGCAAAAATGCAAAAGTATCTCATAGCAATTTATCTTGAGTAAGCACATTCCTTTGTTTGCATTTGTTTCTTTTCATTTCACTGTATACTCTGTAATGTGATTTCAAAAGGGTGTAATAGAGTAAGTTTTTGAAGTGAACTCAAATCAAGAAAAAGTACTTTTATAGTTTTGTTTTGGTTGAGCCTGTTCCGGTTTTCACTTTCGGCAACATTTTGCGGAATTGAAATATTTTTAAAATTTGCTTATTGCTGTTGATCTTGTGAATTGAATCCTATCTCAATTTAATTCTTGAACATGTGAAAGTGAATTCAAACCGCAAAATCTTAACATAAGTGAAAATCAGAGCAGGCCTTACGTTTGATGTATTTTTTAGAGCTGTTTAAGAGACATGTTCAAGTCGAGCGCATTCTTTCTGTGTTGTCCGTTTCTTTACTTTATTATTTTTCATTACATGCATGGAAAATTGCTACCTTTGCAGAGACAGCGGCAGAGGGGCAGAGGGATAAGCAGAGGCAGCTGCGGGCACACAAAACGCATATATCACGATCACTCAAGAGCCAGCTCAGTTCAGTTCAGTTCAGCTCAGCACATGGCGATTCCAAACGACGACGATCAGCAATGCAGACGAGGCAAGAAAACGCCTGCGGAACGCGCATTCGCAATTCGAAATTCGCATTCAAAAGCAGCTCGAAATCCAAATCCAAAACCAAAGACACAGCGAACGAGTCCGAATTGGAGCCAAAGTCAGAGCTTTAGTTGGAGGCTATACTCGTAGGCAGAGAGCGCCATATGCTGTCTCCCTTCCTCCCTCTTGCAAAAAGGGGGGGTTGGGGGGGGGGGGCAACTTAATTTTCTGCTCACGTTTGCAGTTTTGCAGAGGTTTGGCGAGTGAAAAATTGCCCAGCTGCTGAAATGACAGCTGAATTATTATAAATCGATATATGTATGTATATATGTCGATATATGTATGTATGCACATGTATGGGTATGACTAGTAGGGGTGGGGTATGGCTAGTAGGGGTATTCTTAAAGTACTAGCATAAGCATCTCCAAAACTAGACTTATCGAGTTGTTTTTTTAATAATTTATAACATGGTTTATGATATTGTCTATCTATTTTATTTGGAATGTTTCCAATTCCCTAAAAAATGTTTGTCTTAATTCGAACTTTATCAAACTTTTTAAATTTAAACAACATTCGAAAATTGCAAAAATAATACAACAGAAGGAAGAGCAGGGTAAGAGTAGAGTAAGAGCAGCGCAGGCGCAGGGGAACAAGAAAAAAAGAGAAGAGGAAGGTGAGTCAAAGTCACAAAATGAAGCCGCATCTAAATTACAAGGCCGAAGCCTGCATACCCTTACTAACTAACTTTATGTATATCGTTTTAATAATATAACTAGTTAACTGTAAAACGATTTCATCTTTAATCGAACTTACTTCCATTTTCACTTACATCTAACCTTAAACCACAATCTTTTCAATTAATTTTGTAATAAACGTTACCAAGTTAATTTTTTTGTTGTTAACTATCAAAACTATCGATAGATCTGAAATCGGTGTTACCAATCGTGTTTTTATTTTCGATGCTTGTTTTTCTTTTTCACTTGTCTGTAACAGTTTTGGACGAGCGCTTTTTTTTTTTTTTGTATAAACAATGGCGATTGCGGCAGCGTCGCTTTGAGCCATGCTAATAGCTTTTTGGCCAATTGTTGTTGCCATAATCCAGCGACAGACATTGTTTAATTTTTGTACATTTTTGCTTTAGTCTGAAGTCAGTTTGTCAGTTTTGTGTTTGTTTTCGTTGACAGTTTCTCAAAACATCGATCATTGTGAAAACTTTTGACTAATTTTGCGCGAAAAAAAAAACAGCGAGACCGACAGAAAGAGAGAGAGAGATAGGGACAGTGTCTAGACTCGGTTTGTTAATTTTCAATCAGCTTAAAAATTTGCCGATTGATTTAAAAGCAAGTCTTCAACTATTATAATCGCATCCATTGTAAATAACTATCAACAAAATACAGCTACCGGTTATAATAGCATTTTGGGATTGTTTTTGTTTTTGTTTTTGTAGAGCCGCAATTCGAAAACTAAAATTCCAAAACTCGAACTCGTTCGTCTTTCATACAAAACGTTGTTAAGTTCGAGCCGCCAAAATGGGCCTAGCGAAAGCGTACATGGGCCACACTGAAAGAAAACATTGCAAATAAACGCATAGTGATAGATACATTTGAAAACAAAATCGTAAAGATCCAAAAAAGTTTTTTTTTTTGTTTAGCAACAATCGAACTTTGCAATCAACTGTAAATTGATCTGTATCTTTATCTTTATCTGTATCTGTATCTTTAGCTTTTGCTGTATCTTTATCTGTATTGTTATTTGTATCTGTATTTTTTCGGTATCTGTATCTTTACCTTTTTCTGTATTTTTATCTGTATCTTTAGCTTTTCTGTATCTTTATCTGTATTTTTATCTGTATCTGTACCTGTACTTATGTATTTCTGTATCTGAATCTGAAAATTAATCTTTATCTGTATCTTTAGCTATATCAGTATTTGTATTTCTATTTGTATTTCTATTCGTATTTGGATCTGTATTTGTATCTATATCTGTGTCTTTATTTTGTATCTATATCTCAACTGTGTCTTTATCTGTATCTTAATCTGTATTTGTATCTTCGTCTTTACCTGTACCTGAATCTTTATCTCTACCAATATCTTTACTTGTATCTGTGTCTTTATCTGGCTGTATATTTATCTTTACCTGTATCTTCGTCTTTACCTAAGTCTTTTACTGTATCTGTATCTTTATCTGTATCTTTATCTGTATTGGTATCTGCATCTCAAAATGGACAAGCTGCTTGGATTGAAGCGTTCTAATTCTTGGCCGTGGCATTTTCAAACGTATCCGTTGCCAATTGCATAAAACCCGCTATATACCAGAGTTACATATGTATATATGTATCTACATATGTATGTGTGAATGTGCGAGTGTGTGTGAAAGTGTGTGTGTGCGCGTGTGGAGCATGCGTGCCATTATGCATTAGATGTGGCGATCTTTTTATTTACTTTTTTTTTGTTGCCAGAGCAGAAAACAGTAAAATTTGCATAAAATTCAATTTGGTTGCTGTGCAAGATGCCAACCAATCCACACACACATACACACACACACATACACACACACACACATACACACACACTCGCACAGTCAATGCAACTTGGAAAGCTGCAAAACGGCATTTTTCATTTAATAAATTGCACAAGGCAAATGCAACAACAGCAACAACAAGAAAAAAGCAATAAAGCTGAGCGACACTTGTCGTTAATCGATAGCTATCGATACTATCGATAGTTCCAGCTATATATCGATACCTTGTACACTAAAGAACTAAAGGCTAATTTCGTCCTTCCGTCCAACGAACATCTGATTTGCGCTTAATTAGCACATGTTGAAAAGGAAATCATTAAGCTTGATAAAAATCACAAGTGTTGACGGAGCACAGAGAAAGAGGAAGAGGGGCAGAGTGGGGTGGAGAGAGAGAGAGAGGGGCAACAAGATCGAGCGAGTTGACAGGAAAAGCTCAACAGATGAAAAGAAAGAAAAACTTAGATCGCAGTTGAAGTGGAAGTTGTGGCAGTTTGCAACTTGCAACTTGTGGCAATGTGGCAAGAAAGAAAAACCGCCGCTAAAATGGGCAAAACATGCAGCGCGACAGCAGAGAGCAGAGCAGAGCCTATGTATCCAGCAGATACATTATGTATCTATGTATCTTTAGCTGGTGGTGGTGTGGCAAGTGCGAGTGGCAAGTGCAAAAGAAAATATTTTTTGACGCTTTGGGTCGCAACAAAGTAGAAAATGTTGCTGCTGCTGCTGCTGTTGGCGACGCGTCGTGTTACAAGTTGCAAGTTGCAGTTGCATTCATGCGCGTAATCAAATTGTAATCACGGCTTGGACAACGACAACTACAACAACAGCAATTGCGACAACAGCTTTGCTTGTTGTGGTTGTTGTTGATGTTGTTAAGTGGAAATACTTGTTGCACAAATGCAATGCAGCCTGTTTTTGCCACTGCAAGTAACTATCCACAGCTGTACAGTAAAGCCTGGCTAGGTGCAACTTTCATAAATTCTGCATAAATCATGCCTAAAATGCATTAATTCATGGATTTTTCTTAGTGTACAATGTTTGTATTTATAATATACATTGTATATGTATAAATGTAGCTTTGTAAGTAGGTATGTACATATGTACGTATGTATGTATGTTTGTATAAAAAATGTAGCTGATGCATAACCCTAACAAATGCGCAGATGTTTCATTTCATTTGATTTTTAAAGCAAAAACTAAACGAAACGAAACGAGACGAAGAAATTCCTCAATGCTTTATAATACTCGGTATTCATATTCGTATTCGTATGCGTATTTATATTCGTATTTGTATTTGTATTTGTATTCGTGTATTCGTTTAAAGCAAGTTTCTTTCAGTTGGGTTGAGTTGAGTTTGTAATTCATTCGAAACATTTTGAACAATGTCCATGCAATTTGAAACAAACAAAGGGAATGTTTGTGTTAATTGAAAGCGTGAAGCACACACACTTAGAAACACACACACACACACATATGTAGCTACAAAACGTACAGAAGAATTTGAGAAATCAATTATTTCGAAACTGCAAAATTCCTACATACATTTGCAATTGTTTATGCTAAAAACTAAACAGACACACGGCCCGCGCATGAAAGAGACAGACAAAGCAAGCGCGAGCGTTAGAGCGAGAGAGCAGACCAAAAATGTGAGCAAACTTCGAGGCAAAACGGCAACAACAACAAAAAACGCTCGTGGGGCCAACTAAAATGTATCTATGCGATACATGGCCTGATGTGCGACGTCGACAGCGACAGCGACGTTGACGTCGTCGTTGTTTTTGTTTTTGCCTTCGCCATTGCTTCGAGAGCCTACCACCAGCCCCTCCCTCTTCCCTTCATTACTCTCTTGCTAACTCTCACAGCGATCACACTACTATGCCTATTGCAGCTCATGCGCTCTCTCGCTCTCTCTCACTTTGCCCTGCGTCTGTTCCCGCTCTCTGTTCCCTGCGTCTGTTCCCTTTTTCTGTTCCCGCTCTCAGTTCCCTTCATCTGTGCTCGCTCTCTGTTGCCTGCGTCTGTTCCCTTCCTCTGTTCCCATCTTGCTCTCTTTCGCTCGCTCTCTCTTGCTGTGTGCGTGTGACATACACTCACACAAATGCACACATTACGTATGAGGCATTTTTTAGTTTGCTCGCCTTTTATATTTGTTGTTGTACGTTTTTTTGTTGTTTTTTTTGCAGATCATTCGCTGAGCTTTATTTAACTTTTGCTCTCTCTCTCTCTCTGTCTCTCTCGCAGCTTGGCCCCCAACAATCTTAGCCTGTCCCCCTTGCCACTTCTTGTTGTTGCTTTTGCCGTTCGCTTTGCTGTACATTTTTTTATATTTTGCTGTTGTTTTGTTGTTGTTTTACATTTGAGTTTTTGTTTGGTGCTGTTGTTGTTGTTGCCTCAATTCAGTTATACTTGGAGTCTTAATCATCGCATTGGAATGTTTACATACTTAAAGTTGTTGTTGCTGTTGTTGTTGTTGCTTTTGTTTTGTATTTTGTTTTGCTGCCCTGTTAAAATATGTAATTTATTTTGCTTTTATTGATTGCTGCTCGTTTTGCGGCTGCGGCGCTGCAGCTGCGTCTGCCTGCTGCTGTTGCTGCTTCTTCTTCCCGCATTCCATTGCATACTCATACACATTCACATGGGAACACACACACACACACACAAGGCAGATGCACAACGCACCTTTTCTTTCCGGTTGGAGTTGCGATCGGATCGCTTCAGTTGGAATTGGAATTTATATGGGTTTTATTATTGTTTCTCTTTCTTTACTTTTTTATTTTTACTTGAGGCAACCTCGCCAAACAATCTATTTTGTAGTAGTTGTAATTACGAGAGAGAGAGAGTGAGACAGCAAAGCATAAACATATAACCTGCCGCAATATATTCATGGGCGTAGTCAAGATCTGAACTGGAGGCGACGGAATGTTTAAAGGAAATTCGTCAAAAGTGGAAGCCAGAAACATATACACAAAATACTGAATCTTTTGAAACCGAGTTCGAACCCCGAGTCTATTTAGTTGTCATAGTTTGACAATTTGAGGAATTGAGAACAGCAATCAATTCCGCCAACATCGAAAGGAATCGCAGTTCAGAACATTTTAATAGCCTGCTTAGTTTAAAATGATACTTCCTTTTGCTCGTATTTTGCACCCCTCTTCACTACGTCCATGATTAAATTTACTTTCAAACTTTTCTTAACAAATACAAAGTTTATTATGCCTTATTTCCAAGTGTGGAAGCTGTCCACCTTTTGGGCTCCCCTTTGGTTACGCCGCTTAACATATTTGTATATATGTATATGTTTGATCTATATAGAACACTTACCGATCTCTGGGATCTAGCCATGTGGTCTTTTTGTTGATATGATCTATATAATATGTCTTGCCATCGAAATCCCTGGCAATGTCCCAACCATCGGGAAGGGGGAATTCGCTGTGGTGTCCTCCATGGTGCTGATGATGTTGTTGTTGTTGCTGCTGATGATGATGATGATGTGGATATGGATGTGGATGCTGTCGCGGTTGTTGTTGCTGTTGTTGTTGTTGCTGCTGCTGATTCGACGACATTTTGGCAACAACGAATACAAAAAAAACTTGTCTGCGGTAATTTGATTATTTTGTATTTTGTATATATTTTAATATTTTTTTGGTTTCTCTTGTTTTTATGCTATTTGCCTTTTGTGCAATGTTCCACATGCAACAACAAACATATTTCCACGGACGCGGTAAGAGAGAGAGAGGCAGGCAGGCAGGCGCACGGCAGAGCAAGCGAGCAATGCGAACGATACACAGCGCGAAAGAGAGAGAGAGAGGCAGCTGCCAAGGCGCGGGCGCGCGCTCTCAATTATTTATTTATTTTTTCATAACTGCATTCCATTCCAACACACACATACACACACGTACGTACACTCACACACACGTGGCTTGTCACAAATACGCAGATAAATACTCTCGCGCACAACGCGCCATACGATCACTTTATTGCTGGGATGTTGTTGTTGTGCTGCTGCTGATGTTGTTGTTGTTGGATTGCTGCTGTTGTTGTTTTTGGTTTGCTGCTGCTTCTTCTTCACTCAAAAGTCACACACAAAAATCGAGTGCAATTGAACAAAAAAATGCTGTTTTTTAATGCTTAATTAAAACTAATTAAAAAAATTATTTATGCGTTTGACTTTTACTTTTCCGAGTTCAAAACGCCGCACAATCGATTCAGAAATACGATCTTTGAGTTTGTTATTCCTATCCAAATTCAACTTTATAGACACATTTTCGAAATATTTTGCATCTAAAATATTTTTTCGATTTCTTTCAAACTTTTGTATTTTTTTTTGCGCACAAATCGACCGCACTCTTCAACAACAACGGACTGACTGTTTTAAGAAATCATCATTTAATCGTTATCGAAAATTAATCGTAATCGTTATTTGCTTTGGCATATGAAAACAGTTGATTAATCTGCACTTTACAGCAAATGTTAGACTTAACAGCAAGTTTCACTTATTTCAAAAAGAGCTGGCCTTTTTAACAGCAGCATGCAAAGCCGCGGTTTCGTGTTTCCCAAGTGAAATCGAAAGAAACATTTGGTTTTAGGCTCGAAAAATTCGGAATAATTCTAGGATCTCAAAACTAGGTTTGGAATATTTTTTTGTTGGGGAAAAAATGTGTTAAAAAGCTATTTTTAGTTCAGCCGATATTCGCGCCACGCACTGGTCTATCGATAATGCATTACAGTTCCTTTTTGAGTTAACAGAGTAGCGGAGATTGTTGATTTTGGAGGCGCTGCGCATAATTTTAGCAAGAAATCAATAAGCCATTTAAAAAAAAAATCGCGCGAGTTTTTGTTTAAATAGTTTCACCGATTTCTTGCTAAATTTGTTCGAAGTGCCGCCAACTTAACAAATTGAACTCACTGTTAACTTTTATAGCGCTGTTAACGACAACATTGGCACAACTTAAATTGGATTTTTATTATAGTTTCCGTCATTAAAGTCAGCCTCCGATGCCGGTTTTGAAAACCTAGAATTTTTCTGCATTTTTTGAGCCCAAAACCAGATTTATTGATCGCTGTTTCGCAGGGGTAGTTATATCGAAACATTGCCGAATTTTTGCGTGTAAGGACTTAAGGCCTATGCTCATTTCAAATGAATGCGCGCGTAATAAACAATCTGGCAGCACTGCTGTGCAAGTGGAGCAATTCTGTTAGGTGTGGAGCATAATTAGTTCGTACAGCAACCACTTTCGTTCAGTGTTGCACAAAATGAGCACTTGATGGCGCCAGCATTTCATTTCAGTTTTCAAATTTAGAAGTAGCGCCATCTATGCGTGAAGGCGAACAAGAGTATTAATTTTGGCGGTACTCGACTAGCAGATACTCTGTAACACATTTGATAATGCGCCCATTGTTATATTTTTAACTCAAAGAAACAATTTAAAGAGGCGGTACTTCGAACGTTGACACAGCACTAATAACAACAGCCACAAAAGCATTCAGCACTTGCTACAATAACAATGAGTGCAACAACAATCATATGATAAGACAATGCAATAAGAAGCCGACAAACACAGTTATTTATAATACAGTCAGGCTTACTTAAATCGAATTCTAGAGTTGTCAAAAACAATCGATATTTTGACTGTGAAATGAATGTTAGATGCGATTAATCGAAAAACTATCGATTGTAATGTTGTAAAATTGATCATCGAACTAATCGAATATTCCATGATTATTTAAATCCGAAATACGCCAAAATATAAAAATAAAGAGAATGAATAAAATCTTGTTATACATACATACATAACTGTTCCATTTTCCACTTTCGTTTAATTATTCTTTGATCAAATCAAAGTGAATTCAAACCGCAAAATCTTAACAAAAGTGAAAGTGGCTACATTCAAAGTTAAATCACTTTCTTACCGAAAGTGGAAACTATAATCTCTCGTTCATTATAGCGTAGTTTGACTGTAGACTATTATATTAAAAGTATTATAATAATAACAAAACTCTAGACAACTTTATGCATAACAAATTGTTCTCTTTGACTGTCTGTTGTAGATTTTGTTGCTATTGTTGTTGATGTTGTTGATGTTGTTGTTGTTGCAAGCTTTGTCATTATTTGCTTAAAAAGTCTTTGCACTTTTCAACACTGTTTGTAATGAATTTTTAATTAGTTTTCACAGAGCTGCCTGTACTACATGCATAATAAGCATGAACGTTGCAATCTTTGCATTCCGACTGCCATATACTCTATTTAGATATTTTGATTGTTTGGATGTGAAATAAGTTGATGGCATCTTTTAGCCATCGATAGATATATTAATCGATTATTTCAATAGTCGATAGTTTCAATAGTCCCAAAATCCAAAAATTCGATAGTATTGTTGATGTTAAATAATTAACTTAAACATATCTTTTTAAGGACAGCAAACCTTTTGACTAGATATTATCGATATTATAGAAAAATAATCGATAATGATAGCTGTCACTAGTTAAGCGAACAATATCGATTATAGATTATATCACTGTGGACGGCAGTTCACGCTAGTGACGAAACATAACGAAGTGTGCAAAGGGCGACTAGCATTATATATAACAAGAATGAAATCTATATTGCGAGCAGACAGATTTCAAATGAGCGGGCGGATGAGCCCTTTTTCAATTTTGGGAACAGAGTATTAACATAAATACTTAGTACAGGCTCTTGAACACAATTACAACCAAAGACAAGGTAAACATTTTAGCATGCACGCATGCTCCCAGCTCCCTCTCCCTCTCCCTTTCTGTCTCTGTTTCGTTTGGTTATGTCCCTATATCTACGCCTTCTGTTTCTCATTTCACATGCACCCTCTCCTTTTGTTCACTTACCTCTCTTTCACTTTGCGCTGTCATCGCCTTTGTTGCCCCTGAGCCGCTCTTTAATCAGATAAGACAAGCGGAGTTGCTGAAAGCTTGCCACGCCCACAGGCCCTTACACTCCCAACACGCCCAACACGCCCACAATATGTGCTGAAGCCGTTTATTTTGACTTTTGTGGTTAACTAAATCATTTGGCTAAAAGAAGCAGAAAACAGCAGGCTAAACACAACAACAACAGCTTATGAAGTTAAACTTGTGCCTGGTTTTCTCATGTACATATTAAAGTTCATGTTAGTTGCCATGTAGTTTTGTTTGGCATTAAGTTAAATTGTGCATCGCTTTTGCGGTTCTATTCTTAGTTATATAATAATCTTTTTTATTTTAAGTTTAATGTCTGAAAATATATGTGAAACAGAATTTAATTTTAATTAAAATGGCAAATTTAGGCAATTAATTTGAGGTTATATCAAAAAGGTGCGTGTTTTTGGAATTGCGGGCAATCTTTGGTCGCTTTTGTGACACTTTAACAAAGGACGCGGCTTCGAAATCGAATCAAAAGACCAAACTAGATGAAGATTAGAAGTATTTCATTTGATTTTAATTTAGTTCAGGTGAGCCACAAAACAAGCAATCAGTTCCTTCAAGGGTCAACCTGTTGCTTTGCAACATAATCCTTTTTGATTTCTTAATACCTGCACATACATTACACATACATATAGAAAAGCCAACAAATTGTATGTGTTGCGGCTTTGTTCTGTTAGGGAAGGCTTCTTTTGAGGCCATGCCAAATTGTGCACAACTCATTATTTGCTGAAATGCGAACACAATCAGAGAAAGTTGCCAAAGGTTCCCATTGAAATAATAGTACATTGTAAGCAAAGTTGAGACTTTAATGAAGTAGTCTAATTAGGCACACCAAAGGAAGTTCTAGGATATCCGGCAAATTGTGTTCAGAGCACAATGCAATGTGACATTTACAAATTGTGTTTCTAATGTGATTATATTATAGAAATAAATAAGTTATACGAGATTTTGAAACACTTGTGGAAACTAAGCTTTCCTTTCTGCTTATTTTAAGGTACAATATTAAATCAAATGCAATTATACTTTCGATAATATAAATATGTATAATATATTCTAAAATCTTAATCTTAAAAAAGTAAGGAAAAACCAAGTAACACTTTGCTCAAAAGCAGCTACAATTTGTGGCAAGCCTATCACGTTTATGCAAAAGAAGCAGAAGTAGCCTAGGCTAAGATGGCAATGTGTGAATAGCTCAGGATAATCCAGGCCTATCTGCCTTTTACCAATTACAGTCAATTGCAACAATCTGGGGCAACTTTTAATCAGTTGTGTCAGCAAAGCTGGTGAGCTACTGTCATAAACATTGAAGGATTAAATCTTTAAGTCTTTAAGGACTTGCAGCAAACTGAATAAGTAGTTTGAATATAATCTGACAATCATAAGACAGCAATTGAATAGGGTTTCACGTGCGAAATGATATATTTTGAAGATCTATAATGGAGACATGGGAAAAAGCAATTGACAGCGCTGTCTGCCCCAAAATCATTATTCAAAGCCCAAACATTAAAGCATTTTGAGTGCCAAACAGTGTCGACAATCAATCTGTGGACATGTTCTCATTGCTAACGCAATTTCTTTTCTGTATTTTCCTCTTTTCCCTGTCACAGTCAATTTAGCACTACTTCGAATGCTAAGACAGTTCCCCACTGATTACAGCTTTTCTTTTACCTTTTTCTTTCTTAAAACTTACTGCATTTACATGGACATTAGCCAAAATAGTACCTTTGTCAGCTACAATTGATGTGAAAGTTTCGACAGTTAAAAGTTGACAAATGCACTATAGATAGTTTTTAGATTCTTCTAGAAATATTTGAGCTAGGGTTTATAAAAATCCTTTTTCTTTCAATCATATTAAAGTAACTAAGAGCACATTTTGTCTTTTATTATAGTCACAATTTCAAATGATGACATTAAAACCAATAATTTCATGGTATAATAAACAGTAGAAGGGTGTTGAAACAAGAGGTGGGGAGCGGCAACATAAATCTGAAATGAAATACATTAAACACACTTCCCCTACTTTTGTCGAGAGATGATAAACAAAGTTGCAGCCACACAATCATTTCACAATGTTGCCACAAAAACAAACTCACAATTCAGCACTTGAGATATATTATGTTGCCTTCTGGATCCATTCCCTAGTTCTTAAGGGCACCTCTTCCAAAGGAACTGCTGCAATCAATGAGCAAACAGTGTTGCATTTCTTGGGACTCCCAACGTTGACTCTGGGGCACATAAAACATTTTAGAGAAATGTGCACACGGCCAAGTGGACAAAAGAAATTGGCTACTTAATGCAAGCCAAAAGCAGCTTCCAAAATATGGCTGAAGAGGAAAGGGGGGGGTAGTGTGTCTCCAGATACGGTTGCGGATGCGAACACAGTATCTTTAAGTGCTGGCAGCCGCAATTTATTATGATCATTTGGCATAATTCATAAAATCCGACAGTTACCTGTAAATAGTAACCAGCAAGAGTAACTGTAACTGTGACTGTAAGTGTGACTGTGACTGTAAGTGTGAGCGCAAGTGTAGCTGTCACTGTAACTGTATTAGAGAAGCTGAGCTGCAATGCAAAAAGGGTTCGCACAAGTTGTCGTCCTTTGTCCGCATTCGCATGACAAGTAAAGCCACCAAGGACCAATATCACTTTGCCAACAAGAGCTGCTGCTGTGGGAACAGCAACAAAAACAGGAACAGAAAAAAGCAGAAGAAGTAAGAAAAGTTAAATAAAAAAAAATCAGAAAGAAAAGCTATAGTGACAAAGATACATACTCTTGCAGCAACATTTTTCAAGTAAAAACTTAATATTCAAGCAATTGTTGCTATAACAGCTATAAGATATAGTCGCCCGATTTTGAACAAACTTGGTCAACATATACGGAACATAATAACATTGCGCACAAATGAGTTAGGTTAAGATATCTGTTTAAACAGCAATGTTTTTCATACTGAAGTAAGCTCAATTTTGAAAAAACAAAAATATTTTCGGAAAGAAATAAAATTGAAGTGCTACATCAATCCAGAAGTTGAAATACGACCAATGAGTTATTCCGCATTGAAATCGGTCCAGTTTTTGACAAAGTTAAAGGTGTCCTATATTGAAATATGTAGTCCAATTAGAAGGTAATGGTAACGAAGATCGGACTAAGCCGGACTGTACTAGATAGTAAGCTATAGTCACTCGATTTCTATAAAAAACAAGAACATGCTAGAACTTTGAACATAGAAACAGACGGACAGACAGAAGGACAGACGGAGATGGCTAACTCGACTTGTCTGTTGATGCTGATCAGGAATATATATACTTATTGGAATGCCACGATCCATATGTTATACATTTTGTGACAAATTTAAAATACCCTCTCTCTGAAATACAATGTGTAACTAAATTTGTGCGAAGTAGCATGATTTATGCCTTCTACGAGTACGATGAATGTGTGTTTGTGTGAGGATATTTGTATCTGCGGCTTCATTACTTCTATACCCTGTAACCACAACAGAGAGCGTGTAGAGATAAGAGACTAAGCCGAACTTGTCAACTTTACCTATAAATATGACCACATAAAAAAGTAAATTCATTTAAGAAGCTTAAAATGTGTTAAGAACATTTTCTATGCACTTTAAAGTAAAATTTGAAATCTACACTTTTTTTAAGGTTTTCCATTTTTAAAATGTACCCAACATGCAAGTAGTTATTCGTAGACAAGTCAACTTTAATTACTGAATTTAATCAAATATTCATGAATTTATATTAATTTTTGATATTTTGGTCTGCAGATTCAAACATATTTGTTCCTGATCAGTGTCAACAGCTGCGTGAATACAATCTTATATTTTACTCGATGTCAGTTAATTAAAAAAAGTAGACATTTCTTTAAAATTTTAAATACTTATCAGGCAGAGGGTATCTTTTAGTCGGACACACTCCTGTAACCTGTGCTCTTTATGATTTTGCGGATTTATGGTGAAGATGCTTTCAAAATGTTTCGACTGCTGCTGCTGTTGTTTCGTTCTTGGGTCTGCTCGATGTCACCTTGGATTTGGGGCAAGGCTTATTTTATTTTTTGGGACAGCTCGACGCTAGCCGCAAAAGCCTCAAAATGAAAACTGCGTTCAAATCTAATTTGCTGCTCTTGCCGCACTTGCCACTGCTGGCATTGCTTCCACTGCTTCTGCCACTGCCACTGCCACTGCCACTGCCACTGCCACGTCCATCGTAAATGCCACATGACTCTGCAGTAGTCTGAGCAGCGTGCGGAGACCAAGTCTAAAGTCAAAATAGGTTTTAGCGAACGATTTGTGGCCAGAACGAACCCAAAGCCAGAGCTAAAGCTGGTGCCGGTACAAAAACAAATACAGCAACTACTCGCATGCCCAGTTCTCTAACCCTTAACCCTTAGCCCCTAAGCCGCATTCCCTGTGCTCTTAACCCTAGGGACGCTAAAGTAGAGATGGCAAAACATCGACATTATCAACTCGCGATAGTTTTTTTCTTAAACAGTTGCTTATTTTTGGTGCAGTTAGTAAAAATAACAGAACCGAATTAGGAACGATCGTAGTTGTTTTTCAAAATAATACGACAAAACTTAGGAATTATGAATTTTAGCATTCGAAATCGGACTACTATATCTTGTAGCTGCCACAGGAACAGTCGGTTAACAAATTAGTTTTTGTATGAAAAACTTTTTATTGCTTAAACAGAAGCTTTAACCAATCTCACTAGTTCTTACCTTTATTATTATTATATTGTTATATTTGCTAAGTCTTATCTAAATTGAAGATGAATTGAAGACTATGTCTTCTAGCTGCCATAAGAACAAAAGTTTGAAAAATACTTTTTTTTTTTAAACATTTTTTGTTTTTCAAGTTATCTCAAGCAGACTAACATATTTTGAGTTTTAGTATGTGCTTGTCATACTGACCAAATTTGATCAAAATCGGGTGACTATATCTTGTAGCTATCATAGGAACAATTGCTTGAAAATTAAATTTTTTATTTTCATTCAAATAAATGTTTCCGAAAATAAAGTAAAATTATTTCAACATAATTTTTATAAGTTTTTTTTCATATATTATTATTATGGTCTTTCTTGATCTTACCAAATTGAGCAATTTAGTAACATTTAAGTCCCAGTTCTGAATATTTTAAGTTCAATATAACCAATTATAACTCAAGATATTTATTTAACAAAACATTATTTTATTTAAATAAATTTAATAAAATCGAATTTTAGTATATTTCTTGGTCTCTTACATTTCAACAAAAATTAAAAAGTCATCGAAACTATCGATAATTACATCGATATAGAGCTGTATCTAAATTAGAGATACTCAGTCTCATTCGCTTCCAGTTTTACAGAAAGTTGTTTCAGTTGAAGTTGATTGTTCGTAGGTTGTTGTTTTTATTGTTTGTTTGTTGTTGCTGTTGTGTGTTGGTTGTTGTTGTTGGTATTTTGGCAAGCGGATTATGACCCTGATCTGGTCAGGTGCCGCACACACGTGTGCTGCTGCGTCTCTATGCCTGTATGTCCTGGCATGTACTTCAATAGTACGTATACGAGTCGAGTATGCGTCCTGTAGCTTAAGTTTCACTTTACCAACTGCATGCCAATGCGTTGCTCCTCGTTCTCGTCCTTCGTCCTGCGTGTTTGTGTGTGTGTGTGTGTGTGTGTGTGTTTGCTAACTTTCTGGTTACTCTTGTTATTGGTTTATGCGTCGCATGTGGCTGTCGACTTGGTATGTCATTAATTTTAGCTTTTTTTTCTTGTGCATTTTTGCATGGTAGAAAGTTTCTTTGGCATTGCTTTTAGAACACACTACCCGCCCGATTATTACCCCTCCTTTGGGGGCCCCCCTATCACCAAGCTCTGCTCAACCACCTTTGAGCTTAAATATGAAAAGTCTTTTAAATTGGCTTTGACACTGCTGCGTTTTAGAGAAAGATACTCATAATGGAAACACTAAATTCAATTTTAAAAGCATTTTTAAATGTAAGTGCAGTAGATGCTCGCTGATTTTAGCTCTCAAGTTAAGAATTCAAATTATTAGAATTAACTTAACCAATATATTAAAAAACGATTCGAAAATGGGAGCTGACCTTCATTAGAAAATAATTGTCAAATAAATAAGAATCCACAGTTGTATGACTTCATCGAAATCCATGTGATGTGTTTTATGAAATTTTCAGCTTAAATGTAAAATAAATTAAAATACGCCTTTACGATTTATCTTATAAAATTGTCAGCTGCGATTACTTTGTTTAAATAAAAAATGAAAAATGAGAATCAAAAAAGGATATACGTATTTGAAAGCTTGTATAGAGCACATAAAAAAAAACATGTAAGAACATTGAATAATAAGAAGTTGGTTCATCCACAGCTATATGAGCTCCTTAGTGTTCATACAGTGTACCTTAAATGACTGTATTTCAGTAAAAAATGATAAATAAGAATATTAAAAAATAAGATATTGGTTCGTCTACTAGCAAATGCTGTAGTCGAATGAAGTAATGTTTGTACAGTCGGTTGTATTTATAGTCCCAAATGTCAAATATTTGACAACATTATCGAGAAACAGGCTTTGATCACAAAGTCAAAGCAACTCTAAAAATAAAATACTCAATCGTTATCGTGTTATCGATAAGAAACAAGTAAGAATGCTCCAGCTGAGTGTACCCGTATTTTAGATATTTTTCAAATTATTTGCTTGAAAATCTTTGATTTCACGCAAACATTTTAGGCCACCCTCGTATGTACTTAGCTGCTATCCGCAGTTGCATAATTTGGCTTATCAACGAGGGATACATTGTTTAATGAACTTTTGTGGCTAAATGTTTGAAAAACTATAAAGCTCAATTAATAACAATTTGGTAACAAAAGTTTTAGCTACTTATAGAAAGAGTCTTTTTCATGTAATGCCCCGAACAGCAGCTGAGACCAGATGCCAGATGCTTATGACGCTTGGGTACTTCCCGTGCCACCTCTTCTTCTATCAACCACTCATCAAACCATGAAATTTAATGCTTTATAACTGTACAGACTTCAGTTGTTGCTGTTGTTTGTCGTTGTTGTGGGTGTTGTTTCTACTTCGATTTACCTTTGTTTTTTATGATGCCACTGGGAGCCATACGGCAAAAAAGTAAAAGCCATTTAAAAGCCAAAACTTTTGTAACAAAACAGCAGCCATGAGTGCGTGTATATATATATATGTGTGTGTGTGTGTTGTGTGTGCGTGTGTGTGTGTGTGTGTGTGTGGTAAAAGTTTCAGACCAAGCCGCGCACTTCCGCATTTATAGCAATTTTTAACGCTGGACTTTTGTTTTGTTGGCTCTCTCTCAACGCATTAAAAGCCACAAGCAGTGTGCAGAAGAGAGAGAGAAGAGAAGAGAAAAGAAGTGAGGAGAGGTTACAACACTTGACTCAGATCCACTGAATTGATGGCGTTGTCCGTCCTAAACAACAGCACACACATAATGCACTACCATCAGTGCTGACAAATTTGTTAGCTGCTAAAAAGTTCTATATAGCTGCAATACTGAAGGACTGAAAGACAGGCGGACAGACAGACAGACAGACAGAAAGACGGACAAAGGGATATGGCTAGTTCGACTCGACTGTTGATGTCCGAGATTTCTCGCTCAATGCATTACACAGCTCGTGTGAAAATTAAAGTATCCTCTGAAAGGGTATAAAAAGCTATTTTTAGTTTGTCGCTTATAATTCTCAAACAGTTTTAGCAATCACTTGGTGTAGTGCTCGACTGGGAACTCCCTGTTCCCATTAAAAATGGGAAAAAGGGAGTTATAAAGTACTGCAAATGTGTGTAACAGGCAGAAGGAAGCATTTCCGACTATATAAACTGTATATATTCTTGATCAGGATCAACAGCCGAGACGAACTAGCCATGTCCGTCTGTCTGTCTGTCCGTCTGGCCGTCTGTCCGTCTGTCCGTCTGTATGAACGCGTCGATCTCAGAGTCTATAAGAGCTAGAGACACCAAACTTGGCATGTAGGTTCCTGCATACCATACGCAGATCAAGTTAATTTCAAATTTCGGATGCACCCCCCCGCACCCCTGCAAATCGCAAAAGGCTCCTACAGCCACAATTTTAAAGATAAAGCTTTAATATTTGATACACATGTATGTTTAATCAATGCCTTTCGGATGTGTAAATTTCAACACGATCGGATAAATAGCACCAAAGTTATGGAAAACTTTTTTCCACTGTCTCAGCAGGCAGAAACAACAGTTTGACATGCACTGTGCAAGTTGAGTACGCTGCTTGCTTGTGTTGCCGCTGAACTGCTTGAAATGCAAGTTGGGAGCAGGGAGTCTAGTAGTCGGGCAAACTCGACTAGAGTATTCTTACTTGTTTCAAATTTTTTTCTTTCAAATTAAATATTAAAAAAATATATTAAGCTTACATTTCAATACGATTTATATTCAATTTTAATTTTGATCGACATAAATTTTGTTATGAGCACTCTTAAACTTCAAAACATTTAATTTAAATATGCTTTGTATTTAATTCAAATATTTTAACCACCAAAAAATCAATACTTTTATTCTTGATTTAACAAATGAGGTCAATTTTATATGATATGTGATTTCAATATACAATATCTTTTCTTATTAAAAACATTATCATCAACATTGCAGATTTGAAAGGGGTAAACCTGCATATTTATTGGTTTCAAATACGAAAATCTGCACTTGACATTCATGGCAGCTATATGTTATAAAGGTTGCTTAAAGAATAGACTCAGTTCTTCGATCTGAGCAGGAATATATATAGTTTATGGGTTGCAAGTAGTTCGAATTCAAGGCCTTCGATGCTTTTAAAGTTCAGTCAGAATTGGCGGAAACAGAATCGAAATTGGCTTCACTAAGAAGCACACACATATTCACCCCTGCCTCTGCACACCTTAACAATACACCCTCTTCAACTCTCAGCTTCTCTAATTTGAAATTCAGTTTGTTGTTGTTGTTTACTGACTGTAGCTTGTAGTTAGCTACACCTAGACTGCATAGTTCGACAGGACTCAGGACTCGGATGCCGATGGGAAGTGCAGCTGCAGTCCTGTGGCTTACCATGGACTTTACCCGTCAGGTCAATAATCCATAAATAATCTATTTACTTTATAATTAATGAGCATATTCTGCTGCATATAACGGATAGTTATAAATGGTTGCATTGAAAAATACATGATTTAATTTTACAATAGAATGGGTTAATAAAATAGGAAAGTGTGAATAAAAAGTCTTTAATTTAAAAAAGCTGTTATTTTTAAACTTTTTACTCCCTGTTCCCATTAAAAATGGGAAAAAGGGAGTTATAAAGTACTGCAAATGTGTGTAACTGGCAGAAGGAGGCGTTTCCGACTATATAAACTATATATATTCTTGATCAGGATCAACAGCCGAGACGAACTAGCCATGATCGTCTGTCTGTCCGTCTGTCCGTATGAACACACAGATCTCAGAGACTATTAGAGCTAGAGACACCAAACTTCAGGTTCCTGTATACCATACGCAGATCAAGTTTATTTCAAATTTCGGATGCACCCCCCGCACCCCGGCAAATCGCAAAAGACTCCCAAAGCCACAATTTTAAGGATAAAGCTTTGATTTTTGGTACACATGCATGTTTAATCAATGTCTTTCGGATGTGTAAATTTCAAAACGATCGGATAAATATCACCAAAGTTATGGAAAAACTTATTTCCCCTGTCTCAGCAGGCAGAAACAACAGTTTGACATGCACTGTGCAAGCTGAGTAAGCTGCTTGCTTGTGTTGCCGCTGAACTGATTGAAATGCAAGTTGGGAGCAGGGAGTCTCGTAGTCGGGCACACTCGACTAGAGCATTCTTACTTGTTTTTAAATAACTCAATCAAAATCAGTTTATTTAAGTTGAAGCACGTTTAACAAATGTAGACAAAATTCCATAAAAATTGGGGAACTATATCTTATAGGAACAATTGGTGGAAAATAAAGTTTTTTTTTATGCAAAACATCGCAGCAAGTGTATATATCGTCGACACGCCGAACTTAACTTTCCTTCTTGTCTTATTTAATGTTTATTTTCAATCAGCCAGACTGGAGCTGAATAAATAAGCGTTATTTAGATAGCTTTAAAGTTAAATGATTGCTTGATTAGCTACATTTTTCAAAAGTATTATCATTTTATATGATACAAGTTGACACAGCTAATGGCGACATCAGCTGGTTTTTTGAAGTGTAGCATCTAATAATCGGCTCATTTGGAGGACAGGGCAAAAACATCTTTAGAGAAAGGCACTTTTAAAAATTAACTTGAAACTGTGTTGTAATTTTTGTATTTTTTCTGCGAGCTCTGGCAGACAAATGCTTTTAAAAGCGAAACATTTTGCCAAAGGACATGTGTCCTTTTATGTGCAGGACTAGCTACTTTGGGTCTCTTACTTGAATTTCGAGAAGCGCCGACAAAGCAAACCAAATAAAAAAAGAAAGAGGTGGCAAGTGTAGTAGGCAAAAAGAAAGAAGGATGAAGCATAGAAGTGGAGTGTGGGGGGTGGGGGGGGGGGTGTTGGGGGGGGGGGGGGGTGGGGCAAGGGGTGCAGGGTAGAAAAACTTGTTTACACTTGGACAACGCAGGAGGCGGTCAACATTCTCTCAAGTTTTGCCACTTTTGTTATGCTCCACTCACGTACAAGTGTATGTGTGTGTGTGTGTATGTTTGTGTGTGTGACAGGACATTTCATTGTGCCAACATTGTTGCCTCTTTATTGTTGTTGCTGCCTGGGCTACTTTTGTTGTCTGCCACTTTGCCGCTGCGTGCCACAAAAGTTTGCAGTTAAAGTGTGTTAAATATTTTTGCAAACAGCCAAAAATAACTCGAAATGAAATAAAATGCATTAAAATACATTCCACGTCTGCCACAAAACACTTGCCATTTGCCACATACAGTTCAGCCAATACAAAGCAAGCGAAAAACTCTACAATCAATGTTCATATACCAAGCAAATTAAGTATACGCATTGCTCGACTTTCAGTTAAGCTCTACGCAATGTGCGCCAAAAGCTGCTCAAGTCAGCCAAATGTTGTTGTCAATTGTCGTCGAGCAGCTCTCTGTAGCTAACTCAACACCCTTTTTTAAACTACTACAACTACTTGAGACGAACTAAGTCCCAGTTCTAGTTCTAATTCTATTCCCATTGCCAGTTCAGCTTTCCTGTAAAGACTTCGTATTTCTACTTTTCCTTGTGTCATTGTGTGTTTGTTCCTTTAGCAATTTTCAGCCTTTTTGAAGCTTTGACGCTTTGGCTCTTTGGCTCTCAGTAAACGCTGCATTCTTGCACACCCTTTGAAAAAGGGTTTTATAATATTTCTCTTAAAGTGGCATGTCTCATATTAAAGCAAGCCTTGACTTTTATTTTCATCATATAATACAGCACACTTATGCGAGAGCTTTTTAAATTTTTCGCCAGTGTGTGTGGTTTCACAACCTTGAAGTCCCCATTACACCTTTGGCTTAAAGTAACTTATGAAAATTGAGTTTGCCGAAAAAGTTGTAGTATTATAGTTATATTGTATGTCTATATCCATTACCATTTAAGCCAAAAGGCTGCCTATCAATATTTTTCAACCATTTTCTGACCATGGATGTTGATATTCCAAAATCGGTGAGACTCGTGTCGAAATTTTTTCTGTCAAGCTCTTTGAAAATGAATTTGTAGCTGTTCGCACTAAAAATATGACCTTCAACCCCATATTTTCAAAATCGATGGTATATGTGTCGAATTATTTTTCGAGGTGATCTCTAAAATCTCTAAAATCCTGATCGGATAATAAACAAAATACTTTCATACAACAGTTTTCAACGAATTTTCCAAAGTTTCTTCTTAATGTTTACTTTTAAGATTAAGTTATAAATAAAAATAAATAATTCAAATCTGTATTCTAAGAGAAGAAAAGATATTTTGAAGGATCTAACGTCGTAAATAAGAGAGTATTTAAACTTCAGGGGCCTAAACATATATTTTCCATCATTTTTTACTACATTTTCTTTATCCTTTTGTCCATTTTGTTGTCGTTTTGGGTCTTAGCGAACATTCAGGTTACAGCAGGTTGCAACAGGATGCAGCTTGTGCTTGCCCCAGTATCATGTTGTCCTTTGATGATATCCACTTTAAACATATTTCGCTCAAACGACTTGCTGGTAGAACAGTTATTTAATGTTCACCTTAAATGACTATTCTGCTTTTTTAGTCACTTGACTCTTTAGTACGTTTAAATAATATTTATGATATTTATTTACAGTGTTTTGTTATTGCAACTGCAACTTTCGTTACACATTTTTGCACAGTTTCCAAGAGAAGTTTTTCTTTCTTTTAGTTTCTAAGAACAGCTGCCGCATTTTCTATGCTTTCTTGTTCAGCACGCTTTAAGTTCCTTGTTTTGTTTTCTATTTTTTGTAGACTGCATTTCTAGGAATACAGTTGACAGCTGCTACTGATTCTATTTTCTCTAGTTCTCACTAACTGCTCATAGGTTGCCATGGCTTTTAAACTGATTAGAATGCATTTCCATATTATAAAATGTCAGCTGCAACAACAACAATTCCTTAGAGCTCATTAAGCAAACCAATTGACACTAATGAGCCATTTGGTGACCCTCTCCTCGGTGACCCCCACAACCCTCATTTAAAACTGGTCATTTGGTATGCAATGTGGCCAGAATACCACTCAAATACAACATTCTGCAACGGAAATAAGACAAAGGCAACCAAACTTTTATATGCAAACATATTTAGATAAGCAAATGTTCAAATGGTTAAGGGAAAGTGAAAGGGAAAGAGGGCTGTAACATGGCCCGGGAGATAGCGTAAAAACGCATTAGTGTACAGTTTTGAGTGCAGTGGCAACATGGCAAATGAAAGGGGTCTACTCGTATTTGATGCAAGTACTCAAACCAACTGAAACCAGGTGAAAACTTGCCACATCAGCCATTTTGAATTAAATCATTTACAGCATTTCATTTATTTTTTCGAGTGACTTTTAAGTGCTCGATTTTGGAAGCTGTCCAAGAGTTTATATAAATATATTTCATGGTATAAGTTTGTTTTACAGTGGCATATCTCAAAGTTGCCATAACTGCTTGAGCTCATATCTGCCTGAAACGAACTGAATTGATTATTAAATCATTGACATAAGCCAATTTTTAGACTTTGCACTTTTTATAAAGATATGCAAAGAGGTTTTTAAAGTTGAATCTGTAATTTAAGTTTGTAAGAAGCAATCGATTGTAAGTTTATCGATTTGAAATACTTTGATACTTTTGATAGAATGTGATTTCTGATCAGGGTTTGTTTGTTTGGGTTACGTTTTCGATAAATTAGTTAATCTATTTGTTCTACAATACCGAAAACCATCGATCGAAACACTACCAAATATTCGAAAATTACGAAATAATAATCGAACAACATTAATATGCATTTTGTTTTTGGTTTCAATTCTTATTCAGTTTAAGGTGGCATTTCTGATATTCCCAAAAAAATATAATTTCATTGAAATTGTTAAACCAATTTTAAAAAAGCTCCTCTATTTAAAAGCTAGGTAGATGAACTTGAGAAAACAATAAAGTATTATTATGAAAAGTCTTTTAACAAATGTAAATGTTATCATATATTCTACTTAGGAACTCGTAATACTTATTACTATTATCTTATTATTGTTATTGTAAGAATCGTTTTCAAAGTTATTACTTGAGAGCTCAACAGACTTATGATTATTAGAATCACTGTAAAACTTAATACCATAATTAGCTGACATGATGCTAAAGCAAGGCTTTAAATATTGATTTTAAGATTAGGCCACTTGCAGCTAACTGTGAAAACATGAGCAATCCAGGATGTCCTTGGAATAGCCCAGCTATTGCCAACTGCATTTTGACCAAACTAGCTAGCCTAGCAGCTGAATCTTTTAGCTTTGTTTGCATTTAAAATTTGGCTCCCTGCATATTTCACAATTTCACCTGCGCCCACGTGCACAAAGGAACTGCTGCTGCTGCTGCTGTTGCTGCTGTTGCTGCTGTGCTTGGTGCCCATTTTCCAATTTTACTATGCTGCTGGCATGTTTAGTTGTTGGCCAGTTGCCGTTGCTATTGCAGGCTGCCAATTGGCAGTGCAACTGCCACAGCAACAACAACAGCTGTAACAACTACAAAAACAACTACAACAAGTGCCAGCTGCTGCTGTTGCTGCTGCATTTTTCATGCTTAATTTCAGTTAGTGCGCGTCTCATGCTCGCTTTTGGCAACGTTCGTGGCATAACTTTGGTGCCCGGTCAATGTGTGCATAAGTCCTGCTGTGTGTGTGTGTGTGTGTATGTGAGTGGATGTGGGTATGTGTATTTGTACGTGGGTGTATGGGTGTGTGTGTCAGGTAAGAGGCAATTGTCCGACATCTATAGTTGCCCCCCAGCCGAGCTGCGACAGTTTAGCTGTTGCTGTCAATTGGGCCAACATTGCGTATGCTTGTTGCATAACTGTGAGTGCAGGTGGTTTGAGAGTTATTTGATATCGTGCTGAGCACGAATCAAATAACTGACCAAAAAGTATTGTGTATTGTGTTGAATATAAGAATCGCTTAATTGATTTTTTACTACGATTTCTGATTTGCTTTGACTATCGCTTATCGATGTTTTTCACAAAACATCGCACAAAGTTGTCTGTTAATAATTTGAAAATTTTTTGTATCGATTATATCATGAGTATTAACAACCATAATTCTATTATGGGCCTCAAAGACACTGCGACTCGGTCGCACTGCCGTCGTGTTTTCCCTTCCTTAAGTGTCATCTGAAATGAGCAAAACATTCAAAAGGGTGACTAAAGATCGCTAGATTGCGAATCAAATTAACAAATGGAACCAGTATATCACTTACACTGAACAATTCGTTCAATTAAACCAAAATGTTCATCTCTATTGATGATAGTTGCTTTTTGTTGTTTTGTTGTTGTTGCAACATGCAACTTGCAACTCGTGTTGCTGCTTGTTTTAATGGGCAGCAGGGGTGTGCTTTTCGAAAGAGAAATCTTTGGAGGTTCTATCTATGTACGTACACGTTTGCATCTGTTGGTTTTCACAGCCGCAACAACAAAAGCAAGAAAAACAACAACAACACAACTGTCTGTCAATTTGGGTAGCAAAAACTTTACAAAGTGTTTTGAAATATCAAAGCAAAGACAAGCTTAGAGTTTTGTGCAAGGTAATAAATTGGACTTTTGTGCAACGCAACTTGTGCTATAAAACAAATTGGTTGACAAAATGTATGCAAGCAATTATAAGACTTCGTTTTGAAGCTACCTGAAAAGGAAGACTTACTGAAATAATATTCATAAATTTATTTTAACTTAAAAAAAAAAATAAATAGTGTGCAAATTATTTGGAGTAAAAAACTACATTTTATTTATTCTCTTTTACTAAAAACATTTCGTATGGCAATTTTTCATTTTTCCTGTAAATTTCCTGATTTAATTTTTATGCTGTTTTTGCTTTGCGTTTTTTTTTTGCTTTTCATGTCGTTTTTTCATACGGAATACATGCAAAAATATTTGTTCACAATTTTTCGCGCGATACCAATATCAAATGTTTTATAGCCGAGCAGTAAATAACTTTAAGATACCCTGTTATTTGACAAAATCCAAATTTATAATATCAGAATTGTTTTCGTATGTTTGAATCAAAAATTCGAATCAATAGGCTTGACTTAAATGCAAGTTAAGTTGTTTGTAAAGCAAGGATTTTAAATCCTTTCTGCTCCAAAAAGTATTTTTAGTAGAATTGATTCGATGGGTAGAGTTACTAACAGGTCCTTAATAAACTTACTCAGGCCTGTTTTTCAAATCCACAGAAAAGTGTACAGCCTAGTTTTTTGTGCATATAAAGAATTTGTTAGAAAAGTGTGTAGTATTGGTAGATTTGAAAGTGAAATGCATAACATGATGTGTGTATATATTTGTTGTAGGGTATATCAAAACAAAAAGGGCGCCAGGCAGAAACTAAGCCACAAAAAAACACCCAAAAGCTCAGAGCTTAACTCAAGTGGTATTTTACATTGCTGGGCACTCAAGTGTGGGTAAAAACAAACACAACAATAATACACACACACACACACACACACATACACACGTACACACACTAACTCAGCTGGTCCCAGTTGCTGTTAAGTGAAATTCAATAACCCATAAAATAGCAAGTCAGAAAACCAGAAGCTGGGATAGACAAAGGTAAGGGTAGCGGAGCTAGTAAGTTTTCATGTACTCATACATTGTTTGTAGAGAGAGAACATAAGTGAAGAGAACATTTACATGTTCCTAATTCCGCTTTCGAATGAATTTCACATAAGTATGTATAGCATACTTTCAGAAGCGAATACAAATTTAATGAACGCAGTAGAAAACGAAGTTTCTTAATTTTATCGTTTTTTTTTTAAAGTATGCAAATGTTTCGAAAGTGGAAATTGGAAAAGGACTCACGTATTTCACTAAAAATATGGACACAATTTGCAAATTTGAAATTTTTGTTCCGTTTTTAAATGTAGTCAAATTAAAGAGCTTGGGCTTTTGTTAAGATATTATCTTAAATTATATTTTTGTGTATGACAAAGTATTTGAGTCAATTTTCAAGTTTTTAAGCCTTTAATTGGTTTTTTAATATGCGCAAATTGAAGCGTTTAAAATGCTCAGCTTAGCTCGCCTGGCAAGCTTAAGTTAAATATGTGGAAAATATATAAATATGTACTTACATATTTTTCAAGTAAACAAGTCAAGTCAACAGACTTTTTAACCAAGACAAATTATATTTGATAAAAGGCAAAGCAGCTAAGAAAATATAAACTTGGTCAGGATTCCCCCTGGGCCTCGTACAAACTACAACAACAGCAACTGGCAACTTGAGAGTACATGTCTGTCGTTTTCTTATATATATGTATATTTGGGATTTGTTTTCTTTTTCTGCTTTTTTACATTTCACATTTATATTAACCAAAAAAGCTGTTGAATGCGCGTGTGTGCGACCAAAGAACACGCCTCCAAGTATGCTTTAAAAAATGTTTCACTTAAATACAGCGCACTTGTTGGAAGTAAGAAAAAGAGCTGGGTTGGTTCAGAAACTGGTTGGAGTTCTCCAATAAAAAACAAAATGTGTACATGACAAGCAAACATAAAGTTAGAAGCTCGTTAAATAACGCCAAGGGGTAAAGGTGACTCAAAAAATATAGCCAGATAATAATATGACGCAACAAGAATACAAAAATGCTTTCTTTTGCAGGCTTTAACTGAAAAAGTGTGTTAAGAATTTAAACTTGTCAAGCAACACGCAGAAAAATGAAAAGATATATATGTATATCAATCTGATTTGTGTATATTTTATATGAAAGAAAAGAAATTAATTAAATTTTCTTTGTTGAGAGGTAAATATATTCAAACAATAAAGAATTGTTATATTCGGCGTTCCAAAAATCAAAATAATATAATACTTATTGTATAGGGCTTTAATGTTAAATTGTTGCCAACTTCAATAACAGTTTTTTTCTGTGCAGTTGCTTTGTTGAGTCACTCGGCTTTGGTCTAGTCTTTGAGTACCAATAATAACTCAAGTGTCTATAGATACGTGAACTTTATAATCCCGACTAGCTACGTGGGTGCACGTGACACCATAAAGCCAGGGTAACCAGGAGAAACCAGGAAAAAGGACTTAGCAGCGGCTGCCTTGGCGTAAGCCTGGCTTGCGGCCATTTCCATTTTCCAGCTGCGGGGAAAGTCAATGAAAATCTAAGCAGCAGCACCTAAAAGTATATTCCACCCATTCGTAGCAATGTTGCTGAGTCATTGGAGCGCAAATCGTTAAGGAGCTAAAGCAAGACAAACAAGAAAAACAAACGTACGCGTTCAGGCGCAAAAGACAAAAAGGATAAAAAAAACAAAAAAAAACAACAACAACTATTTGGCATATAAACTTAGGATTTGTTTTTGGCACAGGGTCAACGTCATGGGCTAAGTAGGTGTATGGATCAGTAACTGTTACTGACAGTAGTCCTTAGTTCTGCTCAATACCCAAACTATTATTTTATATTTGCAGTCCTTAGTTCATTTCACTTCTGCAACGATTATTTTCATTATTATTTTCATTGCTGTCTTTTGCAGTTGAATCCCATTTCTGTCTGTGCGGTCAGGCATTAAAAACGATATGATATGATGTTCATTTTCAAACACTTTTTATCGCCAGTATTTTCAATTAAAATTGCGCAACACGTGCCTTTACTCCTGGCTACACTGCAATGCCTAAGGGCATATATAATATTTAAGAGCAGTGGTTTCCTTTTTACACTTATGCATTCTTTAACTAAAAATCCGTTGTTCGCTAACCAGAAAATACTTTAACCTCTTAAATTATTAAAATCAGAAGTAATCGTAATGGAAATCAGAAATGTTTCTTGCATGTCAAAGTTAAGATACACCCCTGTTCTGGTTTCCACATTTATTAAGGTTTTGTGGAGTTGAATTTCTTGAAATATTTCCCTTTTCTTTTATGACAACATATTGCTGTTTGAATTTACTTGAATTTGATTAAATGAAATTGTGCTTAATATTGGATTCAATTTACTAGTTCAAAAGCAGTGAGAAAATTTTTAAGAAAGTGGAAACCCGAATAGGTGTGTTAGTGTAAGTCTTTACGTAAGCTGATAAAACTTAAATTAGCTTATGCTATCTTATTGGATTATCTAAACAAATCTTAAAAGCTCATGAATTAAAATTAAAACTATTGATAGAGCATTCAACTTTAGTTTGAACAAGCAAAGCTCGAAAGAGTATTAATTTATTTCTTTATTCATTCAGAATTTCAGCATATAAAAAGTGGCTGAACTGGTTGATTTTTTTGTGGACGACATTAATAACTGATAAATGGCCATAAAAACCGCTCTATTTATATTGAGCACCATGCTGAGTTTCGATAAAAGAGAGGTAAAACAGAGGTAAAAGAGCATAAGCTGCAAAGAAAAAACTTTGAGCTCGGCAAAAAAATAACCTGCCCGTGGCTTTGCCACAACTTTGTGCCACAATTTAATTTGCTTGATATATGGTAACTGCGATAAGTAAACCTGACAATACGAGGCTGCCAGGTATCTATTATTAAGATCTAAAACACACGCAAACACACATGGTTTCGTGATACTCGCAAACTCATGAAAATGGCTAAAAACACATGCCAATTGTCCTTTTGGCAGGACGTTCCAGTGCATATGTGCCTAAGCTGGGTCTGAATACGGATATGGGTTAGGATTCGGGTCATTAACATAAACAGCTCTGCAGGCGTTAGGCACGTGTCTAAAGCAGAAAAGTGACAGGAAAAAGCAAACTAGCAAAAGCACTTCACGCACAGCAAACAACAGCCAAAAGAAACAGTCGTAGGGGGCTAGAAGGGGAAGGAGTAACACAAAAAGTGGGTAACAGGCAAAACGGCTAAAGACATATGAATGGTGGCCAAAAAGTGTCAACCAGGCGGAGCATAAATCATTCGGTGCCCAACAGAAAGAGCCCGTTTCTTGTAATGTCAGCTAAAGGCATGGCCTGTCATTTTCTAAAGAATTTAATTGACAGTCGAAAGTCATAAATTATTGGCCCAAAATAGACAAACGGATTTTGGCAACGGTTTAAGCCAACTTATAATTGTAAAATTTCGTTTTCAACCAAATAGCGAAAAACAGTTCGCAAAACCCAACAACAACGAATATTTATTTTTGTTTAACGACGATTTTAATCACCTTTCATATATTCTAATAAAATTAATTTTATACAAAAATTGAAGAGTTTTTCCTAATGGAAAAGCGCGGTTTTTCAACTATAGTTAACAAGACATAGTACTCTAATTTTGACAAACTACGTATATATTGAAATAGCCTATGCTATAAGAACTGTTCGGTTTTAAAAGAACTTACTTGATATTTATATGATAATTATAATTATAATTATAATTATAATAATGAAGGCAGTTTCAATGATCGGATTACAGACAGAACAGTCGCATACAAAAGTTTACCGACCATTTTTCATCTTTTCCAGAAGATTATTCAAAATTTAAAAATCACGTTGCTTAGCAAGCTTGATCATCCATTTTCTAGCTAGTAATTCTTGAATTTTCAGTAATATCATTGAAAATGAGTTAAAAACTCATCGGTTGATAAACAAAAAAGTTTTATACGAAAGAACACTTTTTCACATTTCCTGAGAGAATTTTCCAAAATTCGATTTTGGTACTCACGTTCAGCATAAGAATAAGCTGCTCTGAAAAATGCAGGCTTCTATCTTTTATGGTTTGGGTTGTGCGGGGGTCATTACTGAATGAATTAATGAGGTTGAACTCTATTATATATATAGATAGTGATCCGATCTGGCCGGTTCCAACAAACTTGGCTATGTCGTTCTGATTAAGAATATAAGAGTATTTTGTGCGTAACAAAATTCTTACCATATTTATAGAACTTTCTTTCTAGAAAGTGTATGATGACACACACAAAACACATAAAGCAGCACGTGTATGCTGCGTGTCCTGCACACAAACTGCTGAGTGAGTCAGTGTCCTCAGTCCTGAGTCCTGAACCTGATTGTTGTCGCCTATTTGGTTTGCTAATAAATTAATGATGTACTTCTGCGGGCTGTGACCATGCAAAAGGACCAACAAATTGTCACAAACACTTGCCCAACATGCGCACACACACAAGCATACTATTTTTATCTTCTACACACACGCACACTTACACACACAGACATTCATACGCATATACATATAAGACTGATAGTTGACATAAGGGGAAGCCCATTAAGACCAAGTCCAGTTGCCAAAACGAGATATTTGTCAGAAGAGTCTCATTTGGAGTGGGTTTGCCAAATAACGAAATGTCTGTCAACTCAACGGCCTCAAATTGTGGGTTTTTTGAGGCTAACCGGACAGCTTTATAAATAGATCGTATACACATATGGTATGTATGCCTATTATAAAGATATAAACTCATTTTTAAACACAGACACAACAAGCCCTTTTTAGTTAGCTTCTAGTTTTATGGGACTATTTTCACATACCAAAGTGAAAATAATAAATAATTTTTTAGTATGTTTCCTTAATTAATAACTTTTTATGCATTTCTGTAAAGGATATGAAGCTGCACTATGAAAGTAAAATATTTTTGCTGACCTGAAGCTATTGACTAAAGAGGAATAACTTCAAACTAAAGAAGTGATTACACTTGATCAAAAGTTATATTATTACATTAACTTTAAAACTTAAAAGTGGCATTATTTTATTTCATTTCGATGCACATTCGTCTAACAGAGCTTTTCAGGAGCAACAAATCAAAATGGTCATAAAGTCATGGAGTAAGAGATTTTATCCTCTTGACTAAATGCATTGAGAAGTCTTTCAAGTTTCCAAAAATCATGCTTTTTTGAATGGGATCTATTCGTTTAGCCGGTATAACTGACATTGCAGACGATCTTGTATAAGTACCTAAAACTATGTTATTTTAAAACTTTTTATAAAGCAGTTTAAAAAAGAAATTGAGTACCAACGTGCTTACTTGTTTCTTATCGATAACAATTTTATTTTTCGAGTTGCTTTGACTTTATCAACAGCTACACTAGCTTGATTATCGATAATGTTGGAACTATAAATACAACTGACTCTACGAACATTATTTCATTCGACTACAGCCTTTGCCACCTGACAATTTTACAAGATAAGTCATCAGCCACTCTCAGGTAATCGCAATTGCAAAATGTTTGCGATTTACTTTTTATACCGTAAGAAATTGCGCTCAAGTCATGTTTAGCTTACGATTTGAAAAATTTGCTTATAATTTAACTTTTATTCGATTATTTTATGTTTTAAAATTATTTTGCCATACTTATCATACTTATACGAATCAACTACTTATTTTTCATTTTCTTATTTTTATTTATTTGAAATTTTTATTTAAATACGAGTATATAATTTAACGCGATCGCTTTCCTGCAATCGTGCTTCGAAAAGAAAAGAAACGTTAATATTGCTTCCATTGAAATATCCCATTTTTGTTTTTGAATATATATTGAGTAACGTGAAGCTATTAAACAAATAAATTGAACTAAGCTAATAATATACATCACATGGATTTTTATGAACTCGTATTGCTTTGTACGAATCAATTTCTTATTTATTTGTTAATTATTTTCTTTTGACGGCCAGTTGAAAATTACAAAAATTTTAAATTTTCAATCGATTTTTATTTCTGTTTGTGCATAAAATGGCAATCGTTCTTTCTTTTTATAAAAATAAGTTAAAATCCAAATTTTTCATCAATACTCGATTTCGAATATTTTGATCGGAATAGGAAATGTGAAGAGACCTTATTATCTTATTTTATTTTGATCAATTTTGCAGGAATATGTTATTCCTAAGCAAATATTTGGAGATTAATTGGTTTATATATAAAATTGTCTGTGAAAATACTAAGTTATTTTGTTTTGTTTAAAATTATAAAATATAAGTTATAAATTTAAAGCTGTTTTATTTCTTTTGTGCAGTTTTGAATATACCATTATTATTATTGATTAAAAATATTTTCAAATCAACTTATATTTCTGACATTTAGATAACATTGGGTTCTCATGTTCCAGAATATAATAAAATTTAGCTCGAAATATATATTTTATTTACAAATACAGGTGCTCAATTTTTAAATTCATTTACATTTATACAATTTAAGTCTATACAATTATAATTTGGTTAACAATAAATTATATTACTTTGCGCTTGCGACGATCAACAATGGGTGTGGTTGAACTGAACTCAACATCATGAAAGTGGGCTGGCATATAGGCATAATAAGTGGAGACAGTTTTGGGGCTCTGATAAGCCTGCATGGCAGTATGGAATATGCGGCCCATCTCTAGAATCGATAAAATAAAGTGTCGCTTAAATCGATATCGAAAGTTCTTCATTATCCTATGCATCTCATTCTGGGCACGTATACTGGAACTGAAACTTGCGGTGCTCTGTTTACGGCATGTAGGACGTACAATGCCATGCCTGAGGATTATGGCAAGATGATCCATGACAAACTTGGCCTCATTAAAGCTACGTTCTCGATCCGCCACAGAATATCGTTTGCCGTACCGCGAACAGATCCAATCAAGAAGAAGGGGTACACAATGCACATCCGGCAGTGTAGGCAATATATATCGCTGATCCTGTGCCACACGCTCCAAGCCCAGACGCAGCATTTCCTTCATTTGGGGTAAATCATCCGCATTGTAGTATTGGTGGCCAAAGTCCAAACGGTGGTCGGACACCTTTGCAGCTGCTTCAGTCTCTATTCTTTGGTATTCCTCATTGAACATTTCAGTGCCTTTCTTAAACATGTCTTTGACTGTATGATCCACAATCGCATCCAATTCACCATTTTTATCGTTTTCCATCACCGCATTTAGATATTCCACATCATCATCGAGTGCTTTTATAAACTCTGCTTTTAATCGCAGCTGCTCGTTGTCCAGCTGCTTTTCTTTGGAGGGTCCAAATAGCTTTCGATAGTTGAATCTGTGTGGGGGTTGTGAGAAATTTATTGATGTATCGATTCGTATCAGAAGGAAGTATATGCGCCAAGGTTAATCAACATATCTTAAAAGAGTGGCTAGTTCACATAGAACATTTAGAGAGATAGTCGGAATTGGCTAGTACGACTCAACTTTTGACGCGGATGAAGAATATATATACTTTATGGGATCGGAAAAGTCTCTTTCAATGCGTTCCACATTTCGGGACCAAATTATAGTAAACTTTTCAATTTGCGTATTCTATCGATACACATAACTAACCTGAAATCGTTGCCAAGTCTGTTGTCAAACTCAAAGAGCTGGCTGCTTTTTCTGCAACAGGGGCATTGAGATTGAGCAGGCATCTCAGTCTGCACCGACTCCTGCTCATGCTCAAGACCGCCTAGAAGTAGAAAATTCATCAGTCGACTTGGTCGTTGTCCATCCAATTGATTTTCAGCCATTATCTCCGGCAGTGGTGCATCCACATCGTAGAAATTGAGTTTAATAGGTTCTTTTGGAGTAAACTTGAGATTCTCTAGTTCTTCACATGGCTGTTGCTCTGGATGTTGACAAATGTGTTGCTTCTCCGGATGATCACCAATATGCTGCTGTTCCGAATGATCACAGCTAAGCATCTCGGACCAATCCTCCTCGTTCCTGCCCAGATATATAATACTTGGCTCAACCATGTCCAACTGCAACTGCTTTCTGATGGATAACATGCGCGTCTTTTTGGCCATTTCATGGAACTGACTTTGATAGTAGTCTGTAAGGCGATCCAATTCATCCAGATTGCGTCGTCGAGTCAGCTGCCTTTGCCGATAGTCAACATCCATCATCTGCTGTCGCTGCTCCAGCTTAATCCGCTCTAGATTCTGACGCAGTGATTGCTCCATTGCACTGATTTGCTTGTGATGCGTGCACATGGCATCTACATGGCTGGCATCCAACTTTGCCGCATGCAACGAATTGAGAATGTTGGCAATTTCTTTGTGGACTACACTTCGTACTATGCTCTGTCCATCGTTAATGGTTAACTCGCCAAACCAACGTGTCCAGAGTGGAGATTTCGCTGGTGCCGGCTCTGGTGGCAACTCCCGCTTCGGCACAGGTAACTTTGGATAATTGGCAAATAGACTTTGTCGACGATATTTGGGCATTACAGCTTTTTCGAAATAAGGCAAATGGGAGAGCCGCCCTCGAAAGTGGAAGCGAGATTTGCTTTGCTTCTGTTCCAGGTTAATTTTTTTCTTCTTTTTGTCTCGTGCCGCCAGCCGCAAGCGTCGCTGCGCTGCCAGCGCCCGTTGTTGCCGCACTGCCGCACAGGCATGTGGCAGCGGCAGCACACGATCCAGCTCATATAATGTGGGATTGAGATCCAGCCAAAATATGGCCGACATTATAATCTGTTCGTTGATTTCATAGATAAACTTGTGCTCCGATTTGTAAAACATTTCCATGAGGAACCACAAAAAAGCCACATCATTGCCACGACTCATCTTTAAAAGCGTTTGGACTCCACTATTCGAAGGACGCGGATGTATGCCCAAGCGTGTTAGTTCTCTGAATACCCTAAATGTGCTCTCCTGCAGTATATCATCGCACATGGCACGGCTTAAGGCATTTGCAGCACCCAGTTGTATATCGGATAAGCAACGATACCAAAGTGGTTGCAACTGATAGCTTGTGGCACTAAAGCCACAACGTTGCGTTATCATTTTGTGTATGTGCAACATTTGTTGCACCGTTTCGCGATCTTCAGCCAAGTGCTTTTCCATCCTGCCACAACGTTAACGATATCCAACAATAATTTTGTTTAACTAATTAAAGCTTTAATATCAAAATTTTCAAGTTACATAAATTTTAAGTGCTGTCACAGTTGATGAAAATGAAAGTAAATAAAACAAAATGTTTACAAACATATCGTTTGGAATGTAAAGGGTCCTAAGGACGAAATGTGAAGTATTCTATATCAGTATAAAAGTAGTGCAAATGTAGGTTTACTATTTGTCGTTGTTACATTATTTTTATATTTTATTAAAACTTGATTAGAAGTTCATTAAAATAAATGTTTGAAATGATGTAAATACATTTATTAGGCCAACATGTTTGCCAATGTGTTCTAAAAATAAGTTATAACTTGACTTAATACAGATTAAAAGTTAACAGCTCAGACTTAGGTTATTCGGTTTCCCTTTCTCTCTCTCTGATTGATTCATGTTGCACATCAGAACTCATAATTCATAAGCACATATATCGTACATAATGCTCTTATAGTGTTATGAATGCGTATATGCTCATTAGTTAGCCTCGATGAGAACGATGGTCAGCTGAGTTTGGAAAAGCTGCTCGGTGACGAGTTAAATTGTTGTGCATGAAGGCATTTCCGCTTCCGCTTTGAGGATGGTATCCAGGAGAGTATTCGCTGCAAGGCACAAGGCGGCTCCCAAAGGTCAAGTTTTACGGCTCACATACACAAGTGTAAATTATTAAAGCTGTATTCTCTTGCGGCTCGGAGTAGTATGAGAATTTGTGATGCCAACTGCGACTGCGCTTTGTGTTTTCATGTGCAACGTGGCGTATTAAAGCCAAATTGCGTTATCCGCTTGGCAAACGGCATAAAGGCAGCTTATTAAAATATTAATTGAATGTTGGCCCAGGCGCTGATAGTAACTATCAGAGAATCCAATGTAACCAATGGCCAATGGAATCCCGAGCGTAAGTAAACCTGCTCCAAAGGTTTATCACCCTCATAATTGTGCCATAATGAAAATGGCAGACGCATACACAAACACACAAACAAATAAACGCTTACCTGTCTGTCTGTCCGTCTGTCAGCCTGTCTCTCTTTCTGTCCACATGTACAGAGGAAAATATGTGGGCTTGCTCGTAAAACGGCCATAAAGCCACAGATACAATAACAAAGATAATCTGCGGAAATGATAAGGATAAACATTAACGAATCTGGCATACACTGCACACTGCACAGTGGAGCTAAATAAAAATCGATAATAATATACATATATATGGCTTTAAATCAGCTCACATAACTCACAACACACACTTCTGTAGGGAAAATTCTTGAAAGTCAATTTAAAATGAATTTAGAGTTTGTATTTTAAAGCGCTACGAAAATCTCAAACATTTTTGCTATCGATATATATCGAACAGTATGCAACTTTCATTTAGTTTTTGACTTATTTCTTATCCCTTACAACAGCTGTTTTATTGCATGTATTATTAATTTTTAATTTTAAAATGATGGTCTTATAACATGAATTTAAATTGGCATTAACATTCGATACATTGAAGACAATAGCTATATGAGGCGCATATGAAAAGCAATATCATATCAATCCAGGGCAACACTTACCATTAATCAATCGATTCTATTAAAATATCGATAAATTTGTTACGTTCCTTCTGCAATCGAAACTATTGAAAAAAGATGTATCAGAAAATTTGACATTGAGCTTAAATCAGAAAAGATAGCTGAGCTGAAAATCGATACATCGATTTGCTTTGACACCACTAAGCCATAATTCCATCGATTGTTCTTCAGCACTATACAAATTTAAGTAAAGTAATTTAAAAGAACAGCTACTAAGTTCCTAATTTTAAAACTTTTTTAAGCAATAGAAAACACAGGAGTAATACATCCTTTTCCGCTTTATACTCATGAATATAACGCATACGCCAGGCTGGTAATACAAGGCGCCAGAATTCGTCAGCCTGTTTGGCACAATTTGCAGATGTTTTTGTCGAAATTGCCAAATGCAGTCATTGTTTTACGAGCCATAAACATGAGCAATTAGGCTATCTGGCATGGCTGGCTCGTCGGATGGAGCTGTGTAGGCTGTTTTTAGGAGTTGTTTTTTTATAACTTGTTTTAATTAGAAAAATACATTAGCACAACGTGAGAGGGTTTTGTGAAGCGAGTGCTTTCGAGGACTTCAATTGCAGTGGTCGGTAACATTTTCAGTTCGCACAAAGAATATAAAATAGCCAACTCCAGCGCCAAGGACAACGGCAATGCAGAGCCACACATTGAAGGTCATAAAGATGAGCATCAGCAGAAAGGATATGGTCACCTGAAGCATATGCAAGAATGTTTGAAAGAAGTGCATAGGCGATAGCCAGGACCTTAAACGTAATCCGGAGCCAGATTCTTGATTCTCAGGCACCTCAGCAGCTGTGAGAGAGCTTGGCAGCTGTAAGGACAATTGCTGGTTTGCGGGCGAGGATAACGTTGATACTGTAGAACGCTTGCTGCGAAAGGATCGTGAGGCAGCTGGACGTTGTGTTGAACGATTGCCGCCACCTGCAATACGACGTCTGCGGCAACTTTGTAGCCGTTGTCTATAAAACTTGAGTGCCTCATACAGCACGCCAATTACAAACACAATCAGGCAGGATATAAGCAATCCAAACGTCGAGTCAATGCGCCAAAACTCAAAGAGTATCGTCTCCTCATTGCCAAAATGAAATGCCATTAACATGGCATGTCCAGCATGATCACATCCACCCGAGGATCTTGTGCTGGCTCCGGTTTGTGGTGCTCCAGGACGCGCTGGCTCATGATGATGCTCATGATGATGATGATGATCCTGCCGGGGATCGCGTTGAGTTCCAGCTTGCAGTCGACTCACATTAAAATACACATCCATATCCATGTCCGATTCCGAATCCGAGTTACGGTTACGTCCAGGATTTGGCTGATAAAACCGTCATAAAAGCAAGTAAAGTTAAACAGTTTGTTTATACATTTCTTATTCTAGACACTGTTTTTTCGAATTTTAAAACATGTCATGAATCAAATACAATTTTTAAAAATGATGGAAAAAAAGTAACAGAGTTTTCCGTTTTTTTTCGTACTATGAACAAATCTTTGAATATCAGTTACCAAATAAAAATTTTTTATTTTTATTTTCAGTAAAAGCGATTGGTGCTTTTCCCAAAAATCGCTGGTTTAGCCTTTCAACTTTCAAAATTATCAATAGATAGAAAGATAAGTCCGGTTGAATATAATCAATACTGAATCCTGACAGAAAAAAATAAAAAAAATATCTCTTCTTTCGAATTATGAAAACATTTATTAACGCGTTAAATATTTTCTGCATTCAATCGTTTGAAATAAACTAAACAATCTGGAAGCCAGAAGATGCATAGCGAGATCTATTACAAGAAGTCACAGAGCAAAATCTTCAATGTGAATTATCCTGAAATGCTTAAATGAAGCTGAAAATAAAGCATCTGACAATAAGTCTTATAAGCCGCAAATTGTAGTAAAATTAACTATTCTTAGATAAATGCATTCTAAAAGCTATAAGAAGTATTGTATGCACACAGAAACTAAAGTCAAATTTGTGTATATATATATATATACATATTTTGACTTGACCATATAAACTCTTAAAGATGAAATTTAAACTAAAGTTACAGCTGTATACCTATAGCTGAACTTGAGGTAGATTTGTATATATTACAACTTGACTCCATAAACTATTTAAGATGAAATTGAATTGAAACTATAGATGTGAAGCTGAAACATCATAACTATTTATGTGCTAACTGGACTTGCATAACTTGCTGTATGTAAGTGCAATCAGTATTTAGATTTTGGCATCTGGCAAATTGTGTGGTGCCAATCAGCGCACAGTTTATGGTTTCTCATCTACGGGTGGTGCCTCAATTTGTTGGCAACATGAAATTCTAATGGGCAAATGTCTGGCAAATCATTAACATAAATGGAATGTGGTTGGGCATGGGACAGTGCAGGGCTTGTGGTTGTTAGTTAGGGGTTGAAGGGCAGCCAAGTGCTGCAAAATCAATGCAGTTGCCTCAAGTTGTTGTTGTTGTTGCTGTGTTACAAGCCAGTAAATTTAGTGACCCTAATGTTTGCCATTTTTCAAGCAGCTCGCTGATGAGCAGAAGGAGCAGAAGCAGCTTCATGCATATTAATATAGATTTAAGCAAGAAGCTGGCCTTAAAATTGAGTTGACCAAGCTTGCAGCTCACTTCAATTGCCGCACGAGCTGCCCATTAGATTGTGTATTACAATAGATTAATCATACGCCGTGTTGTAAGCGCACATTAATTTATGTGTCGTCGTCGTCTTCGTCTTCGTCGTCAACGTTTCGCTGATTGTTGAATATCTTAAAGACTACGTGCAGGCATTTTATACTATATATTTTGCTTGTAGTCGCTAAGTGCCGCAATTTGCTAGAGTTTTCTCGTAGTTTTCTCTCTGCCAAAAAATGTAGCACGTAAAAAATGAAACTGGCGGCTCTGACGGGGGGGGGGGGGGGGGGGGACTATTCCCAACTGGCCAAAAATGACGCCCTTTCTACTGCTGACCGCCCATTAATGCTGCTGCCACTGTGCCACATTCACATTAATCATTCTGCACGCCTGCACCAGCCAAAGCAGAAGAAGAAGAAAAAGTTAAAGCAGAGTGAGAGCTGCCACAGCATATTTTTGAACTTGGCTAAAAACAATGCCGAAAAGCTGCCACCAACAACGAAATGTAGCAAAAAACAACAGCACCAAAAATACAATGTAAAACGGCTGCATTATATGCTCTCCTTTTTCCATGGCTGCTCGAGAGTTTCCGTTTCCGTCACCGCCTTTTAATTGTCAAGAGAAATAAGAAGGACTCAGACCATAAAATGCTTGTGGTACTATTTGCAAATACCCTGAGCCAAAAGTGTTTTCCCAAAGGGTTGTTCATTAAATGTTTGCTGAAATTATATTCAATTGAATTATTTACTTTTCTATAGAAATACAAATTTATGAGCAAATATTACTCTGACACTTTAATAAGAATTTAACGAGAGAAGCTGGCGGAATATAAACTAACGTGTTACAAGTTTGATTATTAAATGTGAGTCGAAAACAGTTTTTTATTTTTAATAACATTAAAATGAATGAACGTACTTTGCCCAGATTTATGTGCAACTATTAATCTTTGTTAACACTTTAATACAAATTGATACACAAATTTACATTATCCGCAATGAGACCATAAGAAAAGCGCTATATTAAATATCCAGATACAGAATTAATTATTAAAAATAAGTTTTCAAGTTTATGAAATGTTGTAATTCAGCTTTTTATAAAACATCAGCCAAAGGAGCACAGCTCCTGTTCTATAGAGATTTATATGCTAATATTAATCTTACAGTATAAAACAAATTAAGCAACATATTTACACTGTTTTTGTTACGAGACCATAAAGTTAGCGGAATATCAAATACACTGAGTTAATGCTGAGTTAATAAAGTGGTTCATAAAATTGATATATATATATATATATACATTTTTAGAATTTTACAAAGTTTAAATATTGATCGGGTGTCAAGAAAGCCAGTAGATATTTGTATTTTTACTTAAATATATATTAGCTTTATAAAACTTCAGAAAGAGTTTAGAGTTTGAACTTGTTCGCACTTAAATTACCCTTTCTTTAATATAACCTTTCCTAGAGGGTGAGTTTTTCGAAATATGCCAAATGGTTCTTTGAACTGATCTCTGAAAATGAAAATAGTTTGTATATTTTCCTTAACATTTTTCTTTTTATTACTCTGAAACGCATTGCGGGCATTTTGTTGGTCAACAATTATTCTAAATTCGTATGCTTAAACGTTTTTTAAACATGGTTAGCACTTTTGCCAAAAATCTTTCATTGGCATGAGTTGTTCACTTAATTCAATTGTGATTTTCGTTTAACAGTTCAAAGTATTAGTACAACTTAATGAACTGTCCGTTACAAATGAATTTACATAAATAATTCGCCTCTTATTTATAAAGTATTTAAAGAGGTGCATTGACTTTTGTGTCCTGTCTGCTCAAGGATGCTGCCAGAAAGAAAGAGAGACTGAGAAGCTTAAAGCATATCCATTTCAGTTTGTAGCCTGTCTTTTAGACGGCAGCTGCTGTTTCTATTATATTCTATTCTATATCTATATCAATTGTCTTGTAGAGCAAAGCGTTAATCATGCCCCATTTAATGGCTCTAAGGCACAATTGTCCCTTGAGACTCAGATTTCAATGGTTAAAGTTTTGTTTCGTCTTGTTTTGTTCCATTTTGTTGATGCTGTTCATTTTGGAAAGAAGGTCTGTCAATGGCCAAAGCGATGAAAAGGGAATTAAATGAAATATGCTTTATTTTTTGTTTCAGTTTTTGTTGTTCTTGTTGTTGTTCTTGTGCTGTGTTGTGTTGTGTTGTTTGGCACTTTTGTCAGACAAAAAAACACGCATAGCGTTTCAGACCTAAAATAGCCCCCAAACTTCTTCTACTTAGTCCTGCAGCCTTGCGTGTAATCGCGCTGCTAAGTCCATTTAATCAACTTAATTTTGTACAAATTCTCAGATATTTCACTTAGTCTCACTTTCATTTTGCTTTCTCTTGTTTTTTCGTGTTTTTTTTCGGTGACGCAAGCCTTAGGACTGATATTTGATCACAATTTCTGTGTATTTTGTTTTGATGCCAGGTAGCTGCTGTTGATTTCAATTGATGTTGAAATAAACTTCTTGACGCTTCAAATATTCAACATAATTTATTTTTGAATACATTTCAACAATTGTTTTGAGTGTTTGTGTGCATGTTACTCTGCTTACCATTTGAATATTGCATACATTTGTGTTGGGCATTGTTGTGAAACCCGTGGCGTATACACAATGTTTTTTTTACATTTCCACATTGCTAATTAAGAGGAATTACACTTTTTGACGTGTTTTGCATTTATAATCAAAAAAGCATCCAATTTGGCCAAATAGAATAGTGTACAAGACTTTAATTAGCCACTAATCAAACATTTTTGACGCAAATGCAAAAACGATGTATTTCAAAAAAGCTGCTGTCAGTTTAGCTTTGATTTTCATGAATAGAAAATAAGCTTAAATTATAACTGCTTGATTTTAAGTTTGTTGTTGATATTCTTAGGTATTAAAATACTTTTGTGGCTATTAAAACGTATAAGTGGTAGTTTTATTAAAATTAACATTGCTATTGCCTTTAATGTATATTTGAGGAAAACTCACTTTAATAATTTAAGACGTAGCAATTACTTATCGGATTATATTAAGTGAAATATAATTTATTATTTAGCTTCGAAATAACTGTCATGTATGGTTTTGTGTTGAAGCTCAATATACTTAATACATTTCTTTTCCATTGCGTTATTAAATCTCGCAAAAGAAAAAATATCAAATTGCAGCTCAGCTGACCTGCTGCTTTTATATTTATTGAATTTAAGATGAAACACGAGAGCTTTGCTCCAAATATAATTGAGTGTGATCCAGCTGAAGCTACAGCTACAGCTACAGCTTCAGCTCCAGCTTGAGTACTTACTTAATTCTGAAATTTGAGCTCATTGTCGTTTTGGGCCATTTCATTTCAAAGTGCTGCAAACATTATTCGATATAACTCATCTTTACAGTAGCCACTTTTAACAGCAGTATATATCGATTATCAAATGTGTGTTATCAGTCACTTAGGTCTCTCTCGTTCTCATCCTCTTTAATGCTCCCACCCACTTATCTGCAGCCACGCTGGCACATTCGGACTTTGGAAGGACTACAGCTTAAAATGGAAGTGGCATTAACAAAAAGTTAAGCTCAATTGGGTTTTTGTTACGTGATGCTTGTCTTTTAATACCCTATAGTTATCCAATTGGGTCAATGGCAATGGAAAGACATCTCCGACACTATTTAATGTTGTCTCTCTTTCTTGTCTTTCTCTTTCGCTCTCTCTCTCTCTATGCCTCTCTCTCTCTGACTGTGCTAAGCTATAAAAGGCAGCAATTTAGTTTATGGCCTTTTTAGTTTACTTCAAATTTAAGATTTTCTTTTAACTAATGCAATCAAGCTGTTCCGGTTTCCACTTTGTGTAATATATTGCGAAAGTGATTTATTTTTTAATAATTCCTTTTATTAAAATTTTACGGAATGAATTCATTTACCTGCCATTGCGATAGAATTCAATTAAAATGATGTTCAATAAGGACATTTGGAACTATTAAGAAAATTTCAATTCGGAAAAATGTTGCCAAAAGTAGAAACCGGAATAAGCATGTATAATTCAGTAATCACATTTAATATTCAAGAAATCAAGGTAAATGAACAATTTTGGTATTTCATTATTGAACAATCCTTTGATTATAAAAAAGAATCGATATATGGATTTTTTGAATACTTCAAATATTTTGATAGACTGTTTATTCTGGTCAAAGATTAATACAATTATTATAAAACATATGTATGTAGATTGTCTTTCAAATGAAGAATGCTTTTAACATGTCGCCTAATTGAATAATTCTATACCATAAATCAAAATACCATTGATTGTAATTTTATGAAATTGATATCCAAAATATACATATTTACTTCATTATTATTTACATACCAAGTGCATACCCCACTCGAGTGTATCAAACTCTGTTCCTTTTAACTCTGCCAGTTTGCCTATATCAATTGGGCACATATGTGTGTGTGTATGTGTTTATGTGTTTTTTTTTTATGTTTTTGTATACGTAAAGCTGCTGTCTGCTGATTTATGATTCAATACTTGTTAGCACTTTGTGTCCATGGAACCAACAACTGCAGACATTTTCATAAGCGCATTTTTCTAAAATGCCAAACACTTTGCCATTTTTTTTTTTTACAATCCTCTGACGACGATGAACTGCTTCTGCTGCGATGTTTCATAAACGTCGCATTAGTGTCAAACAAAACAAAAAATACAAAAGTGCTCATAAAACTGCAGACTTTAGTGCTTACGATACGAAACGATAGAACGGAAAAGCAGCGGTAACTTCACTGCAATCGTCAGCTCATAATTTTATAGTCTTTTGCGAAGGGGTATTATAATTTTGTCACGGAGTATGTAATGTATTGGATGAGGTCTTCTTGACTTATTACATTATGTATATATTTTTGATGAAGTTGAGGAGCTGAGTAACTATTGTCCTTAAAGGTCAGAATTTTTATTTAAAATTTACGATCTGGCATCGATGTAAGTTTTGAGTAGTGATGTAAGAAAGAAATGGACTTATGTTTGTTTTGAGCACGATTTTTACTCACAATCGATGCTTTTTGCCTGCAACGATTATCGGTCATCGATATTTTCCAAAGAACAGCGAAAAAATGAGATCTATTTACGAAAAATTACCAGAAAAATTTCTAAAAATGTTTAAATAAACTGTTACGGATAAAATTACTGTTAGCTATAAAATTACAAAATGCTTTTTTTTTATTGTAAATATTTTAATTGTTTGTATAAATAAAGATAGATTATTCGATATAATCTACTCGATTAATCGAATCACCATTGTTGTTTATAATATAACATATACAGATTTATTTATTTCACATTTTTGAAAAGACTTTGCTTCTATAAAAATCGATAAATTCCAGAAGCCGTTGAAAAAACTTTATTATTCTTAAGACCATTTAACACCACCCAGATCAGATAACGAAATTGTAGAATGTTTAATATTCGGCACTCATAAAAATCTGGTCCATACAGTTTTGTTCTTTTTTTTTGTGAATAGCTACTTGTATATAGAATCGGCTTAGGTGCAGGGTGAGGTAGCCGAATAAGAGAAGCAAAAAAAGCACACATACGACGTGGTTGCCCTGGCTACTCTACGCTGCAGAGGGGTGCAAAGAGGTGCGTTGCGGTAAGGTGAGGAGAGAAGAGGTGTGCTGCGATGCGCTGCTTTGGCAGTGTCCTTGGCAGCGCCGCCATTCAGTCTGCCAGTCGGCAGAGCTCATAAAGTGGCATTGTAACATGGCTGGGGCGTAAAATCATCATTTATCAGCAAGCGGCAGCCAGGAGTTGCTGCAGAAGGAGCATCCTGGAGCAAGGAGCTGGCGCCGGAAGATCACTTTGTCATTGTCAAACCCCATTTTTGAGAGTGTGGCTCCACCTACAAATAACACACACACACATTAAAAAACACACACATATAGTACACTTGAAGTTCAGTCAAGTGGCAGCTCGCATTTGGTTTAGTTTTTAGTTATTTTTGTCCAAAAACTTTGCTGAAATCTCAGATACATGCGAGAGTTGTGCAATAAGTCAGAGAAACAGTAAAAGAAAGGTTACACTTTTTTAAAAATAGTTTCCAGCCTAGTATTTTCTTTTTCTTAAAAGGTCTCAAAAGAAATGTTTTTCAAAAGCTGTCAAAATAAACATAGTTTCTCAGAGAGACCTTTCATTAGGCGTATATTTTATTTAATTTAAATTTCTTTAAAAGCTCATAATTTCTTTTCTGAACATCATGTAAATTGCATCTTATCTCAATGGCAAGTTAATTGAGTCCTTGAACTCATGAAAGTGAATTCAATGCGCAAAATCTTAGCAAAAGTGACAATGGTAAAATCAATGAAGCCGCAACACGATTAATATTCCAGCTACTGTTATGAACAACTGAACAACCCTCGCACATAAATGCACACACACTAATGCACATGTATTTTGCATGCTATATGCTTCGTCTGTTTCCGGCCCAGCTGTGTGTAATTCTTGTTTTTTGCCTGTTTCTCTCTGTATTTTTGTCTGTTTGCTATTTGATATTTTTCACCATGTTTCAGTTGGTTTTGCATCCGTTTCCGCGCATTTTGCACGTTTGCTCAACTTGTCAGTTTCACTAACAAATAAGCGCACATATATCTACATACATTTAGTATATACCATATATATATATATTTTTTTTTATATTTTCTCAGTAAAGCCTTACAGTCCGCTTAACTGTGCATTGAGTTGACATTTTGCTGCATAGTTTGTGACAGATGGCAGCTGCTGCTTTTCATATTACGCTTTTTGCCTTATTGCACAACAACAAAATTGCATTATTTGTTTTCTAGTTTTTTATAGGGTATTTAAGCTTTATCATAAGACTTTGCAGGTGACATTTGATATAAAAAAAAACAATTTTATTAACTTTTTAGACGGCTGAGTTGGTTTACTGATGTCCGTCAGTCCCAGATCGTTTTTAATATAAATTAACTTAACAACAAACTAAACTTTTTATTTCTATCCTGCCCTGAAAAGTATGCTACATAATTCTCTGTGAAATAAGTTCGCAAGTGAAGTACTACAACATATAGCTGCCATAGCAGCAAACGATCGAAAAATTTGTTTTTTCTGGATAACTTAACCAAACTTACCAATTCTTAGCTTTAAAATTAAATCAGCATCAAAATTGGATCACTATATCTTATAGCTAAAATAGGAACATTCTGTTGAAAGATAAGTTTTTTGCATGAATAACTTTTTGCTTCTCAAACTATCTCAATCAAATTCTTCAAATCTTATTTGCTTTTAATATTGGTGAATGTATTGGTAAACTTACTTTATGACTCAACAGCCCGTGGAATTATTGCTAAAATTAAAATATTTGCAAGGGTATTAAATGCACTCAAAGGATTTCTGAAACAAGCTGGAACCCTAATAGGGGCACATGTTGACTGGTTGCAAAATTTCTAGGAAGCAAAATGTCTCGTTATGCTGGTAATATAAGCTGCATAGTAAATGAATAAATTCTTCACATAAAACAGAAATATGAACACACATACGAAATACCACTTGCCAGCTTTTCAGGTATTAAAATGGATTATATAAACTATATGCAATCGTTACTGAGAATCGTAATGAAAGGAATGCTGCTTATTTTTGTTTTTATATAGTTTAATGTCATTTGGTCAAAACTATTTGTTTATAAAGGCAAAGAGAAAAATTTCACTTAGCTTGAAAACTATTTTCAATAGATTCTAAGAGCCCGAAAAGCTTTGCAAAAATTTGCACAAAATTTTTATTACACTATTTAAGCCTGCAATGACATATTTTGCACAAAATGCATAATTTTCTAAAAAGTTTTGTGAAAAGTTGCAAATGGTGCTGATGTCATAATTTGTTTGAGCTAACTTTAAGTGGGTTTGTTAAAGGGAAAGTGGGAAAAGAGGGGATTGGTGGTGTGTTAAGAAGCCAAAGTAAATAAACAACACAATATGTTGAAAATTTTTACATATATATGGTTGCCTTTTATTTGATGCATTAATTTGTCAGCTGTGGAAAACAGAATTCAAATGCCGTTTACAGTTTTGTAAGCTTCACTCGGAGGAGTTTTTATTTTTATTTATTTATTTTTAATTTTTAGTTTTAGTTTTTTGGTTTACTGAACTTTAGTTCTATGTTGCATAGCATTAGATGCGCTTAGTTTGTCATGTTCTTTTACTTTATTTTACTTTGTGTATGTTTTATGTATGTGTGTGCGTGTGTGTGTTTTTGTGTTTGTGTGTGTGCTATGGGATGGTGGGGATTATGTTATGTTATTTAACTCCCGTTTTGTTCAACATTAAATTACACATACAGATGTAACTCAGTTTTTGAATATCATGTGCTTAGACATACGTACAATAAAAACACGCACACTTAATAGACTTATATATAGTTTATATATATATTTTATCTGTATATGTATAGGTAGTACTCGTATATACTTAATATAGTTAGTAGTTATTTTATATATGTTTGTATATATGTATATTAATGCAGTTTGCTTGTTGATCTAAACATAAAATTAATGCTTAATGTTTGGTATCACAGAGAGGCGTGACTTTTTTATACAAATACAATAAAAAAACAAATACAAAATTAATTAATGCAGAAAGTTTCATATATATATATATATATATATATATATATATATATAGCATTTTTCAATAAATACATATTAAGTATTAGACTTGAGCTTTAGCATTAGCTATACGAGTATAATAAATATACCTTTTGAGACAGTTTTTTTCTTTCTTTTTTATATAGAGCTGCATATCTTTGCTTTTTATTTACAGTTTTATTATAATATATTACACATAATAAGTAGGTATAATTAGATGACAGAATATCTTAAATTTAAATTTTAATTTTTGGCTCAGTTTTGAGTATCGCAAATGAACTACGCTCGCTGTGGGCTTAATTAGATTCGATATCGATTGTGATTGTGATCGGTTCATTTAATATTTGATTTATATTATTTTGGTTTTGATTTATTTTCTTTTGAAAACAACATCTATAAAGGAACCGTGAAAACCTGTTCTTGGTTTACAGTATTACAACCGTCTGTGTGTTTGTGTATGTGTATCTGTGTGTGTGTGTTTGGCTGTGGGTGGGTGTGTGTGTGTGTGTGTGGTTTTAGCTTTAGCCCACTTCATTGCTTAGCGCTACATTTTAAAATTACAACGTTCAGTTACATTTAGAGGAGTCGTCTACATATATTTCATATCTCATATATCATATCATATCATATCATATCATAATATTATATACTTATGGGTTTGCAGTACTACTACATACAAAAAATACTCATAGGTAAACAGTTACATATTCATATGTGTGTGTGTGCTTGTGTGAGCTTGTAAAGATATATTAAAACTTTGTCATGCAGTCGATACTAGTGCTGAAAAACATCGACAAAATTATCAATAATATCGATTTTATACAGTTATCGATTGTTTTTAATGCAATCGATTGTTTTTACAGTTATCAATTGTGCTTGCTTGTATCGATTTTTTTTGACAAAATCAACTATTAAAATGATTGATTGCAAAACTCAAATATTTATAGCTATCAATATTTTCGATACTAGTGGCTTTCAAATTTCGTTATAAAAGATTTATCAATAAATTTAGAACTGGCCATAGTATCGAAGACAATTAATAGAGTGGAGTCAGTATCGATAGCTTTTCAGACTGTCAACAATCGATATGAAAGAAAAGAAATACGCTGTGAAAATATCAACAAACATTTATGGTATTAAAAGTGTCTAATTATCAATCAGATTGATTGAGAAACTCAACTAAAATATTTAAAGCAATCGATATTTTTGATAATAGTTACTATAAAAAATCGACTGAACAAATGAAAAACTATCGATAAAGTATAATCGAGTAGAGCCACTGACGATAGTTTTGCAGCACCAGTAGATACATATAAGTTATAGTTTTTCAGCTTGGACAGAATACAGAAATTCAAGGATTAAAAACTTGAACGCCTGAAGTTCACAGGAAGCTCTCCCTAGCGCCATGTCGCTCATCCCCCAGCATGACACGCTGAGAAGGTGGCTCGCCATATTGATCCTGATAGTAATTCTCACGCATCATGGTGTTTAGGCTGGAGCAGCGGAAGTAGAGTATCTCCTGGAAGGGTTTGCGAAAATCTCGATTGAGCGTGGCATAAATAATCGGATTCAGCAGAGAGTTGGCATAGCCCAGCCAAAGAAAAAGCGATGACAGCGATGGCGGCACATGCATCGTCTCAAAGGGTCGGATGAGTGCTAGGATAAAAAATGGCAACCAACAGATGGTAAAGGCGGACATGATAATGCCCAGCGTGGTGGAGGCCTTCTTCTCCTTGGCCAGCTGAAAGCGCAGCTTCTTGTGATGCGGCGAACCGAGCAGTCCCGTAGAGCCACTACCATGATGACCATGTGGTATGCCCACACCACTGGTTGGTGCACCACCGCTGGTGCTCAGTCCGCCGCAGGTGGAATAGGTTAATGAAGTATTGCCCACGCTGCTATGCCGATGTCCATGACCAGCGCCCGCACCATTGCCGCTGTTGCCCAGCTCCGTATGGCCTAGAGTTGGTGCTGTAGCTGTCTGCGGGGAACCTGTGCCATTGAGAGCCTGTTGCAGATGGGTCTGAGCACGCTTCTCCTCCAGGACAATGCGTCGGGCGGCCTTGAAGATCTGGTAGTAGACAAAGAGCATCACGGATAGCGGTATATAGAAGGAACCGAGCGTCGCATAGATTTGATATGCAAAATTCTGGCAAACCGTGCATATGGGCTGTCCATCCTCATCCTCATGCTCGTTGCCCAGAATAAGCAGCGGTGGCAGTGAGATGCAAGCAGCTGCCAGCCAAACAATGCCCACACAGAGCATCATGCGACGTGGTGTACGTTTGACGCCATATTCCAAGGGCTTGGTTATGGCCAAATAGCGATCCACGGAGATCGCACACAGATTCAATATGGATGCAGTGCAGCAGAGCACATCAAATGACACCCAAATGTCACAGAGCACTGTGCCGAAATTCCAACGTTCCAGCACCTCAGCCAACAAGGCCATGGGCATCACAAGCAGCGCCACACAGAGATCGGATAATGCCAGCGATACTAGCAGATAATTGCAGGGTCTGCGCAACTTGCGCACCATGCAGACAGCAATGCATACGAGTACATTGCCAACAACGGTGCCTAGGATGACTATGAGTAATATAATGCTTACAATAACGGATTGCAGCGGCGGCAGCTCGAACTCTTCCTGCTCGTCTTCTCCGCCCGGTGGCAGATCTTCCAGCAAAAGTGGCATATCCGACATGGACAATACCGTACCGCTGCTCCCGCCGCTGCTGCTGCTGCTGCCATTGGGCGGGCTGCTGGTTATAAATTGTTGGCTGACAATTGCAATAGGACTGCTGTTGACGGCAGCAATTGCTCCTAGAAAGGCGTTGCTGCTGCTGCTGTTGTTGTTGTCCTCGCCCAAATCGCTGCTGCTTCTAGTTGATGTTGGTGGCGTGCTTTGCGCAATTGCTGCCGTTGCGTAGGCTATCCCGCTGCTTAGTAGGAGTATAAGCAGCGTCAGTGTTGCTGTGGAGATCAGTTTGTTGCTGCTGTTGTTGGTACTGTGGTTGCTGTTGCTGCTACTGTTGCAGCTTTTGTTGTTGTTTCTGTTGCTGCTCTTGTTTTTGCTGATAGTGTTGCTGCTGTTGTTGAGGCTACAATTGCTGTTGCAATTTCTGCTGATGTTGTTGCTGCCGCTGTTTTTACTGCTACAATCGCTGCTGCAGCTGTTGTCTCTGCTGCAATTTCTGCTGCTGCTGTTGCTGCTACAGTCTCTGATGATGTTGTTACTGTTGCTGCTTCTCCTCTTGATAGTGCTGTTGTTGTTGCTGTTGTTGTTTCTGGTGTTGTTACTGCTAAAGTTTTCAGTGTGGTTGTTACAAATGCTACTGTTGTTGTTTCTCGACTTGCTACTGCTGTTGTTGTTGCTACAGTTCCTTTTGCTGCTCTTGCTACTACTATTTTTGTTACTGCTGCTATTGTTGCTGGGATTTTCAGGTTGCTTTTCGCGTCGTCTTTGAGCTGCGGCTGGTGCGCATTGCTGCCCGGGCGAAGCCATCAATTAATAATTTCTCACTATATTTCTGCGGCTTTTTGTTATGCTCTAGCTTTTCTTAGTTTTATAGTCTAATATTGATATATATATATTTTTTGTTGTTCAATGCGTCGTATGAGCAACGACTTATCAATTGTTGTTGCTGTTGTTGCTGTTGCATTTGCTCGCACAGCGGCAATCAACGGCGGCGACAACGACAACACCCAGTGCTGCTGCTGCTGACCAGCCTTTAAACAAGCTCATCATCATCATCATTATTATCAGCAAGCATCGCTTTAGAAATTTCGCCCAGGCAGTATTAACATAATCATCATTAGCTTAATCAGTGTGATCATTATCCTCATTGTCATTGTGATTGTTCATCATCATCATGGGGCTTAATTCACGACTTGATTCCTCAGCACTGTCGTCCAATATTCCTGTCATTAATCATAATTTCAATAAAAATAAAGTCGTCTTATTAGTTTGTCTGCCCTTCTCCTCTCTTTGTATCACTCTCTCGCTCGCGCTTTCAGCTTGGGTTTGAGCTCTGGCTGAGCTGCGACTTACGGCGTGAACTGTGTCTCCTCTATCTCTCCCTCTGCTCTGCTGATGCTTGATTACAAATTTGCTGTACGTCCGTCCGCCGCTGGCTAACGGAGCGTATGCTTAATAAAGCGCTATTTGCGGTCTGCCTAATAAATGATTTGTTGCTCTTTGTTGTTGTTGCTGTTGTTCTCGTTAGTGCTGGCAGACTTTATGTTTTTGATTTTCTTTTTGGAATTTTAAACAGCTTTTAACGAAGCAATATATATATGTAGGTAGTAAGATAGGTGGAAAGATATATGTGCTTGTTGAATCCGTTTTTGAAACCGCCTTCTTCAAATCTGATTGTCGATCAGCTGTGAATAGATTAAAAAGAAGAAAAATAGCATTTATTTTTTTTGAAATATTTATTTTTTTAAATATTAATTCAATTAAACTAAATCAAATATAACTAAACTTTTAAATATAATTTAATGTGTTATTACCACATGCTTATAAAAATATAGTTTTTTCTTGAAATTTAACGCCAATAACGTAATGATATTTTGTCAATCTTTTAAACTCTTTCCTGATATACCAACCACATTTTGCTGTATTCTTCAATATATCAATTTTTTAATGATAGTTATTTGTTGACTTAGAGCGACGTGAAGTTACTATTGTATAAGTTTTCAAGCAACAGTGTTTTTCTTTAAAGTTTTTGAGTAATATAAATATGCACTTTTTAAATGAATTAAATTCAATATCATCTAACTTTTAGTTGAGCAAACTTTAATTTAAAAACATAATTTAAGCTTTTCGTCAATATATATTTCTTGGATGACATCAATATTGTTCCATGATACATTTTTCATGGCAATAGCGGTGTTAATCTGACGACTTAGAATTCTAATCAAAACACTTTTTTGCTTTGATTCAATTCCTTCGTAAAAACCAATCACTATGTCGAATCCCACCACAACGGCAGTCACATTTTCGGTAGCTTCGACTTCAGCCGTTACCTTCACAACTACTTGCTCATCTGGAGGAGCTTATACATTTGGGAATGAGCCAACATTGGTGAGCAGCTCAAGCCAACTGTTTGGATCAGCCACGCTAAGTCAGCAACCAGCTGTTACAAGACGCTCACTACCACTTCGTGCTACAAATGTTGCATTGCCCGTATTCCAGCCGGCCTCAGTCACCTGGCAGAAAATCACGTCGAAGAAGAGAAGGCAACCAGGGTCACCCAAAAAGCCTGCAAATAAAAGACCCGTACTTGTAACAGAAAATCAATTTTCTGTTCTTGCTGCGCAAGAAGATTGCCAAGAAGGCGATAACATTGGCATGGATACTATTCAGGTCGAAACCGACAATGAGGAGACGCGACAGCCTCAAATTCCAGTGGCAAAGAAGCCGCCAAAGCCTAGCCAAATCACAGTATTGGCTGTCACCGATGTACCAGCCTTGGAGAGATACCTTGACGCAGCGGTAGACCCTGGCTCATATGAACTCAAAGCTGCTCGTAATGGCAACCTGCGCATTTACGCTCGCGACGCTGATGCCCACAGAGCCATCACAAAAAAGCTTTCCGAAGAAAATATTCAATATACGCACTTTTGCCTCCCAGAAGACAGACCCTTTAGAGTGGTAGTATGCAACTTGGCTGCCTCTACCCCTATCGATCGAATTTTAACTGCATTCAACTCTCAAGGTCACACTGTGGTGAACACTTATAATCCAAAGTCCAAGTCACAGCTGGAGGGCTCTTCTGAAATTAATCCATGTGAAGTTCGTGGCCAGAACGTTTGGTTTATAGATCTCAAAAAGGCCACTAACAACCGGGAAGCACTAAAGGTCAACAAAGTCGGCCGACAAAGGGTTAGTGTGGAGATGCCGAGAAGAATATTGACATGCGCCAATGTTTCCGATGCTTTGGCTTTGATCACACAAAAAATTACTGCACCAAGGAGCCCATATGTGGTAGATGCAGTAAGTCGCACTGGACTGGTTCCAGTCAGTGCCAGGCAAAGAATTATGACGACCTGGAGTGTGCCAATTGTCATGGGAAACACGAGGCAACCCATAAGGGCTGCAAAATATACGCCCAACGGCTCAAAAGCCGTAAAAGTGGAATCAACACTGGTCCCATAGCCCGCGAAGGAGTTTTTCACCACCCACGCACCAACAAACAGCAGGTAATTCCAACCGCAATCGTGCGGCAAGGCCTGTCTTATGCCGACGTGTCAAGAACTGGGCAACAGAGCAGCTCACAACAGCAGCGGCGTTGTACCTCTAGTACAAGCTTCCAGACACCTCAGTGTGCTGACCAAGTACATCAACGTGTTGGGAATTCAAATCAACCACAGCATCATGAGCAAACGACAATTGACGGCTCACTGGCACAAATCATTATTTCAATGCAGCAGACCATAGCAGGTCTCCAGAAAACCATCGCTGAGCCTCTCCAGGAGATCAAGGAGCTCAGAGGATTCAAGCCGTGGAACCAGCGCAAATAATGTCTTCTGTGCTGCGCCTCGGTACCTGGAACGCTCGTAGTATTATCCCAAATACTAATGAGCTCAAAGTGTTTCTGAGCAGGCATGAAATTGACATCATGCTGATCGCAGAGACCTTCTTACACGCTGGCTCCTACTTCAATATGGTAGGTTACACCTGCTATCGAGCAGATCACCCTGGAGGTCGCCCAAGAGGAGGAGCATGTGTGCTAGTCAGGCAGGGATTAGTACACTATCACCTCCAACCGATCACAATTAACCACGTACAGTTGGCAACTGTAATGGTATCCACCAATTTGGGTGAAATCGCGGTGGCTGCAGCGTACCTTCCACCAGGCTTGCCTTGGAGTACACCAGAGTTTGGCAGACTACTGGATCAGCTTGGTCAAAAATTTATAGTTGGAGGCGACTTCAACGCAAAGCATCAGCTCTGGGGTAGCATGATGGCGAACGCTAGAGGAACTGCACTTCATGATGCAATAACCTGTAGTGCAACTGAAGTGCTAGCCACCGGCAGGCCCACTTACTACCCGTATAACAGGAGGGATACACCCACGTGCATCGACTTTTACATGTACAAGGGAATAGCGAACAGTCTGCTTACGGTGCGTGAAGAGCATGAATTAACATCAGACCACTTGCCTTTGGTTGCTTCGCTAACAATGTCGCCGCAGCGGACTACTCCAATGACGCGACTTGTTCCCCCTGGTGCCAATATTAGACTTTTCCAAGAGGAGCTTAACAATGCTTTTAATCTCAATACGGAGTTAAACACGGCGGAGGAGGTTGATAAAGCGGTTGAAACCTTTATTACAAAGGCCAAAGAAGCAGCCCAAACTGCGGCTCCAGCAGGTGCAACTCCCGGTAACAACGCGCTCAACAGCTTCACCCTCTCTCCGGAAGCTGTCGGTCTTCTAACACTTAAGCACGCCTCAGACGCGAGTTCATCAGGACCAATGACCCGGCGATTGACAGGCTGTACCGCAGGATCTCCAACAGGGTGAGAAAAGTTCTCGCCATATTAAAAAGAGAAGCCACAGACGCTATGCTGGAAAGAGCTACTTCCGATGAAAGCTCGAAGTTTGCGCTCTGGAAGCTTACGAGGAGATTCAAGAGGCAAGTTGCACCGAAGTTTCCAGTTCGAAACCCTGATGGTTCTTGGGCAAGATCCCCCCAGGACAGAGCCGAAGCATTTGCGAAAAATCTGGAGGAAAGATTTCAGCCGTTCGAGACAGCGTCGACAAGAAGAGTGCAGCTAGTGGCTGAATCTCTAGAAGCGCCTCTGCAGATGGCCCTTCCCGTAGCCCCAATCAGCCTTAGTGAAGTGGAAAATGTAATCAAAGGACTTCGCAATGGCAAGGCTCCAGGCGAGGACCACTTTGATAATCGCTCCATCAAGCTGCTCCCTCGCCGAGCTTTACTATTCCTCGTGCTCATTTTCAACGCTGCTCTCCGACTCGGGCACTTCCCAGGCGTCTGAAAGAAGGCTAACATCATCATGTTACACAAAAGTGGGAAGCCAGCAGATGAACTGGACTCTTATCGCCCGATAAGTCTTCTGCCAGCATTTGGCAAAATATTGGAAAGGTGTATTCTTAGAAGAATTCTTGACACCAGGGAAGTCAAAAGGGCAATCCCGAAATTTCAGTTTGGCTTCAGGCTCAGGCACGGCACGCCCGAGCAACTCCACCGAGTTGTAAACTTTGTTCTGGATGGATTTCATGGAAAGGAGTATGTTGTTGGAGCTTATTTAGATATTCAACAGGCTTTTGACAGAGTGTGGCATGCAGGACTTTTGCATAAGCTTAAAGGATTACTCAACCCACAGCTCTACCTTATCGTCAAAAGTTTCCTTAACGAGCGCTCCTTTAAAGTTGTTCAGGACGGGCTGTCCTCTCAATCTAAGCGAGTCAGAGCTGGCGTACCCCAGGGTAGCGTGTTGGGGCCAACTCTTTATAGCCTGTATACGCATGACATGCCATCTTTCGATAACATGCCGATGTCGGACCCCAACAACTTACTTGTTGCCACCTTTGCAGATGACACTGCAGTTCTGGCCAGAGACAAATGCGTATATACTGCAACAGATCACCTCCAGATCTATTTAAAAAAGTTTGAAAACTGGGCATGCCGATGGAACATCGCTATAAACACCGATAAGTGTGTTTCAGTAACGTATACCCTTAGAAAAGGCACCTCTCCTGGTGTGTTCATACATGGAGCGCTCTTAGAGCAGAAGAATGCCCACAGGTACCTTGGTGTCACACTGGACAAGCGGCTAACATTCCAGAGCCACATAGCTGACGTAGCTGGGCGCGTCAAGGCAAAGGCAAGACGCATGTGCTGGCTCCTTAATGCGAGGAATAAGCTATCGCTTAAAAACAAGGCGAACATCTACAAGGTTATTTTGGCACCCATTTGGAGATATGGTATCCAAGTTTACGGTATCGCATCAAAAACAAACATGAACAAAATTCGAGTGGCACAGTCACAAATATTACGAAGAATGACTGGTGCACCATGGTATATACGTAACAGAGACATTGAAAATGAGCTGCAGATACCAAAAATCGGAGATGTTATTAACCGTCAAGCTACTACATACTTGGCCAAGCTCGCAGGCCATCCAAACCAACTGGCGCAAAGGCTCCTGAGAGCGCGACGGATTAACGGAGTAAGGGCGAGAAGGAGACTCCGGAGAGTTCACCCAAATGACTTGCCAAACCGGATTTTACAATAATCTTATTTAAATTATTCACCCTATTATCAAGGCTGATGTACATATGTATATATTAGAATTATTATTATTCACTATAGAATAAGTTACTACTAATAGTAACAGCAATCTATAAAATATATAAAAACTTTAAAAAAAAAAAAAAAAAAAAAAAAACTATGTCGAACCCTTTGCTTTTCTCAATTTCAATTAAAAAGAATATCTTGCAAATCTTTTCTCATGTTGCTTTAATTGCTGTGCAAATGGAATTCTGTTGCTTTGTTACAAATTCAAACTCGTTTTGCAAAGAAAATGCCAGCAGCGTTTGCCAATGTGCAGTTTTTGTGATTTCCGGAAATAGGCTGTTAAAGCAAAAGTAGAATGTCACAGGAAAAAATTGCTGGTTAAGTTTTTTGCCGTTTTTTAACTTTTGTGATGGCAATTTTTCTTAAAATGATTACGTTTGATTTTGCTTAACAGAGTTTTATCTACGTCAAGCCACAATTTCATTCCAAGTTTTTCCAAGCTTCATTTGTTTAATTACAATTCCAATGCAGCACAATTTATATCAATTGTAACATATTTTAAGCCGAAATCTGGTTATTAAATGATTAAAAGAAAAAAAAACTGTACAAAATTTTCTTTTATGTACAATTTGCGCTTCTTTAAAATAACTTCCTAATCTCTCACACAAACAATTTTCTATACTGCCTGTTGTTGGTCACAGATGTTGCAATTTCCAAGAAAATTCAAACAATAAATGAATAAAAAATGTAAGCATAGCCTGGCCCGTTGGCCAAACGCAGATGTGTGTTGTGTTGTTTCTTATGAAAAATGTGTTCATCATGAACGTAATTATCATTATCTTTAGTACGATATCATTTGCTTGGGCAGCTCGCATCATGTGCCGCATATAAAACAAGTGAAGCAGAAGACCGCAGTCGCCCTTTGCGTTTGCTTTTGTATTAATTTTGATGCTTTTTCGCTCATTATTGAATTGTTTTCTTGTGTCTTGTGTCCCCAATGGCCCACAGTCACGACCACGACCACGCCTCCCACACGCCGAAACCACTGCCCACTTGAAGCACTTTAAAATGCGTAACAAATAAACAAAAGGCAGCCAAAATGGCAGCTATTGTTATTGTTGTTATTGTTGCTTTTGCAACTTCCGTTTGTCGTACTTTTTTTTCTTTAGCCTCCGCTCGCCGCTTTTCTGTGGTCAACAGCCATTGAGCAGGTTGGGGAGAGATGGAAAACCGCGAACCGAAAATGAAATTTATACATTTCTCTCTTAATTGAATTCCATTACAATTGTGCTGTGCCGTGTGGCTGCCTGCACCTGAATTGAAGAGCGTTGACGTTGCCACCAATTGTGGCAATGGCAAATGGCAACTGGAATAACTGTTGAAAAAATGTTGGCCTCACGTGTCTTCCCAAAATTTATTAAAGTCTGCAAGTGGCAACTGGCAAGTGGCAAGTGTCAAGTGGCAACTGTGCAACATGACGACGCGTCTAGACGTCCACCACCTGCCTGCAACTCAGCCCCCCCTCTTTGTGTCCTTTCAGTCAACTACCTGTTCGCTTAAGTAAAAGAAAAAGTTAAGCATGTCCTTCTGACAGTATTCTTAAATTCGCATTAACTTAATATGCTGCCAACTGGCAAAAGAAACCTTAAAAAGTGTCAGAAGTTGTTCAGTTTAGTTGACAAAATATCAATATATTTGAAACAAAATTATTTTTTCATCAACTTAAAACAAAAGCATAACTTATCTAAAGCTACGTATCCCTAAAGAGCAGTCGAGACATAATATTTTTCTTTTAGCAAAATTTTTAATAATACAAATTTGCTTTCAATATTTTGCAAACTTACCATACAAAAAAATATTTGTTGTGTTGCAAACCAAATAAAAATAGCTGTAGAGCAACTAAATTGATTGTCGGACAATTTTAATAAACCTGCTACAATATTTGTTTGGCAAAAATGCACAGTAACTAAAAAGTGAATACAACAAAACGCAACATATTCCATTGTGTTTCGAACTGGCCGACTTATAAATATACTTTATTTTAGCAGCTAATTGTACTTTAAAAGAAAAAGAACAAAGTTTTTGAAATAAAATATAAAATAAAATATGTAGCTGAAAATTGAATTGATAATTTATTAATTAAAAGCATTAAAAACATTTAAATGATTCTGCTTAGGCTTAGTTCTATGTCTATTATAAAAATATATTTTTAATATAAGAATCTATAATGAACTATTTTTTTTTTAACATTTCAAGATATACAATTTGATTCGTTAATCGCTTTAAATAACTTTTTCAAATATTATTATTCACAAAAAAACTTTAAAGTTCATTAAATTAAAGTAGTATGCCAAACCAAACAAAGACTCTCACAAAATGCCAATACAACACGCTGTCAAAAAGAATTTTCACAATTATATGGAAAACAGAAAACTGGCACAATGCAAACAAATTTTTCCTATGTTTTGATATGATAATAAAAGTGTACACACAGAAATAGTATATATTCACTTATTTGGTTTGTAGGTGCTGATGTTTATTATTTTTAGATGGAATCTAATAGAAGAATATTTGAGAAATGTACGCAGCATGTGTCTGCTTTAAATTGAATTGAAATTAGTTGAACTAAATATTGAAACATGTACTAGATACAGATATGTAGTATGATTATGCATAGTTTTAGTGTTTAGCATACGTGTGTATAAAAAGAACACAGACTAATTTTGTTGGTGGAATATGCAAATCAAGTGGCAACTGGCAGCTAGTTAAATTAGGACAGAGGGATGTTAGATAGGGAAATTGAGGTAGGGGGTTACATGGCCCAGACAAGTGGCCGACAAGCCAGAAAATGTCGCAATTATTTGGTCAACAGACAAAACTGTAATCCACTTTAAGCATTTGTGAACATTTGTGGATATTTGCAGCATCCTGCTGTACCCAAATGTTGACTTTTATTTCAGGATCTGTGTATAAATTATTTAATTTAATTATGCGCTTCGACCAAAAAACGTCTTCCAAACGTTTTCATAATTTATAATACACGTCGTGAAAGCTTCTAAGCTGTGGCAGGTCATAAATAATTTCGGATTTTGCACATTATTGCGGTGACAACGCGGCGTATGAGCAATGTTGTTTTTTTTTGCCCCTACCTTTTATAAACATTTTGGATTTTGCGTCCGCGCCCTGGGCAATTTAGTTCAAGTTTTTTGTTTTTCTGCTCTATTTGACAATCTTAACGCTGCTCTGAACTTTTCAAATATTTAACAGTTTTGCTCGGTTTTTCAACTAAAGCCCACAACGTGGCAGCGTCTTGTGGCATGCCGCATTTGTTCCACAAAACTTTTCTGTGTCTGTCTACTTTGCTTTACGGCTGAAAAACACGCCAAAATTCACAAGTTTCAGTTGGGTTTTATCATGGAGGAGGGAGAGAAGGTGTCAGGTATAAATGTTACTAAATAAGTATAGTTTTGGATAGAAGTAAAAAGACGAATTCTGTTATTGGTTTGTAAACTATTTGCTGCAGCTAAGTGCAAAGAGGGCTTAAACTTTGATTAAGGCACATGCATTTTGCACGTGGATCAGCTCAAGGACGATTTCGCCACAAACTTTTGTATTTATTTTTTTAAGCTTTAGAACTTTAGATGCCGGAGTAATGTCTCTGATAGTTAAGACACTTTTTTTTCTTTTACCCCGCAAAGTGTAAACAAAAACTTGTTGGCAGCAAAATGGTTGAAATGCAGCTAAATAAAACGATTTGAACGAAGTTGACCTTTTTGGGTTTTCTTTCGTTTACAAAAGCTATTTGAAACTAACATTTTTTTTTAAATAAGATTTCTAATTTCTGGTGTCTGAATAAAATGTAAAATTATTTGTATATATTTAAAAATTATATATCTTTGGGAATAGTGTCACCAAAGAGACTTGAAATTTTAAAGCTAGTTAGCTAATAATTACATGTCTTAATGGCCTTCCGACCGCCTTCCGACGCCATAAAGCTAATATATTCCTGCCCAGCATCAAAAAGTCGAAATCTCTACATTGAATCAATGCTTTTAAATAAGTTAGTTAAATAAAATAAAATAAAATAAGAAGTAGAACATGAAATGATACATTTTCATTCGAGCACTACACCAAACTGGTTGCTTAAACTGTTTGAGAATTATAAGCGACAACTAATTACTTTACTTTTGTTTGATTTTGATCATGACAGAACGGCTTGCTTTGAGGCAAACAATTTTGTTGCTTTTTTTAGCCAAGTCGAAGTAGCAATGTTTGTAATACAGACTCTGTATGTCGATCGAAAAACTTTTTGGTATGAAAAACTTTTTTTGTTTCTCAAACAAAAATAGCTATGCAATGCTTTAGTATGTTGTTGTCATGTTGACCAAATTTGATCAAAACCGGGCGACTATATAGGAACAAACGATTAAAAATTAAGTGTTCATATCAACAAAATATTTGCAAGGGTATGTGCTGACTTCGGCGTGCCAAGGATAACTTTATTTTCTTGATTTGAATATGAATTAATTTTGGCTCTTGAAAAGACTACTTTTTCTTAAGCCTTTACTGCAAATTAATAGTCTTATTCGATTTTATGGAACTTTTCAATATTTTGCGCTAGCTTAGCTCAATTTCAATAAGACCTTATAAATCTACTGCACCCCAATATGTTAATCAAGTTCCGATAATAAATAAATGGTCACTTTCAGTAATTTTTTAAATATTTACTGGGCACACTTAAAGCGGGCTAAATAAGCTTAGCATATCTCAAGGCACTTTCAAAGAAAAACGCATCAACTGCATTTAAAATCAGCAAGCGTAAACTTAATTTTTCCCGATATGCCAAGCAATTGTTTCAACAAGAGAAGCAAATCCCCACAATGCCAAGCGGGATAGCAAGGGACCATTACACTCAAAAAAATAAAGTCAAATTATTATATACATAAGTTTTTACAGAATTGCATATAAAATGTAGTCAGAAATAGTTGTAGTAAGAACGTTTGCTTTTTCTTGAAAACACATTATGAGCATAGTTTTTGGGCAGTGTAGACAGCCCACTGCAGGCATTTGAAGAAGAATGCATTTCAGTTGGCTTGGTTTTGGTTTTGGTTCATGGTCTGCTGCGGTTTGTACTCAGCATATCTTTTTTTAAGACAGTACATTAAACTTCTTTTTGTTTTGTGTTTTGTAGTAAAAAGCTTTTAAAAATCCACGCGGATTTGTGGTTTCAACGCTAACTGCATGAAATAAGTGACTCGGGCTTAGTGACAACAGGAAGATAGACAGAGAAAGACAGATAGAGAGACAGAGAAAAGAAAAAAAGAGATAAGCATACAAAATGTCAATTATATAGAGAATGCACTTTGTTAAGAAACGCTAACAATCCGGCATACGTAAATATTTCAGCTTACCCAGTCACCTGACTAATTGACAATTTGCTTCCAAAATCTAAAAAAAGATATCTGAGCAACGCTGCGTATACGCAATGGGTGTTTGTGTCTGAGACATGAAGCTCATTTCGTATGCCCGTGCGCGCATTTCAATTATTGAGTCGTCAAATTTGATTTCTTTAACATCTTGGCAACCTTTTTTCAATTTTTTTTCCATTTTATTTTGAAATGTTGCTTATTTATGTAATTTGTTATCCTTGGAGCATATTTGGCATTCGCCAAGTGCCTGATATAATTTCAATCTGACACGTCACATGAGGGACGACATACACACGTTGGAGTGAATGGAGAGAACATGGGGAAATGGGGCTAAGGGCTTACTGGCCTAGGGGGGAACGGGAGTTCACACAAAATTGCTATAAATGGATGCGAGTTAAAACGCCAGCAATTTTAAATTGCTGCTGTCGACGTTGGCGCCCTTTTTCTTGTTTTTTTTCACTTTTTTTGACTGTTGAATGCTGCCGTCGAAATTTCTTCATTTTTTTTTAGTATTTTATTTCTTTTTCTTTTTGGCGTGTTGCGCACTTGATGTTTATGTGTCAAGCAGCTGCTGGTTTATTTGTTGTTTTCTTACATGCTTTAAATAATGAATGCGCTGATTTTGAATCATAAATTAATGCTAGCGCACTTACACTAAACAACCAGGTACTTAAATACTTAATACTCAATTATAAAAAGAAACTTGATGATTGATAAAGAAATGCATGCTTAAAGGGGAACCTTATCCGCTGAATATGTAATTAAATAAAGTATATCATTATCTATTGTTAATTGATACTTCACTAATACTACTGCCAAAGCGTTCAATTGGTTATTTATTCAATAAATTTGAAGTTTATTAAAGAATGTTTAATAACAATTACAAACAGAATAAAATAAACTAAAATAATTGGTGCTTTGTCATAAAAAGGAGGAAGGCATTCTTATAATTAAGACGAAACGCATTCTAATCAAAAAGGCGAACCGCTTTCTTATCAAAAAGGTAGAGAGCATTCTTATCATACAGGTGAAAAGCTTTTCTTTGATGTGCTGATAGGGATAGGGAATACTTTAAAATTCGCATTATTATCGCCTAATATACGAAATGTGTGCAGGGAAGAATATATATTTATTCTTAGAGTCATCATAACTGTGCACTATTTTTTCACTAACTAATATTGAAAATGTAGTTCGAGTCTTGTAGTGCAGTGTAAACCGAAATTTTTGGCATAAAATGCCTGCGCAGAGAATGACATATGTGAGAATTTGTGCGTGTGTTTGTTTGTGTGAGGGTGTGTGTGGTGTTTTGTGTGCATAATAAAATGTTGTGCGGAAAACATGTGTAGAGAGACGCCACCTAACGGTGAAAAACATTTGAAAACGGGAAAATTGCTTATCTTTACTGTTATTTTTGTTGCTGTGTTTGTTTCTTGACTGACATTTTCATTGGTGTTTCATGTTTGATAATGCCTCGCGTAGGCGTATGACTGATATGATTTGCATATGTACACACACATACATATAGAATATAGTAAGTGCGAGTGTGTCTGTGTGTGTGTGTGTGATGTGTGTGTTTGGGGCGTGTGTCTCTGTCGTAATAAAGCATTAAATTTTACATAAATTGCGGGCACAGTTTGGTAGCTTCCTGCCTCAAAAAATAAATAAAGAAAATTTGTATTTATGTGTACACATTTGCCATTTCCTTTTGTCAGGATACAGGATAACAGAAGCTGCGACAAATGCCAACATCTTGTGTGTATTCTGTGTTTTTTTTTTTTCTTTTATTTTTTTCTTTCTGTTTTATGCGATTATTTATGATGGTGACTTTGGTCGGGAAAAGCTAGCAAAAATCGCGACTATGATGATGATTTCCACTTGTCCTTTTTATTGGAAATTTATGTTTGTTTCTTCCACTGAAAGCTCAAAGGCATAAATGTTAATTTGTACATAAGTCAAGACTCCGAGATAGATTTTCATTTTATTTATGTGCTCAAATTAAATTTCACAATAATATATTTATTTGCTTTCAAGTTATTTGTTTTAGCAACCAAAGGCTCTCTGACATCATCAACAGAATTCAAGAGAAATAAGTATTTATCTTTATGAAAATTTATGGCTGTTAACCAAATAAAAATTGATATACATCTCTTTAAAATTTAACATCTCAAAAATTGCTTATGCACATATCTTGAAAATATTTTATTTTTGTTTTGTCATATTTTTGACATTTTTCAAGATTTCTAGCCAAAATGAATATTTGTTACATTATTCAATCAACAAATTTATTGAGATTTCTAACAGACATTCCTTTCTATTTTACTGAATTTAATTTGCAATCAGGCAGGCAACACTCGAGTCGAGTCGTCCTTTTAAAACATAATTTTCTACAAATATTTATTACGCAAAAGTATTGAATATATTTTGTGCAAGATCTGATATTGGTTACATTTTCAATCAATTAATTTACTGTATTTTCTAACAAAAATTCCTTTCTATTTTATTGAATTTAATTTGCAATCAGGCAGGCAACACTCGAGTCGAGATGAAAATCTTTATGTGTCTTGCTTTGAACATTGACGTTTATACTTTTACTTATTGAAACATCGTGATGTCCTTGCTGTACTTGTCAGCATATAAAGGAATTTTGCTATATATGCTGAGCTCTGCGCTGCTTTTACTTACTATATATACATATATATCTACAATATTTGCAGTTGCAGCTTTGCAGTTTTACAAATATTGAATTTTTTGTTGCCAACAATTTTTCACCCAATAAAGTCGGTGTATTTTATGAGTTTGTCCCCTAGCAAAGTGTTCGCCATGATCTGAGAGTGAGTCATAAAATCTTTTTATATTACTGCCAAGCAAAAATGCACTGTGTTAATTGAATTCTTAGTCTCTGGCTGAAACGAAGAAATTTAAGCGTCAAACTATGAGAAACACTTACTTTTATGGTAAGCGTTTAGAAAACTACATGCTGTTGAAGTTTAACTATTAAATTTTGATGCATGCTAAGTATAGCTTCTTTAGAAATTTAGATAATTAACTAAAAACTCAATTTGCTAAAGATAGCTATATGAAATTCATGTAGGTAATTATGGAAGGCTATAAAGGTGCTAACACATAAGTTGATGAATAAAATTTTGTATGATTTCATTATTGTATATTTAAAAAAAAAAGTTTTAGGGATTACAAATTTTGAATTTGTGTTGTTTGCAAATATTGAAATGTTTTAATGATTTTTTATATTTTTGTTTCTTATGCAATATTTAACAAGGTTCTTTGGTCAACAATTATTAAAATGAATATTATTTATAAAATTTGTATATGAATAAAAATCTTAAATTAGCATTCGCGTTGGTTCCGAATTTCACTTTTGAGTAAAAATGCAAGAGAAGGATTTAAGCAAACACAAAAAAGCGTCTTAAAAATAATGGTCTTCTTTTAGTTAAGATTTTAAGAAAGTGAATTTTAATACACTTTGAACTTTTTTTAAGTCACAGATGCATTAAAAAAAGTGTATTAGGGAAAGCTCATCCAATTTAAGCTTTGTACATTTGTTTAATTTTAAATCTTTTAAAATTAATGCTCTGTAGCAGTTCAAAGCGCAGACTTACCGCTTTTTTAGTCGCCTTGTCTGCTTTATTTCGACTGCTTCAACGTTGAGAGACAGCTGAAATAAAAGAGTAAGTCATATGTAATTAAAGTAATTTAACACATAATGTCATTTACATACGCACACACTCAAACACACATATACACGCCAATCAAGATAAATAATGTTGCTATAAATTTAAGCGAGAAGCCTCAAGCGAACTTTTTCTTAGCTTAATCTTTTACTTTCGCCTTAACAACCAGCAAAAGATTTTGTTGTTTTTATGTAAATATAATAAGTTGTTTGCTGTTACTTTGTGTGTGTGTGTGTGTGTGTGTGTGTGTGTGTGTGTGTGTGTGTGTGTGTGTGTGTGTCTGTGTGGGTATGTAGACGGTGCCAAGACTGTAGACGGCATCAATCATACGCCATGTTGTGCTGCGCTGAAGTGTGGCTAAAATGCGGAAACGTTAAAGGCAACACACACACATGCACACATACACATTCACATGAAAGGGCATAGCTTGTGTAAGCTGCAAAATTGAAAATTTATCGACTAGAACGCACACACATTTACACTTACACACACACACACACACACACATAGACGCAGGAACCACAACATGAGCAGCGCTAACAAGAAATTGTCAGCAACAAATTTGCCAGGATAACAAAAACAACAGCAACAAACATAAGAACAAGAACAACTGCATTGCAACTACGTCAAACCGCCATGTCAACGTCCACTGTGCCACAAGCAACCTACTCCCCTACCAGCCCCTCCCTCAACAACACCCCTGCCTAACAAGTTGAGCTGTTGCATGCGCTTCGTCAACGTCACGCTTAGCCGCATTTGAGACATTGTAGGCATAGGATATGCATAGAAGTACTAAAAAAAGGGGGTGGTGGTAAGGGGAGTTACGGCTGCACTGGGTGCTTGAAGTGAGTAAGGCTTACGACAGGCTGCACACAACAACAACATAAAAAAACTGACTGTCAACAACTGCAACAACTGATGCAATTGGCACAACAACAACAACAATAGCAACTGTCAGCAGCCCCATCAACATGTTCCACTCGATCGCATTGTAACCGCACCAACAAACAATCTCTCAATTTACACTGATTCAAAATGTATCTCTAAACTTGCTGCAGAAATGTTGCTGCCATCAATGTTGCCTCCTCTACTTGCAACACATTTTAAGCAAATAATCTGCGATTTACATGTGTCTTTAGTTTGTTAAAAGCCAACAGCCTACATAAACAATTATCCATACGATTAGCAAGTTGGAATTGCTTTATCGACTAGCACATACTCTGTAACTAGCTTAAACTAGCTGAGAGAACTCTACGAGAAAATCAATGAATTATGCACAAATTAAGCATAAAATCTAACTTGTGCATACACAAGTCTTAATTCTTATCATAAATTATGCATTAAAATGTTAGATTCAAAGATTGTGCATAAAATTTAATGAAATATGAATACTGCGTGTTCGTTATTCATAAACATTTCCAGCTCTCAAGTATTTTAAATTTATAAAACTAGAGGTTATAGCATATCTCATCAAATTTTCACTTGAATATTGTAGTCTTTATTTAGATAAGTTAATGCTTTTTATGCTGAAAACTGGGCTTGAAAGTCATTCTGTGGATTTTCGTTTGTTTGAGATATCACTCTCTATATCAAGTTATATGTTTCTAGTTTTTAAATATGCTTGGACCGACTTGAAATTTTATACTGAGAAGAAAAAATATCCTATTTGCTAGAATATCTAGTTTTGGAATTTAATAAAAAAAAGTCCACAAACAATTTAATAAAAACTGCGATTCAAAAATAGCTTAGAAAATAAAGCTCATTTTATTTATAATTGTACTGCAGCTTATTTGCAAAAAACTTTAAAATACAGGCAGAAAGTAGCAGCAAACAAATGTATAATTCATATTATATATTATCATAAGGGACTTCTCTATGAGACCTGCATAAAAATGCAGAAACTCAAGTTGATAAAAAGCCGCAGAAAAAAGATGAATGCGGGTGCTAAGATAGAAAAACAAAAATGAAAAAAAAAAACTTCCCGACAAGTGTATGCTCTGTTTTCAGTCTGTTTCTTTTTTTTTTAAAAAGGTTTAATCTATAAATTGATTATATGGTTTTTACAACTCTAACATAATATATATTTTGTCTCATTTGAATGGGCGGGTATGGGCGTGAAAAGATATTTTATTATATTAAAAAAAAAAAACAAACCAAGTTTCGTTGCTCTGCCTGCAATAATGTCAAAAACAAACGAACCTTCCACAAACCCAATATACTAGATACTTGCCACTTTGGAACAGAGTATAAAAACAACGAAAATAGAACAAACAAATGCATTTAACACGCAGGCAGCGAAAGCGAACTAAGCGAAATGTGTGTGTGGATGCCACGATGTGGCAGGATGTTCCAGAATGTGTAACGGAGCCCAGGCAGGGTCCTGGATAAGGATAATCAAGCTCTGTCAACAGGCAGCTCTGCCCGACAGTTTTTAATTGAGTTTACGCTTCGTGTGAGACTCAGCAGCAGCAGCAGCAGCAGCAGTAGCAGTGTGGTAAGCAGGGGCACAGCGTAGTGAATGGTGGACAGGGGGAGGGGGCATGCAACATGAGCGTTATGAATGTGGCCAGGGCTGACAGGACTTGCATATTACTCCTATATGAACTCAGCTGGAAGTGACTTGCTTTGAGGTTGCTGCTTTTACATTTCCCATACTTGACTCCTGCTCAACCGCGACAATGAGAATGATGGCGAAGATGCTGATAATAATGTTGGTAATTATGATGATAATAATGAGAATTGTGATGACAATAATGATGATGATGTTGCTGTTGATGACTGACTATTTGCTACCGTTGCTACCGTTGCTGCTGCTGCTGCTGCTGCAGCTGCTTCATGCCACAAAGATTTTTAATTAAGTTAATGAAGTGCATCCTGTGGCTTTTGGTCAACGTGCAACCAGAGCAGAGAGCAATCATCTTACGTCTGATGACTTCAATTTGATGTTGCCTCTTGGGGTTTATTGAAAATTTTGCTGCACAGTTGCAGCAGTTACCCTGTTACCCAGTTACCGTTGCCTTGGATACAAACTATTCAATCAACTCGACTCGAGTTCTGTCGAAAAGCTGTTGCTTTTCTTTTTAACTGCCATTGAAAATGGCAAAAGCAATAACGGCATTTCTCTCTCTTTCAGAATTATTACAATGATAAATGAGCAGAGATCTCAGCTCTAACAAAAAAGTAAGCTTAAAGTGTTTTACTGTTGCTAAAAAGTAAACATTAAATATTTATGACGTTGCACAAAAAATGCAATCAAAAACGTGAGAAAAGTTTCTATTGCATATTTATGCGCACAACCGAATGAAAAGCGTTGCACAAAACAAAAAATGAAAAATAACAAGCTATTGGTTAAGCAATATTGATAGACTATTAAATACACTGCAATGGCTGGAAAAATTGTGACTAAATTTGACAAAAACGCTGTTATGAAATATATTCCCATCTATATGCAATTTGACTTCAATCAATTGAAAAAATTGCATTAATTTCTTAATCAAATGAAAAATATAAGAAAATTTAATTTGGTAGTTACTTTTGAAAAAATCAGAACCGCAATCAATTTCGTTTTCACAAAAGTTTGAATGGAATCAGAATTCAGAGAACATCTGCTAGAGACAATTTTGTTTTAATTAAATTTCAATTTCTTATTTTCTCCAAGAAAACTATAATTAACTAAACTTTACTGAGAGGTTTTCAATTAAATACAGGCAATCTTTTCTGATTTAAATTCTTTTTTTCGACTTTTAATGCGTAAGAAATTCGAATGAATGGCCATAGGCAATATGCTCTATTTTTGAAATTTCATTAATGCAGTGTATTCCAAAACTGGCATTCTCTATGAAATGTAATGAATATAAAAGTGTGGCGCGTGTTTGCTGGATTGTTCGGTGGTTGGGGCTGGGGGTATGTGGTGCGGGTTGATAAACGTAGAAAATGCTGCACCAAAATGGGAAACAGAATGCTATTCAATTTAGGTAATTTATGGACGCGCATTGTTCAGCATTGAAGCCGCAGTCGAGCAAAGTCGACCCAAGCTGCACAATGGCCATATTTATAGTCGCTTTATTTGGCCATTTCAACGCAATTTCGCATTTCACTAGACGAGTGGGAGTAATATAGTATGAATAGTATATATAAGGAAAACGGGTACAAGTAAGAGTACGAGTACTATACAAAAGCGTTATATATCGTTTATTATAAATTCAGACGTCACTAAGCCAACAAACAGCTGCGCCAGCTTCAAATGCACATTTCCAATGAGACAGCAAAAATGCTTGCAATCCAAAAAAACGAAGATGGCGACGAATGTGCAAAAAAAAAATACAGAAAATGGTTGCCATAGTGAACATATATGTGTGAGAGAGTCTGTGAAGGGGGTGTCTAGGTAAATAAGCGAATATGTGTGTTACTTAAATGTAAGAACTGTTACACAGCTTAGCCAAGCGAGCAAAAAAAAAAAATGTATTTCTAAGTGCAAGTATCTGTGAGTAAAGCTATCTGTGAGTAAAAGTGTGATTACGTGTATCTGAAGGTAGTTCAGGTGTCAAAGTTATTCCTTGGCAGCTGCTAATTAGCATCAAGTTGACTTTAAGTTTAGATGCATGCAACACTTACTTGCCGCCTGTCTGGATAAACTAGTAGGTATCTATATATAGAGAGAAGCTTTACTTGATTGACTGACTAAGGAAAAGCAATAAAAAGGGTATTTGGGAAATTTCACACATAAGTTTATACAAACTCGCGGAAAACTATTGTTTGCAACTTTATTGTCTATCATGTGATCGTGCTACAACTCATTTTCAAAGATCTTTATAAAAAATCAATCGACACATATTTTAGCTATTTAGGAAAACTCTCGCCTTGGGCGGCAAACGGGAAAGCAAAAGTTGTGTGGTAAAATCAATTTCTTAATGGAAAACATTTCGACACGTCTCTCAGCAGGTCAAATACTTAGCCGGGCAAAGCCGGCTTGTACGAGTGTATTCAAGTTGGAACATGTCCATTGCAATGGTATGGCGGCTTAAAAGCGTCACATTTCTTAGTCTGCCACCATGACGCTGCAGTTTTCTCCCCCAGCTTCAGTTCCCTCGTCCTTCCGTTCCTTCAAATATCCTTCGCCGTTTCAAATTTCTGGCTTTCTGTTCATTCTTTCCGGCCACTTTGCTTTGGCGCCGGCATTGCTTTTGTTCAGCTGAAGCTCAGCTGAAGCACGTCTTTCTCATCTCTTTGATAAATATTAGTTTAATTCTTTTTCAGCTTTTTCAGACGGGTCGAGAGAGAAAGAGAGAGAGAAAGAACTCAAAGTAGCTGTCCCAAGGTCGTTTCTCCCACTCGATTTTGTCTCGCTTCATTTTATATTATTTAGGTTCTGTATTTATTTTAATACCCTGCAACCATAAAACTGAGCATGCAAAATAAATACGACCCCATAAAGCGGACACTTTGCATTTTCGATCAGCAATTCAAAGATATTACATTGCCGTTTGCTGTCCAAGTTTAATGCATTTTTGGATATTGACTGTTGGGAAATGATAGATTGATAGCATACTACATATATTGTCTTTTGAGTAAAGAACACATATGTTTTAAATCAACGAATCATACGCTAATACAAACACATCTGTTTTAGCTATGATTTTCTGAAACTTATTGCGGAACTTAAATTTAAATAAATGTTCAAAATATTTGAATGGCTGTTAATTGAATTGAATCATAACTCAAATCACAAGTCCTTGATCAAATACAAGTGAATTCGGCTCACCACTTCTTTACAAACGTGAAATTGAGAACATTGAAGACTATCTTGTTTTCACAATAACTTGCTAAGACAAGAAAACGGAACAGGCCTGGTACATTGCCAATTTCTCAAAACTTTGTGTCTATCCTATTAAAAATAAAGTAAAAATTGAAATTATAAAATTCTAATCATTTTCAATGCTCCAAAGCTTGGAGTCCAAAAAGATGCCAATAAATAACATATGAATTGACTTATAAAGTTTTTCAGTCTATAGTAATTGCTCAATTTAGTCTTTTCCGTCTGCTTAAGACTAAATCGAATGCCCAAATTTAGTTAAGTTGCAACAGCATATTCGAATCAGTATATATTAACAGGGTATTTTTTAATCAAACACTGCAAACTGGAGCCATTTGAAATGTTTCTTCATTGATTTATTTCGACTTGTTTTATTGCTCAGACAACGAGCCAGCTTGCTTTGCTCTTTGAACACAAATTTATTTTCGCCCGCATGGCTAAGTGCCAAATGTAAATATTGGTTTCTGATTGAAATTTGAGAAATGCAGACCAGAATTGAAGCATGATCAATTTGATAACGAAAACAGAAAAAATAGTACATTTTACTTTAGCTTTTTATACAAGCATTTCGGTAGTTAAAAGAGTTAAGCGCATAACTTTTGAGCTTTAAAGCGACCTCAAAATAATTGAAAAACGATTTAAAAAGTGCTCTTTGTAATCAGCAATCAGCAATTGACATTTCTTTTCAGAGCACGAACAATATGTGGAAATTGACAAACTCATTCTTGTAAAGCTAACTACATTAGAACGTGACAATTTACTGCAGTCAAAAGGTATACAATCAATGACAGCTGTCAAAAGCCATAAAAATCTTGATGCATTTTTTCGGTATCCTGTTTGGAAGGGGTAGGGGTTCTCTTGAGGTTGTGGTTGGATGTACGATAACTAAACTGCTGAGTTGCTAGCTGAATTCATTCATAAGATATACTCGAACGTACATTGGCATTCACAATGCTTCATTTTTTGGCACTCTGACAAGCTGTCTGACATTTGCCAAATTTCACCAAAAGCTGGCAGACACGTTTCTTGCATTGAATAACAGACAACCTGACACAAACATGCATGTACACACACACACACACACACACTTATACACACACGCACTGGAAAAGAGATTTGTGAAAAAATTATGATTTTTTTATGACGCGCAAATGTGACGTTTAAATTGAATTTGAATTTGGATTTTTAGCATGTTTATTTCACTTTCTGCTTTTGCCATTTGCCTTTGTGAATTCCATTCGAAAATTTAACTTTGCACCACGACAAAGAAATTTACCTTAAATACTATATATCATGAGTAGAAAATTGAAAAGAAAGAAACAAGAAAGTAATATATAAAGCAAAGATTCTATTCAAGATTTCAAATGAATGAAAAGCTAAAAATACGAATAAAAAAAGCATTCAAACTTGTACCGAAGTTTAACTACACTTTTTTTTCTAATTCTTAATTAAAAAGAATGGTTCCCAAAAGTCATTATTTTCAAAGAATTAATTCCAATTTAATTTCAATTCTTTTACAATTAAATATGAGAATGAATCCATCCCTTCATTTATGTTTATGATGATGTCATTCAATTCTTCTTCTGAATTTTTTTATTTTTGCCAACTCATTGCCTGAATGATTCGCACATTCATTTGTAAAAATAATCACTCTTTTACAGCTCTGTTTCGTAAGTAAGCTAGTCAAATACATAAAATTTAAATCATGTCAAGATTATATAAAAACAATTAATCAAATAAAAGATTAATTATAAATGTATGCTACTCAGCTGTTATTAAAAATGAATACATATATTTATATAAAGCTTTTTTTATAAAACTTGTAAGACAATTTTTCGTTTCCGTTCTTTGTGGTCGCTGAAAGGTGTACAAATGTCTGACGTGCAATCGGGGTGACAGGTGCAAATGTCATTGTTGGGTCACGCAATTTGCCGGAAAAGTTTAGTAAAGTTGTGTTTACGTTTTAGCCATTGTTGACAGGGCTCTTACACCCTTATGAAACACTTTCTTAATTGCCTGAAGGCGTAAACTTTTCAAACTTGTCATGGATCCTTGGCTATAAATAAATAAGTTGGTAAACGACAACAGTATTCCAAAGGATACTGGTTAATTAAAATGATAAAATTCTTTTTTTATAATAATGATTATGAATATATGCAACACTCAGAAAACAAATCGTTTAATGCAGGTCTTTCACTCTGCTGAGTGTACTAAAAGTTATTTTCTCTTTTTCATTTGCCTCTTTAATTGATTTCGTTGCACTTTCCTTTTTATTCCATGCGGCTTGTTTTGGCACGCAAAATATTTACAGACTCCGGGCCATTTATATGTACTACGTGCAGCATAAAAATGCAAACAGCATCTAAAAGTTTCTTAACGTGAAGGCATCTCAAAAAGGATGTCGAGTTTGCCAGCTGGGCAGGAGGAGCTCTGTTGCAAACAGTTACCTGTTGCTCCTTGTTGCTCCTGTTGCTGTTTGTTGTTAGCTTTGCCTGTTGCTGCTGCTGCTGCTGTTGCTGCCGATTGCTGCCATCCGGTGGCAGCACTCAAATTGCTTAAGGCTGCGCAGTGAAAGCTGAGGTAAAAATTTACATTTAAGGCAAACAACGAATAGTTGCAGCAACTGTTGATTTCCACTGCACTGCAGAAAATATGCAAAATGCGTTTTACCCCACAGCAAGTACGCAATTTCAATTTCGTTTGAGCTAAGAGTGTGCTCGTTTAGAATATTCGCTCGAACCACATAAAGTTCTATCTGCCGTATTTTTGCATTACAATTTTCTTTGAATACACATTCATAAATTTTACATGTTATCTAGAAAATGCTACTTTTAAATTTCAAACTCAGATCTGCGTTTGTTTCTCTAGCATCGTTTCACATTTGAATTGTGATTATTGCTTCATATTTTCAAATACTTGTTTTTGCTTAACAATAACTACAAAAAATATATTTTAAACAAATATTTGTAAAAATTTGTTAATAATAATATTTTATTTTTAAACAAACTAAAGCCGAATATATTAAAAACTGTATGTTAATGTAAGGGTAAATTTTGAAAGAAAGTGTGCTTTTTAAATTTTTTACTTTAATAAAAAAGCACTTATATATTGTTATTAGAAAAATACTTTTTTTTTTTAATTTTAAAATTAATTTATTTTATTTTTAAGCAAAAGCATCAACGTAAGTGTAAAATACTACTTTGAAACATTTTTCGGAGCTTGTATATTTATTGGTTCAATTTAAGCCAAAATTTAGCTTTTGAGGCTTTTTACTATCATAAAAATGTACAGTTTCTTTTTCTTTGCTTTATTTTTATTCTAGATTAATCACTTTTTTCTAAAACTAGCTTGAAAGTTATGTGTTTTAAATCGCCAGTCTAAATTTTACTGAAGTTTATATATTTTATTTTAACGATTTTATATTGAATTATGCCGTATTAGTGTCTTAATGGTAAAAGTGTGAAAAATGTACAAACAAATTATTATTTAAGAAAAATATTTTTAAAAATTATATAGTCATGATATTTTTATCTCTCAACAACAGAATCAACATAAGTGTCAAATACTACTCTATATTTGCGGTGCTTATTTATTTGTTGGTTAAAACTAAAGCCAAATGTAATGAATATTTAAGCTTCCATGCCTGATTGTGTTTTTTTTTTTTGGTTTTCATTAAAAAGAAAACAAAGTATTTCCATTAAAAAGTTGTTGAGTTAATTTGAGCTTAACTTTCAAACATGAAAACCCAAAAACTATATTTCACGTGTATAGGTTTCGGAAGCTACTCTAATTGAAGCACAATGATGTGCTTCACATAATTCGTATTTGCAATGCGGCTATTTGGGCAACCTCTTAACAACTTAAAAATAGACTTTTAGTACACTTTGTAAAGTTGTCCGGAAAAGACTTTGCTGCAAGAGCCCGCAGGAGAAACAGAGATGAAGAGAAAGGAAGAGTTCATAAAATAAAACAAGTGCAGCATGTTGCTGGTTCGGGAATTTAATTAAAAAGTTTTTCTAGGTACCAGCAGCAGCAATAGAAACCACAAAAACAACAATGTATACTTATATATATATACATATATATGTATATATATCGAGGGCTAGTAGCAAGTTGTGTGCCTATGTCGCCGTTGTGTTTTTTGTGAATGAAACTTTGTTGCAAGAGTCGAAAAAAGTTGATTGTACTATGCGTCGCGTTGCTTCGTTTTAGTAGCATGTAAATTTTTGAGGAATGCGGAATACGTAATACGGAATATTCCAAATCCGTAACGAAGTGACGTTGCAATTTATAAAAGTTTTTTACGACAAGCACTTGAAAAATTGCACATTGTTGCCACATTGGGCTGAAACTGAACTGAACTGGGCTGGGTGCTTTGCATAAACTCATGCCTCATGAAATATTAAGCAAACACACACAATTTGTATGCGTATACGCCAGGTTGGCCCAACGCAAAGCTCATAAGAAATGCGGCTGTGTCTGCTTCTGCTGCCGCTGCTGCTGCCTCTACGATTACCGCCACAAGGCGCTGACGTAGCTGCCTCAAACCTTTTGACAAGCGGCGCACAATAAAGGTTAATAGGCGAACAAGGACTGCTGAGAGGGACAAAGCCACTTGAAATGGCAACAGCAGCAGCAGCCACAAGAGAAGCAACCACAGTTCGGCGGTTGACTGGGCTGCTGAGCAGTGGCGTAGCTGCAATATCTTTCAGGGGGTATCAGTATGTAACATACTTACTATCATGCAGTATATGCAATGTGTTTTATAAAACTCTTTTAGTTCTTATATACCAATCTTTCATGTTTATTTAGCTATCTTAACTAAATTTGTGTACTCTGCATTTCATTACCTTCTTGTCGTGCTGATTAATTTTTATTTATTTTTTTTTATTGAATTTCGTTGTGGCATAAATAAAAAAATGAAAGAATGTTTTACAGCTATGGGCTTATGTTGGAGTATCATCTCAATTCCACAAAATTGTAAGCATCTAAGCAATCCACTCTATCATAATCAAAATCAAAACAAACACTATCAAAGCTATTTTTAAACAGTCAATTGTAATTCTCAAACAGTTTAAGCAAGCACTTGGTGTATTGCGCTTATGAAACCCCCATTATTTCTTATATCATCCTGCTTATTTTATATTTTATTTGAGATTTATTTATTTTGCAAAAAAAATTAAGTAAATATATTTAAGTATTTCGTGTAGAAGTGTTTATTGTAACGCTTCATTCTTTCTTTTTTTTGCCGTTAATTATTAATTTAGTCAAACAGTGAGTCTCCATCTGAGTCTCTATCTGAGTCTCCATCTGAGTCTCCTTTGGAGGCAATTTCTTCTCATTTCTCATTTGTAACTTCTTATTTTTATATCTTATTTGTATTATATTTATTTATTTAAGAAAAAAAAAATTAAGAGATCTATTTTCACTCCTGCAATTTGGGCTCCATTGGAATCGCCTAGAGTCAGTTTTAAAATGACAGAGACATAGAATAAGATATGAAAAAAGGACTCGAATCGAGTACAGTTGGTTACAAAACCAATTGCATTTGTGTATGCAGCCAAATATATAAATATATAAATAAAATATATATTGCAAATATTTTTTTTTTTTTAAATAGTCCACCCTCTGCAACGTGCCTTGGAAGAAAGTATTGCCATTATGATACGCAGAGTATAAGTTATAGAGTATGAAGTATGAAGTAATAATAAAATTGGCTGCTAAATTAGACAACGGTTCAATAATGCAGTAGTCGCTAGTCCCTCCTAAGCTACGCCACTGTTCTTGAAGTTGGTGAGCTCACCAAAATTACAATGTCTGCGTAAATAGTGAAAAGCCAAATTGTACCAAAATGAAACCCAAGAAACTCACTTGACCACAATACCAAGCTAACCCAAGCCAACACAGCGCGATCGACAGAGATAGAGAGAGGCAGGCAGAAAGAGATAGAATCCAATTGAGTTAGTATTTGCATTCAAGTGCCAATTAGCTGTGGTTTCATTTAGAGCTTGGCTGAATGCTGCTGACTTTTGTTCTACTCGTAAAGTACATCAAGTGAACTGGGCCGACTAACCCAGCACACAAAGAGCGCCTCATCTTGGCCAAAACAATAGCCATCATGAAATTCAGTTCTCTTAATCTCCAGCCAGCACCAAACTACCTATCAACTAACCCATCGAAAAGTGCACCACTCCCTTCAAAATCCGCCCACACAATTTCCGCTTCTCATAACATAAAACCGCAACAAGCTGCGTCTACAATTGCATTTTGTATTTGCAACTGTATCTGCATCTGTATCTGCATTTGTATCTGTATCTGTGCATTTGTTTCTGTAGCTGTAGCTAACTAAAACCATATCCGTTTCTGAATCTGAATCTGTTACAAAGTGTGCGTTGAACAGGCCAATTTGATGTGCTGCCTGTGCGGAAGTGTGTGCCAATGCTCTCTAATTGAAACACCTCCATTGGGTTTTGTTTAACTTCAAAATCGATTTGTTTTACAGCGCTCTGCTCAAGCTCCTCTCTGTTGGGTCAAGCATCTCTATGCTGACCTGTTGAGCACTGTCCAGCTAGTTTAGAGGATTGCCCGTTTCATACAACTTTTAATTCAAGTTTTATTGAAGCACAGTTCAAGCGTGACTTTCAATTTGAATTCCTCTTGAAACTGGTTTGCCCTTTTTTTTAAATTATTCAACATCTAGCTCAAAAGCAAGCCAATTCAATGCATCTTCAACGCCAAGTAAATTCAATTCACAAGCTCTTGGCAACAGTGAAAATTTAAAATTAAAACAGAATTTATGCACAGAATCTGGCCGAAAATGAAATAAAAACCAAACTGTTTATAAAGCATGCAATTGATTTGTCTTAAGTGATTCAACTCCAATTTTTAGCAATAGTTTTACGGATTATATTCAGTTGTCGCTGAACAATGATTGAACGATAAGAATTTATAAAAATATATGTATAAATAAAGTCAAAATCCCTCTACTGCAAAAATGATTGATATTTCAGCCCAACTTTCATATGGAACACGGCAGCTGTTTTATGTATATTAGTGTAAACACTGATCCAAAAGAAAACTTGCTCATCCACACATAAAACACACACACACACATGTTGACTGTCACTCATTTGTCATTAGCACAAATTATGTCACGTACTAAGTTAGTCAGAAACTTTGAAAGGTCTTAACTTACATCGCATTTTGGCACTAGGATAAAATGTGCCCTTTAGTTCGCTTTAGTTGTGTTCTGGTTTAGTTTGACTTTGGTATTCGTTTTTGTTTGGCTGGTCAATTGACCAAATGGCACAAAAAAAGTTGCGATTGTCAATATAAACACACTTTGCACTTTTGTCTGTTGTTGTTGCTGCTGTTGTTGCTGCCATTGGTTAAACAAAAAAGCACTCATGGAACAAGTGAAGAGACATTTTTGCAAGCGCGCCAGCGAATCGCCAATCAACATCAACATCATCGTCAAATGCGTCGCCAATGCCAATGTTAATGCCAATGCCAATGCCAATAGCAATGGCTATAACCGCAGCCATCACAAATGCCATTAGAGAGGCAGTCAAGCCCGACCAGGCCATGCCAGGATAGGACAGGCTCAGCCCAGCAGCCAGGCCATCATCCGCAACAATGTGCTGTTGACTGGTGACTATGTCCTGATAAATGTACTATGGTATAAAAGCTATACTTTTAATAAGTCAATTATTGAATAGCATTGCTGCCATTGGAATACAGCCAACTGTTAAAAGTGTAACAAAATGTAAGCAATCAATAGCTGTTAAAATAACAAATGTTAAGTACAGCTTTTTTTTTGCCTTTTGTGCACTTTTTAAGCAAATTTTCGTTTACCATTGAAACAACAATTTAACAAAATTAAGTATTTTCCTAGTATATGTTTTTGAAACGCTACTTTTAAAAAACTTGAGTAACTAATCATATATTTCCCATATAGGTGCCATTTATAAATAAAAAAGTTTAGATGTTTGCATAATTAATCATTCAATGTGCATTGAAATGTACAAATTATGCATAAATAGTGTATTACTATTACAAAATTATGCTCAATTAATACCTATCATTTTTTTTCTCATTGCTTTTTTACAGCTTACATTGTTCAAGTAAAACTTGTTCTTCATTCAAAATATTTTATTTATTTCCAAAATACAAATTTTGTCTAAGATGTCTCTTGATAATAATATATAATTATGCGACGAAAAGTGTTTATTTTACCCATAGTGCAATTCTAGCCCCGCACAACAATATTGTGGTATTAGTGACTAGGTCCTGTTGCCTGCTGCCGGGAGGCTTCTGCTTGCTGCTCTCTGCTTCTGCCTCTGCCTCTGACTCTGCCTCTGTCTCTGCTTCTGCGTCTGCCTAGTGCCATGGGGCTTGCGACTAACGCGTCGTAAATTGAGATTTCTATTTATTGTCAGTGACTTTGGTGATGCGGTCTCTATTTATCAGTGAGGGGGAGCTGGGAGCTGGGAACAGACCATTGTTGGTTCAAATATCTAACGGTCGAGCAGGGAATGGGAAGGGGGTAAGTGAGGTTTACGCGGAGGGGTACGTGACTAACTTGACGCGGTCTGCCAATTTCACAATGTCGCTCAAGCGCTTTTAATGGACTTTTAAGTTTGCTTTTATTGTTATTTGTTTGCATATATACTCGTATACTCGTGCATATGAACGAGGGCTTGGATTTGAGTATAGTTGTCATCACCATACTATTTTTCATCTATAACATTTTCCCGCTATTAGAGATTATACTCATACATAGTTGTTAAGGGTCTTTAAACTATGGCATACAGTTTGTTCATAATGAGTCATGGGTAATATTGTTAGACACTAAAGAAACTATCTGCTTTCTTCTGAATTCTTTTTCCAAATCATTTGCATTGAAGTATGATTCGTCAATAACATAAATGAAAGTTCAACATACGAAAGGTTCTTATTCTAGTATTCGCCTTAAAGTATGCTACACTCTTTTTCGTCGATTCATTTGTGGAAATCAGAATAGTGCTGCAAATTATATTTAATTCTAAATATGTCTTGAAATATAATATTATATAAAATAAAATACGCTTTTTTTAAATTTTAAAGTTAGACAATGATTAAGTTATTATATTTTAATGATGATACTTTTTGTTTAGAAAATTAAATATTTGTGCTTTTGTTTGAATAATATCCTGCTTTGAAAAGAATGCACAATTTATTTTGGTATATTACTTGAAAATAGAATTCAAAACTAAAAATTTTGAAGTTTCAAGCTTTCAAATAAATTTACAATATCTTTAGGTGAACTTTAATGAAATACTTCATAGTTAAAAATTAGCTTAACGCTTTAATCATTCACATAATATGTGAATTTAAGGGTAGTTAAGAAATGATGCCTTGATAAAAGTTTCGCCTACTTTCTTTGTTTAGTATTTGGTTTGTTTTAGCAGCACTTTTGTGGCAAGTTTCATGCAGCAAGTGCTAGGCAAATAGAATTAACAATAGTTGCACTTAGCAAAAGTTCTACTTGGATTTGATTGTTGTCCATGTCGAATTTGCTTAGCTGTTACTTATTACAATATTTGTTCCAAAAACGAAAACTTTCTCAACCCCAAACTCCTAAAAGTATAACTAAGTATTCCATTTAAATGGGTTCCATGCTAGTCCATGGCCAAGTGTCAATCAATGAGCAAATCCCTAGAGAATCTGTCAGTTGGCCGATAACAATAAATTGGTTCGTTCGCTTATTGTGTCCTGTGGGTGCGCTTAGGGGCCTATTATGGAAATTAAATTGATATTTAAGTGACACGGATAAATTTCAGGCCACGACAATGATGACGGCAAATTGTTAGCTCGCCAAAATTTCTATTGAAAATTTTATGAGCTCAAAAGCAATTTAGCTGCTTTGGCTGTGGATCGTCTGATTTGCCTGCTTAGCTGCTTTATGAGCCGTTGAAAAAGTTTTCACTGCCACGTGGCAAGGCACAAAAGCAAAAAGTTGCATTATTTTCGCCGCACCCAAAAGTATGCTACACATTCTAATGAGGTGTCTAGCTGCGAGTTATGACCTTTCTCTCTCTTAGTGGGAGTGAGTGTGGGTGCGTGTGTGTGGGTGCGTGTGTTTGGTCAGCTAATTCTTGTGGCTTAGTCTGAGCGCAGAAAGCACTCGACAACAATAATTTTAAAAAGAATCAATAATATACTTTGTGTATGTGTTTCTATTTGAAATTAAGGAAAGCGTTTTGCTGAACGGAATCTTAGTACTAGATTATTTTAGAAATAAATTACAAACTTTTAAGTTAAAAATTTCAATCTAATTTCAATTTATTTGATTGACAAAAATAAAGAGAAAATTGTTGTTCTTGGACTTCGAGAAAAATTAGGTTAAACAAAATTTGTGGAAAAAAACTTGCTTCTCACTTTTAATAATATTTTTTAAAAAATAAAATAATTTGAAATTTATAAACATTTCCTTAAACAAACCCGGTTCTAATCCTGTTGGCCTGTGTAGCTAACCGTTTGGCTTTGGGGCTTGCCGTTTAGTTTTTGTTTGGCTGTTGCTTTCTTTTGGCGAAAAGGTTTTATTAATATGCAAATGATTGTGAGAACACGGCAAGAGAATCTAGGAGAGTGTGGTAAACTACTTGTAGTTGTTTAATTAAGACGAACTAAACCGAAACAACACTGCGTATGCGTGATGACCACAAATTAAAATACATACAACTTGCCCTTATTCCCCGTATAATCCGAGTATTTTAAGCAATGTGACCCAAGCTGGTTAAATGTGTACATACAACCTTTAAATATTTACAGAATATTTAACTTTGCTCTTTGTCGTTCTCTGAATGCAGAACCTCAGCCTCAACGAATCATGAGGTCTGACACATGCCAAAGTCTTTTCAATATTTCCATATTCATTTTGTGCAACTTTTGCTTTTTCTTTTGCCTTTTCTCTTGCTTTTGCTGTCTGACAGACCAACTGGCAGCAGCAAGCAGAAGAAATTATGAGAAGCATCCAACAGTTTCTCGGACTTTTGCATATGCACATACATATTTATTAAGTTTTCCGGCTTCCCTGCTCTTCATCTCTGATGTTTACATACGCTTCGCAAATATATTGCCCCCATGCAGAAGTGGACAACAGTTCATAAATGTTTGAGGTGATAAAGTTTTATTTTCATTTAATTTTTTCATTTTTATTTTGGACTGTGGGTGGCAACACTGGGTGCCTGGCTGCGTCATTCGCAATTCGTATTGCAAGTACATTTCCGGTTTTCGGAAATGCATTTCCGTTTCCGCCGGCGCTGACAAAGTTTTCCAACTGCAAACTTTGCCGCACATAAATTTCAGTTTTGACCAAAATACCAAAGTGACACGTCACACACACACACATAAGCACTCACACACACATGCACATAAGCACACCATATCCGCCCACGTCAAATGCACTTATTGGCCATTCAACCAATTTGGTTACACAATTTATTGCATTGCATGCTTCAATTGGCTGCCCACTTGCAAATTGATTAGATTTTATTTGATTTGATTTTCATTAGCATATTCTGCCTGATTGATTAGAAAATGCTTGGTAGACCAAAAAATATTCTACATAAATCAAATAGTCATTTAATTCAATATAAAACCAAAATTAGTTTCAGCTTAAAGCAGAGTTGGAATATTAATACAAATAATAACAATAACAGTACCATCCGTCGAGTTTTTTATAGCATACAAAATTCAAGTAAAATAATAAAGAATATTCACAACTGAACTGCTTGAAGAACAAGCAATGCACTGCTTGTTTTATCCACTTTTATGTGTAATCGAATACAAAGATGTTGTGATATAATCAGTTGGGTGAAGGGTGTCTCGTTGTCATCAATAGTATTCTTAGTTGTTCCTAATCGATAATAATTTAATCGATTTTATTTTTCGAGTTGCTTTGACTTTGTCATCAGCAACATTAGGCAGTCATCGATAATATTGTGATAAATTTGACATTTGGGGCTATAAATACAGCTGACTCTACGAACATTACATCATTCGACAACAGCCTTTGCTAGCAGACGAACCAAAATCTTATTTTTCAAAATTCTTATTTTTATTTTTTTATTTGAATAAAGACAGTTTAAATACACTGCATGAACGCTAGCAAGCTAATATAGCTGCCGATGAACCGTCTCTACGAACATTACTTCATTCGACTGTTTGCTAGTAGACGAACTAAAATCTTATTTTTCAAAATACTTATTTTTATTTTTTTTATTTACGTACAGTAATTTTAGGTAAACTGTATGAAAGCTAACCAGCTCATATAACTGGATGCAACAACTTCTTATTTTTCATTTTCTAACATATATCTTATTTATTTTTATTTTTTGGTTTTCACAAACTTTTTATTTTGAATCGTGTGTTATGTGAAGTTTATGTTTTCAAATAAAATAGCAATGGTTTATTATTTTTACGGATTAGTTAAAGTGTTGCTTATTTCGCTTTCTTCAAAGAAGAACTTATTAAGTCAAATTTCTCATTGATAAACGTTTTGTTCGGTCTCGGAATTAGGAAGGGACCTTTTATTTTAAAAATTTCAATGTCAAATATAATCGAATAGGTATAGCCTTAACATTTCGTATCAGCCGTGCTTGCGGTGAAATTCTCGTGGAGTTCCAAATACCACCACATCTCTATTTAAAAGTGCATTGTTGCAAGATATTTACATTCACAAGCACCCAACCATTCGACCACATTCGGCGGCAGTTGTTGCAGAGTCTGCCTGCAGCGCCTTTTCTTTGTTTGGCACGCCCAGCACTTGCCCCACTTGCCCCACTTTGCCAGCACTTGCCACACTTGCCACACGCTGCACAGCAGCCACAACAACAACAAAAAAAGCGCACTCCGCATCGTCCTTTGATTGTGCCGTGTTTGTCATCTCGTATTTCACACTCTGCACGTGTGCACAACAAAAAGCCTCCTGTCTGATTGCCTTTTTATACTCTTTTTTTAACTTTTTTGAAAAAAAAGGAAAAAAGAGTATATTGGGTTTGTGAAATGTCCGTCTGTCCGTCCGTCTGTCCGTCTGTCCGTCTGTCTGTATGAACGCAGATTTTTTCCACAATTTTGAAGCTAGAGCAACCAAACTTGGTATACATGTTGGTATATACCATAGGCAGACAAAGTGTCAAGATCTCCCCCCCACCCCCACCCCTTCCCCCACAAACCGCAAAAACCTATATCTTCCACAGTTTTATAGCTAGAGTAACCAAATTTGGCACAAGGGCTACTTATCACATCCTTCATTGATCTGGCAAAAAAAAATTCGGCCACGCCCACCCCCGCCCCCACAAATAGGCAAAGTCTGTATCTCCCCCACCCCTTTAGCTAGAATCACCAAATTTTGCAGGTTGACTTCTATTGTCCTATTAAATAGATTGGATAAAAATATTTTTGCCACGCCCACCCCCGCCCTTGCAATCAAGCAATGTTTGTTTCTCCCAAACCTGTAGAACAGGCCCAACCAAATTTTAATTGATGGCAAAACTTTAAAGATTTGAGCAGAAATTCAATTGCCACGCCCACTGACTCCGCAAAGAGGCGAAAAAAAGAGTATATCCCAGTCGGGTGCATCCGACTGCAACGTTCTTACTTGTTTATCTTTTCATTTTGCTTTTATTTTTTTTTTTTGGGCAGCTTCCAGCACTGCATTTATTTATTTTCATATGCGTGCTGCGAATTTCAGCAAGGTTTTTACCTGATATCGTCCTTTGCAGGCTATTAATGATGACATCCAGCAGAGAGATATTGCAGCTGAAAAGCTGAGAGGGTTATTGGATTTACCCACGCTTTATTATCAGCCCATAAAGTAGACATGGCTTTGAAAGGATTATACAGAATTTCATTACAGCTTTTGGGTTAATAATTTGAATAATTTTTTGACTTACCCATTTTTGCCACAAACTTTTGTGCACATCAAAAACTATTTTATTTATTAAAAACTGGCTTTAAAATATGGCGATCCTATGCCCAAGCCGAACCATTTTAATTCTTCAAATGTTTTCGGTTTAAAAAACAATACTTTTTGGTAATGTATTTTTGAAAACTTAAAAACAATTTCCCAAATTGGATACAGAATAAGAAATATTTTGGGAAAGTTTAGATTGGGATTAAGTTATAAGATACCTCTGTCATTGACTCATCCATCACAAAACCCAGGTCTAATTGCAAAGGTTCATCAACAAATATGTCATGTATACAACCTTGTGGTTCATAAAGGAAACCTTCTGATCCTTGACCTTAATTCACACACACACATCCATCATATTTGGACAGATGGGACAGACCACAATGCGATGTGGCTGCTGAATTTGCCAGCTGCAGTCTAATTTAAATTGGGGCAGACCAACAGACACGTGTTGGGTTCTTTTTGACGAATAAAGTTAATAAATATTTATTAGCTGCGCTGTTGTGACCAGCAACAACAACAACAAGAAATTTAATTTGTTTTCATTAAGCCAGACAAAGCGTTTAAGGCAAACGCGTAAATGTACTCTTAAAACATTGCTTTAGTGTTTTATATATACTTTTTTTTTTAAATATACGCGAAAATGTGCGCAATATTAAAAAGGGTGTCGTCTCTGGGGAGAGAAAGGTTGTCAGAAGGGGTCTCAGACGCCACTGCCAAAACATTTCACAGGCTTAATTGCGCTCAAGCCAAGCAGATAAAAATGAACAAAAAATACGAAAAAAAAAAAAATCTAATGAAAAAGTTTTGCTTCACCGAAGAACGAAGAACGAGAACCGACAATATGAAGAGCTATGAAAAGCGCGTTGAACGCGAAAATCGTTGGGAAACGCGAAACAACAAAATTTAAGTAAATATGCGCCAAAGCGCAGACAAAATAACAACACAAACAAAAGAGCCCAACGAGGTGGGCCAAGGGGCTAGGGGCCACGCAGCAAGGACCAAGGGTGAGAGCGTCAGGGATGGCTGTAAACAAAATCACAATTAACTGAGAATGACAAAAAAACGAAAACCGGAAAGAAATGTTGACTTAGCTAAGACGAAGATTAAATACTCTTACGGTCTTTATTTATATAGAATTAAAATCATATTAAAAAGTTAATTTTGGAGTTTGCAAAGTTATGAAAAATGAGCTGGTTATAATGCAAATTAGAATTAAATAAGAATTATTGTTAATTATTCTCATATATGAGAAGATATTATAAGGTAGGGATGATGTTTACAATATAAGATAATATTTCCATCGAGTTATGCACCAAAAGAAAACTTCTGTGCAGATAATAGAACAGTCATGAAATAAAGATTGAGTTCGACTATCGATTTTGCAAAACCCAATCGATCTTCTTTCGATTAATTGTATACAATACATAGATATAGTAAATGATAAAAGTTCAGAAAACTAACCATGAAAAGTATCCTTTAATACTGATCAAATGATGATTAACGTAAAAAACATTTTAGAAATAAGCAAAAACTTATGGAAGAGTTAGACATTTTAGTTCCTTTTGTGGATATATTTCAGGAGTTCCGTTCTTGTCGTTCCTTTAATTTCTTGTTGGATAAGAGTACTAATAGTTCGTGCAGTTCGTAAAACAAATAACAGAACTAATCGTCTCTTTAGTTTCTACCCGGATAAAAGAGTTATTCGTTTCCTCAGTTCCTTTCTGGATACAGTTACTAATCGATGTAAGTTCCTTTTTGGTGCCATTTAAGTTCAGATTGGATGACAGGGAATATGCAACTAATTGATCTGAGAAATTATGCATTCTTTAAGGCCATAAAACAAAAATGCGCAAATGTGTTGCACATTTAATACAAAAACTATAAAACTCATCTTCCCTTGGTATTTGAACGTGCCGCATATGAAAACAAAAACAAAGAACGTCAAGGATGTGCAGCATTCAGTTTCAAAGTGTTAAAAATAAATTGGGCTGGTAAGGATGGATGGCTTAGTGTTGCAAGGGAGAACGGAAGAGGGGTGTGGAAAAAGTGACAGTAAAGAGGGCACTGTGTGTGCGACACATAAAATATTTTAATTGCCAACCTTTGTCATTCGTTTGATACAATTTAAATAGACAGCACTTTAAGGCTAGAATCTCATTTTTTGCTCACTATTTAAAATAATGAAGATGTTTGGGTTTGTTTGATTTTTAAAGAAAGCTATGGATTGAAATAAAACGAATTTTATAAAGCCGAAAGTTTTGTATTAGTTTTTAACAAGTAAAATATTTGCAAATTTCGAATATATCAAATTTCTTCTCCCGCTGTCTCGCTCTCTCTTCATCGTGCTGCTCTTGCGCCTGGCTTAAGGATTATAATTGCCGTCTCGCTAGCTTACAAATTATAATGCTGACGACATCTTTTCATAGCCTCATTGAAGTCCGTGCAAGCGTTCAGATCGCTATTCTCCTCGCTGCATTTGAGAAATTGTCGTATCTCAAATGCACAAGGACCATCTTCGATCAGTTCGCTGCGACGTCGCTGCTCTGGCGCAGGCTGTGCTGCAGGCTGCTGCGCTGCGTGGCCACCACCACCTCCACTGAATGCACCTGTTATACCCGCACCCACAGCATGACCCACAGCAGAGCCAACGGCAACACCAGCCGCCGTTGCAGCCATGTCCTTCATCATGTCCTTTGTGCTGCGCCCGGAGCTGGCAGCAGGTGCAGCTGGCGGAACAGGAGCTGCAGCTGGCACCGTTGCCGGCTTCGTCTGCGCCTTTGGCTGCACAGTGGGCACATTGCTTCGCGTATTGCGTGTAAATGGAGTATAGCCACCGCCTCTTGAGCTATTGCTAGCATAGCGTGATCCTGAACCTGGATTGGCCTTCGGAGCAGAGCTGCTGCCTGAACGTTGACGTGGCATCCTTCTTCAGATTCAGTTATATGTTATACCTATGCAAGCGAACTTTACTGTAGCAAATATTATTGTGCCGAATTCAATTGGAGAGCATAATTTTGAATACTTTTGTTTTCAGACTGTTTTATGTAGCTCAAACTGAATTTCCAGCCAAAGCTAACTTTTTTTTTAAACAGAATAAAATAGAAATAACACACTGGACTATGGGAAAAAGTTGATTTTCTTTGGCAAAAACTCACTTCACGCATGAAAGAACTACAATTTCGAAGAAAAAAATAAAAATTTTAATTGGGCCACTATAACATATAGTTGCTATGTGAACGATCGGTCGAAACTTTGTCTGAGTTAGCGTTATTAAAGCACGTTTAGAAAATTACACCAAAATCGGATAACGATATCATACAGCTGCCTTAGGAACAATCGATTTAAAAATAAGTTTTTATATGAACAACATTTTTGTTTCTTAATATAAGTCATCCAAGCTGACATTTTTCAAGTACAAGAACGTTCTTAAAATGTCATCAAAATCGGACCACTGTATTTTATAGCTGTAATAGGAACAAACGGGGTGTATGGGTATATAAGGCAAAGATAACTTTTCTTTTTGTTTAGAAAAAACATTGAATTTTCTTTCTTTAGCTTTTGACATTTTAAAATGCACACACACTCACACATTTAAGAATAGTAGACTTCCCCCAAAGGACTCAACCAATGGACGCATTTGGCCTTTGTGTCAGCTTTTTAGCCAGCCAGAGCTAATTTATATAACATTGGCAGGGAACCAACTGTGGCTAAAGCCCCAAAGCAGTTAATTGCTAACGTGCATGCCCCAGGCGCCACCTGGCGTCCGCTAACGGTAGCACTCGTACTAGTTAAGTCCTTGGCGAATTTGGCAAGCAACGAAATAGAACTCATAGTTTTATTTTTATTTTTTTTTTTCAGCACTAATTATAAGCACACAGACCAAATAATGAATGAAATTCAAATGAGAGATGAAAAAAAAATACTACTTCACGTGCTCTGTAAATTTTGTATTGGGCATAAAACACGAGTGCGATTTGTACACGACATCCTGTGGGCTAGAGTCCTTAAGTTTATAGTTCCAAATAGTTCCGTTGTGTTTGGTTTTTTGAATAATGTTAGGTAGTGTAATGTGGCAAAGAAATGCGTTGACTTACAAATATGTAAATTGATTTTAATTGATGAACTTTTATTATGCACAGCAAAATATTTAAATCTTTTTAAAAGTTAGCTGCAGAAAAGAAATAGCTTAAAAAATATTTGCTGTGTTGTAAAATTTTCTTAAAATTAGTAATAAATACAGGTATATATTTGACATTACTTATTTTTTTTAATATTTTAATACTTTATCGTTCATTCACCCAAAGAAATCTCTCATCTTTCTATAGGGCATTCCCAAATCGAATACACCTATCAATGGCTATACCAAAATTCATTCTCAGAAACTTTAGCCGCATGTTGAAGTGCAGCGGAAATGCTTTAATTACGGCAGTACATGCAAAGTGCTTTGGTCGTGGGCTTTATTTTTAATTTTCATTTTGAGTTGTTTGTGAGAAATGAAAATACATGGCTTAAATTAGCCAAACTGCCAGCCAAAAATTGGAAATATAATTCAAGTTAGAGACTTGTTTATTTGAACAGAACACGCAGATGAAATGACATATGAGCAAATGTGGTAAAACAGAATATTTCATTAAATTATTGTTAACCAAAAAACTGTGTGAGAGCAAGATAAACTGAAAATGCCAGTTGATTGATGCTGCCACCCTCATGGAAAATAATTTCCCACTTTGCCGTCAGTCAATCAGCGGTATACGAGTACAATTTTCACCCCATTTTGTTATGAATATTTAAGTTAATTATATTTTGCGAGCTGCCTGCAGCTGCAATGTGAATGGTTTATGACAGCAGCTGCTGTTTATAATGTTATTCCCTCAGCTATATATGGCAAAGTATAGCATCGGATTGAATATAGCCAACTGGATCTGCTAATGCTAATTTCATTTTGTTTATTATTTTGGCAACAACTTAATTTGCCTGTCTGTGGCGTTGAAATGTTTATAAATCAATCAACATCAATAACGAGGCGAAACCTTTATTTTTTAATGCCCTGTTGGCCCTGTTCTAAGATGGATAGACTTCAAGCGATTGTACAGATCTCTTAAGTGCTGCTACATGGCTATAATATATTGGCTAAAAGGCATTCGTTAAAGTGATTTGACTGAGCCCACGCTGCGTATGATGAATTTGCAGGAATGCTTTGTTGTTTGCCTTGCCACACAGACAATTGAATTGCAAACAATTCTATTCGCAAATTACGTTGAAATGTAAACAAAGATTTAAAGTGTGTGAAAGTATTCGATTTTTATATATCTTTTACACTAAAGCCCAACAATTAAACATCATTAAAAGATTTAAAGTGTGTGAAAGCCTTCTCTGTTTATTTTCTTTTTACTCCCTGTTCCCATTAAAAATGGGAAAAAGGGAGTTATAAAGTGCTGCAAATGTGTGTAACAGGCAGAAGGAGACATTTCCGACTATATAAACTATATATATTCTTGATCAGGATCAACAGCCAAGACGAACTAGCCATGTCCGTCTGTCTGTCCGTCTGTCTGTCTGTCCGTCTGTCCGTATGAACACACAGATCTCGGAAACTATAAGAGCTAGAGACACCAAACTTGCCATGCAGGTTCCTGTATACCATACGCAGATCAAGTTTATTTCAAATTTCGGATGCACCCCCCCGCACCCGCAAATCGCCTAAGGCTCCCACAGCCACAATTTAAAAGATAGAGCTTTGATTTTTGGTACACATATATGTTGCATCAATGTTGAGATCTGCTATGAAAATTTCATCACAATCGGATAAATAGCACCAAAGTTATGGAAGAATCTATTACCCCCGTCTCAGCTGGCAGAAACAACAGTTTGACAGGCACTTTACGAGTTAAGTGCACTGCTTGCTTGAGTTGCCGTTGAACTGCTTGAAATGCAAGTTGGGAGCAGGGAGGCTCGTAGTCGGGCACACTCGAATAGAGCATTCTTACTTGTTATAATATACTCCAACAAATATACATCATGTATTCCTCTCCTTTTATATTTTTTTTTAACTTTTTCAGAATTGATTCCATTGGAAAAATGCGTAAGCTGAAAATGTAAGTTATCCTGGATAACTTGCATTCAATTTACCAAATTTTGGTATAACATTTGGCAGCCATTTTAACAGTTTTGAGTTTCCCACAAACTGTTGCCGCAATTATGTGTTTATGTACGGAGTGTGTGTGTGTGTGTTTATGTAATATGTGTGTAAGTGTATTTGTAAAACTATTTCAATTAAGTCTTGCACTTGTGCATAGCTGCAAAGCTTGCATTTAGTTTATTTAAACATCACATCTCTAAGGGCGTGTGTTATACGGTGCGTATGATTAATGCTAATTGACTTTACCGAAGCGCAGCGTAAAAAGCACATAAAATCAAAACTTTTTATAGCTTTGCTAATATACATAGTTAGATTAGCTTATTGAGCATAATATGGTCTAGGCTATAAATCAGTGTCAGTCGTTAGCCACGTTGAATTGGCCAAATGACAGGTAATCAAAATGGTTGTATACTTCCTTGGCACAACATCAACATCAACAACAACAACATTATCCCTAATTCAATTCCTCAATTATATTTATGTGCAATTTGTGCTAAGTTTGCGGTTGCAGCAGCAATTGTAAATATGTTTAACTGGCGGCAAAAATGTAAACGAAGAGAGAAAAATGCAATTAAATTTACATTGCAGACCTCAACAGGACGAAGGGACGACAGAACGAGTAGGAGAAGGAGAACGAGAACGTGGCTTCCTTTATTCATAATCGCATGCAGAAATGTTGAAAGAATGGGCCACATTTCAAATGCGGTAAATTACAGTTAACGATTTTGTAGCACAGCAATTTGCTTTTATCTTTAGATTTCTATCTATGGTCTTTGTAAATGTGGCGTCGGCGTTTCCCTCGGTTTGTTTTGCATGCCACTCTGGCACCTCCGTGCAACCTGGCACCTACCCACCCTTGCAGTATTTGCTACCTTCATTTTTACCACCTGCCGCTTTGCTCATTGGCCAACGCCACTGTGGTCAGTTTTCTCTGTGTGTGCCTTTGTTTGTACATGTGTATGTGCGTGTGTGTGTATGTTATATGTGGTATGCCACAAATGTTGCAGCACCATAAAGGTGTTGAAATAACTGCTGCACAGTTCTTGGAATACACTTAGTTAGGGCATTTTAGTTCCAAAACGAAACTGATGACTTTTTCATTTTTCAAAAATTGAAAATGACCGTCTTTCCGTGCATCTGTTCGTCCGTCCGTATAAGCCATATTATTCCACAATTCTGAAGCTAGAGCAACCAAACTTCATATGTTGTTAAAATTGACACAAAGTTTTTAAAATTTTTTAAATATTTATTTGTCAGATTTTATATATTGTTATCTATATATATTTTTCACTTTCTGCTCTAGTTTTTGATACAACCTTTAACGAACTTTTCCATTTCTTCTTCAATTTGCACGCAATTTAAGTGGATTTCGAAATTGTAGCACTGCTGTTTATCCTGTATTTGTTCAGTGTAGCTCGCTGCAAGAGTATTCCATACTCGTTATCTCAAAGATAGTTGTATTTTCTAATTTTTTGTAGGTTTTGCCGTTGCGTTGCCCTGTGCTTCAATTGTTATGGCCTTTTTATGTGAATTGTGTTGTGGGCGCAAGCAAATTGCTGGCACATAATTATGTCGCAGGGAAGAGTAGGAGTACGAGTAGAAATACAATACAAATATAATAGAATGGAATAGTATTAGAATGGGATTACAATAACATGGCATGGCAGTAACTAACAGTTGGATTAGCAAACTTTTGGTCAGGTTTTGGCTTTAGATTTGGATTTGCTTTATCGTTTGCTTTGCTTTAGGCTGAAGTTGCTGTCCATGGCCGATGCTTGAAACTTTTACCTGTCTAATTAGTAAAACTGTCGCTCGAACAACTAACTTATATAAAATGCACTTTATCATGATAATAAAGTAGCATAGGAAAAAAGTTTTAATTTGCCAACGCCATGCAACAGCACGCAACCAACAAACTAAAAGCGCTCAAAAGTGAATCCAGAGTTGTTTATATAGAATACATAGAATAAAAAATATTGAAGGAGTCATTAACGGTATTGCTAGCTATGTGTAACAATTGGCAACAGAGTTTTAATTATTAAATTTTAGTTTTAAGAGTTGGCTAATTAATGCTTAATTTAATTATAAGTATTTGATGGCATGTGAAAGTGTTTTTAGTATATGGCAAGCAATTTCATATGTTATTTGATAACTTTAAGCTGAATTCATGCATTTTAGTCATGCTTTATGCAAAAATTAAATCGTTACTATAACAACTAATCATGAACTTCGAATTCAGGACTAAAGTAGTCATTTCAACTTCTTATTGTGCATTCAAAATCATAAATTACACCTAAATTATGCATAAATATGTATAAATTATGCTTTATGCATAAAATATGTTAGGATTATGCACTATCAATCATAGATTTTGCATGAAAAATGCTTAAACAAGCAATAATTTATGCATATGCTAGGTATAGATAATAATTAAATATTTCTCTTCATGTGTTAGAATTAAATTTTGTTTATTTCTAGTATTTGGCATACACTTATATTTATTTATTTAGTATTATTTAAATTTTAGGAGTTGTAAATAAAGTCAGTACGAATGGATGACAAAGAAAATAGCTAAGAAAACTCGACAAGTTCAATTTAACTTAAATTTGACTGATGACCAAAATAAAATTATGTTCTCAAACTGCAACTAAAAAGTTGTTAATAAAAATACAATCACATTTTTTTCAATTTTGAGTGTTTCTTTAAACTGGTTTGTTTCTGTGTTGATAGAAAGCGCATTCGAAAAGTGTGGGTGGCAGGTGGCAATTTCATTTGCCATGTTGAGCTTTCATCAAGTGACAAGTTGAAATGCAACTGTAACTTTAACTGATTTGGTTTGTGCTTCTGGCTCTGCAATTGCAACTGCTACTTTTGCTGCTGCTCTGCCTGCTGCTCTGCCTGCAGCTGCTGCTGCTGAAGTTGCGTTTGCAGTTGGCTTGACTAATGATCGCGTGCCAATGCAATAGCAAACTGCCATTTGGGCAATCAGCAAGGATTGCCAGGAAAGAGGTGGAAAGAAAGAGAGAGAGAGAGTAAAAACGTTAACTGTCGGAGGACAGGCAAACAAATGAAATTGGGAAAATTCAGCGACGGGCATAAAAAATGGCCCAGGAGCAAGACCAAGCAGCAAGGACGAAGGAGCAAGATTAATACCAAGGCTACAGGCTGACTGCTCTGCTCTGTTCTGCCAGCCGAGTCATTTTTTAAGCTCAACTTTTCTGGCCAATTCAGGCGCTGCTTCTGGCCATTAAAAACGGCGTCTTAATTATATTTACATTTTTTGCAAATTACGTTAAGGCCACGCCCACAAAAAGAGGCTGCTGCCGCTGCTGCTGCTGCTGCTGCTGCTGCTCTAAGCTGCAAATTAATGACTGCATTTTTGAGTGAGGCGCCTCTAAAGGATGCAAGCGAATCTTTGAGGCAGGCAGCCTCTTTGTTTGTGCTTCACTTTCTCATTTTGTGCAAAAACTTTGTAATGTGCAGATTAAAATTTTTGCGCTGAGTTTGCTACATTTCTTCTACTACATCGACTACTACTTCTACCTCTACTTTTGCTACTTCTTCTTAGAATTCTTTATAAAGTGTGCGTGAAACTTTTGCGGCGTCTGCCTCGCAAATTGTGTGTTTAAGCAGACCCGTAAAGTAAAACTTTTCATTTCAAATAAATCATGCACACTCTTGACTTGCCTACTGAAAGGCCAACTGAGAGAACAACTCCCCAATGGATAGAGAAATAGTATACCCAGTTTGAATCTATAATGCCCACTGAGCCAGTGTAAATTTATGATACCTTAATACTATATAAATCACAGCTATCCGACACTTAAGCTTTAATTTCACTGAGCACAATTAACGAAGCCTGACCTTGGCTGGCAAATGTTGCCGTCTTCTATATAGCTATGAAAATATAGTTAAATCGATATTATTTACATTTTTTAATACAAGACAAGGTTATTTAATAGATGTTCTAGGGGTTGATGCGATTGTGTTATTATCAATAATTTTGATAAAATATCGAAAAGGAGAACAAGAAAAATGTTTGCAAAACCTTTTTTAAAATGTATAAGTCATAATATCGAGGAATTTTGTTTTGTTCTTAAAATGCATTTTATTAATGACCAATCCATCGATAAATCATCAATTGAGTCAACAACAAATTCGAAAATCGATTTATACACAGTTATTTACAATCCCATTAACAATCCTTTTGCAGTTCAAGTTTTGATTGCAAGTCCAGCAACATATTGTTTGTCTTAGTTCAACAGGTAACACAGGCCCACAGGTGTTCATTTAATTAATTTGCATAAGTAAGCAAAAAAAAGCATAAGCCTTTTATATAGCCTTTCGGCAATTGTGCGCCTATCGATTGGCTTCTCGATATTTCAATTATTTACAATCAGCTTATTGTTGGCATTATCCAAAGGCGACATCAATGTTTATGTAGCCAAATTAAATGAACGTATAACGTTTATATACCTACTATTTTGTATTGTTTATGATTTTATTATAATTAAATTAATGTTGTGGTTAGTTTGTTTGTATGCACATTGCGTATACGAAGCATGCAACAGACAAAATGTGATTATTGATTTTGCATAATATGCATATGTATTTATAATGTGCTTTACGTGTTTCTAGTTGAGTTTAAACTAAAGCAATAAAATGATTAAATTATGTAGATAGTTTGGTTGAAATTTCAAACTGCTAAGTTGAGCTATTTTAAGCTGCTTAGTTGAGATATGAAGTATACTTAACTTCATGCAATTATCAAAGTAGATTATATGAGGTGGTGATAATTATTGAATGAACACCAGTTCAAACAACTTAATACTCAACATCTAAAACTTTCACTGATTCAAATCTTCTTCTATAAAGACGACATCTAAACATCCACATAAATAATGTGTTTCAAATCATCCAAATAATACATATTGCTACCTGTAAAATCAATTTGAGTTATTGTGTTTAGCATTTCATATGTACCGGCCAAAGCGCCAAGTAAAATAAATATTTTAAAGCTAAACACACACACACACACATATGTATATATATATATATATAAGTATACACCCACAAGAGTGCTGTAAACTCAGGCAGTTTTGTCGATGATTGATATGCCATTGGTGGGCACATTTTCCGGCAGTTTCAGGGGGGCAGAGCTGGCAGCATTGTCAAACTTTGCTCATGCCTTCTATGGCCAAGCACCCAACCACCCCACTGCCACCGCACTTCCCTCACATTTCACACACACATATCCAAACACAAACGTCGAGTGTCAAAGTTTTTTTGTGCGTGCTTAGCGCATTTGATGAATTGTTAAAAGAAAATCGCGCGTATGTGTAAACATTTGGTCTATGCGAAGGGGGAGCAATGGAAAAAAGGGGAAATTGCGGAGCGGAAAAGCAGCTGCTGCTGATGATGCCTGACGCTGCTTGTTTGCAAACAGGTACAACAAACAACAACAACAACAGCAGCAATAACAACAAGCAAACGATATTCGAGATTCGAAAATTCTCTTGTTAGCTGGAATTACAATTGATTTAACGCTTTGATATTTTAAGCCACATTGCTTTATAAATTGACATTTAGCAAATTTTTACTTTTTTATTTGCTTTAATTTTTTATATATATTTATTTAATAAAAAAATTTAGATACGCAAAAAGTGCTTAATATTTGCAATAAATGGATTTCATTAATTTAATTTGAATTTATTTGATTATAGCAATAACTAATTTACAATTTTAGTATTTGAAAAAATTATTTACTTGTTTATAGTAAGAATTTTGTTATGGAAAAATGCTTCGTTAAATATATTTAAAATTATTTAGTTTGCTGTTTTAAATTCCAGCCAAGAAATTGTTTTTAAAAGACTTTTAAGCAATATTTTATTTAAAATTTAAGATCAATTTCAACTTTTATAATTTTTAGCTTTTTTTTCACCTTATGCAAACTAAAGAACAATGCTAAGACAACTCAGCAAGGTTAGAGTATTGCAAAGTTTATATGTGGGCCAAACTTAAGACTGGGTCTGGCGCAACGCTTTTGCAAGCTCTTCACTTTTAATCTGTCTTGTGCCAGCTGATGAGAGCAGACACATAACACACACAAACACACACACACACACACACATGTGGATGCTGTTAGCCTGTTAGGCAGCTCCTGGCGCCTAATCCCTGCCACGGAAGCCACATTTCGAGTGTGGCAGACATACGCAGATACTCAGTTAAGTATATGCTTACTTACTGCCACACACATACAAACACACACACACACACACACAGACACACTTACTGACACACACACATACCCTCACATCACAGGCAATCATCAATCACATGCTTTGGTGATTCATTGATAAGCTTACTCCCACTCAATACTGACTCGTGTGGGCGTGGCAATCATGTTAATCAAGCCTACCATTAGCCTGAAACGGGGCTTCTGCCTGTTCCTGGTTCTGGTCCTGGATCACCCTGCCTTTAAAAGCATTACCTTTAAATTATGTAATTTCGAAATTGATAAAAATAAATGCACCTTGTATATTAAACAAAAAAAAAAAAAACTATAGTCTTTGAAGTGCTTCAAATATGTTTCCTCGCAGAAAAGTTTTTCATTCAAAAACTCAATTTTCAAATTTAAACTACTCATTTGTTCATTAAAAACTTGCACTTTATTAAGAAAAACTGTTTTTAAACATACTGTTTTCAACTTATTTATTTATTTATTAAAATCACTCGCTGTTTATAGTTTACATTAAAACTAATATTTGATCAGATATCTAGAAAAATTTGAATTTTTCGTTAAATTGTTCCAGCTATAACATATATAATTGGGTTCTTCGAAAGTATACTTATGCTGATCAAGAACATATATACTTTTTGGAATCGATAACTTACTTGATTTCAAAAATTAGTGTATACCAAAAATTTGTATTCTTTGTAAATACGCGTTATGCAGCATTTTGTTTATTTATAATTTTTTGTTCAAAATCAATTTGCATTTTTTTTTTTTGTTGCCGCGTTTTGTTGTTGTTTGTTTTTGATGTGGTTATCCGGACAGCAGAGGCAAAGCCTCGCCCCGTGTAAACAAATGAAAGTTTTACCCCGAATGCCAACAGCAGATGCGATTCCCACCTCTTTCTCCGTATCCTTCTCACTGTCGTGTGTCTCTTTCTTTCTTTTGCACCCCCGCTGTGAGTGTGTAAAAAGTGCAAAAGTTTTTACATAAAATTGTCGATATGTGAAATTTTTGTATTTAATGTGGTTGTTGTAGTTGTTGCTGTTGTTGGCGCCATCAAGAGCATGCGCCATTAATGTCAGAAGTGTAATTGTTTTTCAATCGCTTTGATAACGCAGCAAAAAAGTGCTGCGCACACACATACAGACACACACATACAAACAAACACAAATAGAAAATTTCATCACATTTATTTCGAGTGTGCATTAAAAATCACTTGAAATTGTCGAGTGCTACTAAATTGACCCAAAAAAACAAATGTGCAAAAGGCATATTAGATTTAAGCTGTCTACTTGTAAAGTTAATGCCACAAACGAATTGGGAATTAAATAAAAGACAAAGTGCCATAAAGGTTTACAAAATGGTGTGTAAACATATTCAAGACATACTTAAGTATGTAAGTATTTAAAAGCTACTACAAAATACTGAAAAGGCAGTTGAAATGATCTTTTTTATATGCAAAGTTGATGTGTTAGAAATATAATTAATACCTTCGTCATATTGCTTGAATCTTAAAGCACTAAAGCTAACTAAAAGTGAGCTCATCTAAAATCAAAATATATATTCATTCACAAATCTTAAACCTGATATCGTTTTGTTAGCCATTCGTTTTAATGTATTATCAATAGATAACAATTAGAATGATAAGCCTAATGCTTTAGATTATAAAGTTGTATTCGAATAATTGCTTGACTCATAATCTCAGTCTTTAAATTGATTTCAATTGAGTCAGTGTCTATTAAAAAATAGGTTGGCAAAGATATATACTCTTACAAAAATGTTTTTCATAATTATTAAATATATTTGTTACAATTATTAAATCAAAGTATTGAAGCGGTGTTTCAACAATGCAATTTCCATTTGAAATGCTAGTTCAGAATAATATTGTGATAAATTCTGGGCAATTGCATGTTTGCGATATCTTGGGTGCATTGCTGATTTTGAAAAACTATTTTCCAAGTGAAAGTCAATATAAAGGCTTTCAAATAAATCCCTCACATCTTATTCATTTATCTAATAGTAATATTTTAGCCAACACTTGAAACTTGTTTGTTTGTTTAAAGTAAATGTTTTTCACCTATTATAATCTCTTGGGTGAAAAGACAAGTGCAGTTTTTGCAAAAATTTGTGTTTACTGCAAATTTATTACTCTTTTGGAGGAACTTCAGCCCCTATAGCTACCCCCCCTGGACACGACAGTGGCCATAACACATGTTGTTCATTAGTGATTAAGAAAGATTAAAGCATTACCAAAAAAAATTTTTTGCTGTAGAACTCTTCTTCATTTTTTTTGAAACAAATAAATAAAAATAAAATAAGTATAAAATAAGAGTATATTGCCTCAAAAATGAAATACGTTGGGCACTACACTTAGTGTTTGCTAAAACTGATTGAGAATTATAAGCAACAGTCTTAAAATATCTTTTACTCTTTATACCCTTGCATAGGGTATTATAATTTTGTCCCGAAATGTGTAACACATTGAAGGAGACTTCTCAGAAAAGAAAAATTTGTATATTCGTGATCAGCGTCAACAGCCGTCCGTCTGTCTGTCTGCTTAAATGCGTTTTTCAGAACTTTGCTCTATGTTAATGAAAGTTGGCACAGATGCCTCTTCTTACTGCAGAAAGTACCTATAGCTAAATTGTCCAGATCAGACCATTATTACATAAAGCTGCCATTTGAACGATCGGTTGAAATATAAGTTTTTGTATGAAAAACTTTTTTGTTTTTCAAGATAACTCAACCAAACATACTTTGACCAAATTTTATCAAAATCAGTTCACTATAACTTATAGCTGCCATTGGAACAATCATTTGAAAAATATATGTCTTCTGCACCTTTCTTTCTTGTTTTGATTTTAAAAGAGTGGCTTGCTTTAACTAAACAGTTTTCTTTCATTCGTTGTAAAAGACTCATTTGTTTTTATGTTTAAGACACAACGAAATAACACAATTTTATAGTTATTATTAACTACCTATATTCAAAATTATAACTTGATTGACAAATTCTCAGCTTCAAATATGCATACTTTAAAGCTTAAACAGTAATTTTCGATTTGAATTTCTGCAAACTTTATAATAAGAGAGCCCTACGGTAAGTTTCTGTTGTCTAACAATCACAATTATGGACTATAAAATGTGCATTATATTAAACTTGTATAAAAAGTAATTTTATTCCTGGAATGCGATATCCGTGAAGTTAAAAGTTTTCATGTTTTTTTGCTTTTGCTTTTGCTATGGCTGCTTTGTCTACTCAAGCGTCAATCAGTGTCCTGTTCGCGGCTGCTTGTAATGCATTATCAGAACGTTGCTTTATGCCTGCATTTGCATATCAAGTATACGTATAGTATATGTTGTAAGCCATATAGATATTTAAAGAGCCTCAAGCTTGCTTTTAATAAGCAGTCAGTCACAGGAAGCGGACAGTAAGCGTAGGAGCCACAGCTGGATAAGAGCTTTGAAATCGTGCCAGAAGCACCACATTGTAAGATTTGATAAAGGGCACTAAAAAGAAGGCAGAGAGAAATGAAATCAAAAAGCGTAAACCAAAAACTAAAGTCAGAACAGAAGCAGAACAGAAGCAGAGCAAAAGCTCTGAAGGTTATAAAATAATAATGAAGTCAATTTGAAAGACGTTGCGACTGCTGCTCCCCTTTGTTGATATTTGTTGTAAAAGTTATGTTGTTATTGCTATTAAGGCTGTTGTTATTGTGGTGCTTGGTATTGTTATTGTTCTTGCTGTTGTTGCTGTTGTTGTTGTTGTTGCTGTGGACAGCAAAGGGCAAAAGCAACACAACAAAATAAACAAAAGCCCCGCATCACGTCACGTCATTTCCTGCAGCCATTTTATGTCTTGCCTTTGATTTTGCTTGTTTTTTTTTTATTCGTCTTTTTGTCTTGTTCTGGTTTTGATTCTGGTTCCGCTTGTGGTTCTCGTTTTGGTTCTCTTTATCAATAGGCAACGTTTGTCCAACTAAAGCGCCTGTTCATGTTTGTTGTTTGTTGTTGCAATTAGACGCTGATTTTCAAGGCTGCTTTTTTTGTTTTTGCTGCTTTACATTAATAATGCACATAAAAATCATAATAGTCATATTACACATACGCCCTGTGGTACTTTAATTTAGGCGTTCACGTGTGTTATTCAAGCAATGCAAAAGAAAACATTGTGTTTATCTAACTGGAAATTACGAAATGTAAAGAACCAAATCTAATTTAATGATTTTCAAACATAAACTTATTTTTAAGAAGCATATTTAACATTAAGAAATACCATCAAATCAGTCAAATTATAGCCCAGAAATTGAATGATCAAAATTTCGATTAGATTAGAAAAGTTTTGCTTTTGATCAAGTGGTGTGTGGAATTAAAACTCAACGCATTCTTTCAAAAATACTATTATAAAGCTGAAAGCCATTCGGAATGAAAAGTAATCGGAAACTGTTCGAAGAATTTAAAACTTTCAATGTGGGCAAAAAACAATCGATAGTAACAACCAAGAGTGCATCATCAATTCAAAAGTAATACAAGCATACAAATTCAATATTACTATCTTCAAGAACCATATATTTTCGATTTCTCCATCGATTTTGTTCGTTTCTCAATACTTTTTTTTGCCTTTCTTGGAATCAACACAGAACGAAAAGCATTTTTAATTATCGTTTTTCTTCTTAACTATTTATAACTCAGATTAATTTGATACTCGACATAGTCTCTGGCAATTTAGCAGCCAATTCAAAAATCAATTAGAAATATAAACGAAAAATCTATTTAATCTATGCGCGCGTCTTTGAGAAATAATAAAAGCGCCTTAAGCTTTTTAATAGATTCTCACAGACGCTCTAATTAGACATCGAGTGGATTACTTTGCGTTGCTCACTTATCCTTTTTGAGGACCCCAATTGGCAACTCAAACTCTTTGGGGTGTCCAGTCGAGTGGTTGTTATTGTTGTTGTCTGCATGCGTATCTATTATCATGCTCTTCAGTTTTCAATGAGCAAAACAACAATAGCAACAGCTACAACATCAACAACCAAATAAAAATGCACAAGCTGTGAGTATTCGACTTAGATATATCCTGTGCTGGGATCTGACGAACGCTTTATAGGCATAGAATAATCGATTAGTTTGATTATTAGAATAAATCGATAAGTTTTACATGATTGATCGATTAATCGATGTTTTCAAGGGAGGTAATTGTTATTTTATATTTACACAAGTACTTCAAAAACTATAATTTGCTGCTTATATAGTTATAATAAAATCAAAAACAAAAAAGGGTTCATTTGATCAGAATTCACAGTCTGTCCAAATTTCTAGAGAGTTCCCACTTCTTTTTTTTATGTTTTGTGAATAATATTCTTTATTTATAATCGCCCAAAGACATAGATTGTGTGTGCTTAAAAAAACGATTTAATCGACTTATCAATTATATTTTGCAACTTTAAAAAGTAATGTTTTCAAAAACAGCTTCTTCTTTACTTTACATACATTTTGCAAAGCTTTATTATAACCTCTTGCCCATTTTATGCTTAAAGGATATATAAAGAGTCAGGTGTGTAATTTTGCTGAGTAAGTGCGGCTTGTGCAGATCCTGGGCTTCATTACGCTTGATTTCTTGTGAACTGGCGCACATACATTTACACACTTACGTACTTACATACACATACATACACACACAAAGAGCTAGATTAAAAGAGCGCTTAGTTTATGCTTCGTTAGGCAGCCTGGACGACTCTGACACGGTTTCGTCCTGGCGTCAAAATGCCTTCTCTGAGAGCCCAGACCCATGAGCAGTCATATGAATGCCCAGGCGCGCCATAAGTGAACAATGGGACTGAAAAGGCAGAGGGAAAGAGGAGAGCAAGAGAACATGAGAACAGGGACAGGCTCTAAGGAGGCTGTAAAGTACGTTTGTCATTCAGGAGGCAGGCAAACAGGCGGACTGCCGGCGACAGGATGTGGTCAAAGGATGCGAATTGCTTGTCTACTGCGGGCTGCAATTCTCTGTTGGCCAGTGACCGTAGCATGGACCATCTGAATGACAGACACCTTTGTAAACAGCCACAGGACACAACACACACATCTATATACATGAAAGGACCAAACAGTGTAAACAAATCCAGCCGCATAATGAACTCTTGAGCAAGTCCCAGCATCATCTCAGACCTGTTGATGAGCTCAGGCTCACGGTGAAAAGCGAGCAACAATTTTTACACATTTATCAAGTCTTATGCCATTTGCGAGGACACATTCTGTAAACCATTTAAATGCCACACCCTCCTCCTCCCGCTTTTGCTGCAGCAGGCGAGAGGAAGAGAGATGCCCAGAACCGTAACCGCTTCGTCCGCAACACTCGCTTTGCTTCGGTTTGAATAATTGACCAAAAAATGAGAACCGCGTCTGCCCACAGCAAAGCAGCAGCAAAAGAACAACATCAACAAAGACAACAACATGGAATAGTTAATGTGTTTGGGGTACCGAAGATTTTGTACCCTTGCTGAGATGCAAATCGGTTACAGCACATAATATAAAAGTTTTCTTTAACTAAATATTTGTTTTTTATAGATGGTATTGATACTTTTCTTAAATTTATAAAAACGTTAAGTTGAGAAATGTAAAGTTTTTCATACAACCAACAAAATCTTGTAGCATTTCAATTTGATATTTGTTTGACTATTGAAGTACCTTAGAAAAAGTGGTTAAATAGTTTGATAAGTTTGGCTTTGATCTTGAATAAAACAAACAAGTACAGATAGGCTAGTAGTTGTATAGACACAGCTTGTCATTCCGACTAAGAATATATGAACTAAATGAGATCAGGCATACCTCACGGCTGAAAAAAAGTTAGGATATAAAAAGCAAATGAATAAACAAATTTATGTAGCGCAACCGCAGGTTTTAAGCGCTCTTCGACCCGCTCTGCCTTTGATTTAAATTACGAACCAGTTTTGTATTTTTTATTTTGCTGAAAGGCCAAAATTTGTTTGCATAAATCATAGCGAACGATTGATTATGGCAAAAAAAAATTTCAACGCTTGCAAATCCTGTGCACGTAGCTCATTTATTTATGTATTTTTGTTGTTGTATGCCACATTCACACACAGAAAGGTATAAAATCCACTACGGCTGGCTTTGTGACCCTGCCCCCCCCCCCCTCCCACCACTCTTCAACTGTCTGTCAGGCAATACAAATGACAGCACATTAGCCACAGCGGATGTTGGCCTTTTTATGCCCGACTGCTTTCGCCCACTTGACCAAAAACAGGCAACAGAGAAAGAATAAAGTACAATAGTAAGAGAAATTTGAGCAAACAAGTGGAAGCCTTAGAGAACTGACCACGAACTGTCTCTCTCTCCAAAAAAAAAAAGACCCAAATGTCAATAAATTCATATGAAGTTATCTCTTCCAGACAGCTTAATGTGCATTTTTATCGCCTAATCTAGAGTCAAATTTTATATTTTTTTTTTTTTCTTCTTTTGGGGCTGGCAGCCAAGCGAAATGTTTTGAAATCTCAATTGGCAAATATGAGTATCAAATGTTTTTAACAGCTTATAGAATTCATAGACTTACCCCAAATTCCCTGGAGTGCTCCTTTTCGAGTTCGTTAGAGTTCAGTTACATGAGCTGCAAAAAAAGATGCATACAAATTATTATTAAATTGATATTTTATGACATTCAAATATTCAGTATAAGTATTATTGTGTTAAAATTGTATTCAAGGTTGTTATTTTGCTTATTCATATCAAAAAAAAGAAAATTCTTAAATTAAAGCTGGAGCATTTTCAGGATTTGAAAGTGTTTTTGATTGGCCTTTTTTTCTATTCGCTTTTTTATAAAATTTTAAATATATATAAAATATATAAAAATATAATTGTTACAATTATTGTATCTGACTTTTTTAAGCTTTGATAATCATTGCAATTGATATTTTTTGACATATTTTTTAGACAGCTTTCACAATTTATGATTGATTTACACACATGTTCTCTGGTTTTTAATTCAATTTAATTGCTCAATTAAATAAAAAACTTTAACTGACAAATGCGTTTTAAATATATAATTTTACAAATGCCTAAAAGTTTCGATTTGCGTATGCTATCCGAAAATAAATGTTGCAAACTGCATTTCTATAACACACAAAAATTCCACAATTTGTAATTGGTTGAAAATTCAATTATAAATAGAATTTTAAAGTGACAAATGCAATTTCAATATAAATTTTTTATACAGAAAATGAGCAATTTGCATGAGCTGCAATCGAACAATATTCAAAACTATATTCTTAAAAGAAAAGTGACCAAGGCACTGGCATTTTCTACTTTATTTTGTAGTAAGATTAAAGTAATAAGAATGTGCTTAACATTGCTTCTATTAACTGACATTGCTGTGTAAGCTATACCTAAATCTTGAAGGACACAAGCCTCTTTGTTACGCTGAGCACGACCCAAATAAAGTCGGCATATGTTGACTGCTGACAGCATTTGATGAACCCAATAAATTCGAACTAAAGTGCCACTCAGGACTGCTCTGCTCTGGCAGTGAAAATGTTAAATAAATTTGAAGTATCAGATACATTTGTAGCTCACAGCCGTTGCCTTGACGTAGGCAGCAAATCGAAAAAAAAAATAAAATATATTTTATTGAATCGGGGTAACTCAATGTTGGGTTGACTGCAAACATATCAAAGATTAGCACAGGCTTCAGTAATGGGTCAAACTGTGTAGATTTTCAGAGAGTGACAGCAGTCAATGACATTCAGTCACAGTTCACAGAAAAAAATGACAAAATATATCAACTCAAACAGTTGCCATTGAATCTATGTTTTTATATATATATATATATATATATATATTTTATATTAAACTGAAGAGCAATAGAAGCAGCTCCAAAGACAACCACTTTAGTTCCCCCCTTTTTGAATTAAATTTATTTTTTGTGCAATGTGCATTGCATCTCAACATTCAGCCACCCACACACTCACTGACAACCCCAATGCATTTCGGCTGCTGAATTATTTATAGTTTTTTATGTCATGGCATACGTGATTTTGCATAAATTGCATTGCCTCCCCCCTTTTACCCCCCTTTTCAACCATCTAAAATAGCGAAAACTCATTCATGCTATTCTTTTATTTTCCCCTTTTTTTTGGACTTTATAAAAAGTGGAAATTAAATGGATTGTTTGAAGAGGCGAAGGAGGCGTGGCAGCTGCTCATGTTGCAATGTAGACTTTTAATAATTGATGCCTAAGCCAAATTCAGGTTAGATAAAATCGAGCCTGAAACATATGTTACGAATGCGATAGTCGATAATGAATATTTGAAAACATTTGCAGCTTAGTGTCTAAGGTCTTCGCTCTTAACCCATTGAGTGCAAATATATATACAGATTGAGTAAATATGTTTCTTATTCAATTACAGCCTTTTGTTCTTGTTTTCTTTGTAAGAATGAAAAAATTGAAGAACAAGATTGAACCTTTGATAACGAATTTTGTTCATCAGAGTTTTAAGCAGTCGATTCTATATGTTCAAATCAAACAAAAAAATGCAATTTCTTAAACTTAAAAGATTGAATTAGCTAAAATGATATTTCGTTTCCACAACGAGTCTAAGTGTTTAATATGGCTGTCAATCAACAACTATATGTCGAAACTGACTTAAAAAAATATATTATAAAATATCACACGATTATTTAGCCTGTTCTGTTTTCTAATATGCGTTTATATTGAAGGTTTCTTGACTTAAAGTTTGAATATAACTACAATGAAATTTATTAACTTAGCTACTTATATGCATATACCTTGTTTGAATAATCATTGCTTATATAATTTATTAAAATAAAAAATGCTTAAGAATATATTTTTCCGTATGTCTGGCTCTGTTGGGTTAAAGCAACGATTTTGTAGCCTGCTGTGTAAATTGAATAATATATAGCATGGTCTAATCGCATTGTACGCATTCTATGAACGCACTCAACACCAGGCACAAGCAACATTCGTATGGTTTTGGCACAACATCTATGCTACAGACAAACACCCACACACGCCCAAACACACACACCCAAGCACACACAGACACACTCTTTTTATAAACACATAAATTCTCAAGTAAATGTACTGTTAAGCCGTATTTTTCACACCGCCCAGCGAAAAAGTGTGAATGGAATTGTGTGTGTCTCTCAAGCGTGTCTGTGGCTTGAAAAGAGATAGCAATCAGGTTAAGAAAGAGAGTGAACTATTGAGAAAGCATTAATGTAAACAGGTTATAGCTTTAAAAGGAGCCAAGGGTTCAGGCAAGCAAAGAAAAACAAGCAACACCAGCTGCATTGGGCAGCTGGAAAATTGTGTAAATAAACGATATTGAATTTTCTTTTCGCTGTGCAACAAAAGCAAGCGAATATAAACAGCAGACAGACACGCAGTTGGACAGGTATATTGCCACAGAATATCGATTACGGAACACGCGAGAGCTGCACAACTGTGTCTAAGGACCTGCAAGACTTACAACAACTTGAGCCATAAAAATTTGAAGCGATAGCCGTTAAAATATTGCTACAAAAATGATAGGCATGCAAAAGTACCCCCCAAAGACTATCAGCACTCAGCAGGCAAAGGACTCTGAAGTATAGCACAAACGTGAACACAGAGGATGCTGCGTCCTGGCTGGGTGCCACTTAGCGCCAAAGGCGCACAGCTGCAACAGCAGTAGCAGCAGCAGCAGCAGCAAACACAACGGAAGCGTCACATCCCATATGCCCCATCCATTCGCAAAATTTCCATTTTTTTTGGGGGGGGCAGCAGCAGTTTTTTGGTTTTTGGCCAACTTTTGTGTGGCAGCAACTTTGCCATCATCACATGCGACCACTCTTAGAACCCAGAACCAGCTGAGGCAACCTCAGCAGCATCAGCAACCTGGACACTGTTATTATAATCGTTGTATTTCATGCTTTTGTAGCACAGTGCCTAATTTGTTGAGCACATTAAGGACATTTTGGTACCCTTAAATATTCATACAGAAAATAATGTCATGGAGTCAAGACACAGAACATTTGTCACGAAATATTATATTCATAACTTTGATCCTTTACAGTAAACGTCCTAAAACCCTATTTATAAGTCGAATCGATATTAAGCTCTTGAATATCACAAGTGATCTGATGGAATAGAAAGCCCGATCACGACCACGCTCGAAATTGTATATGTTTTATTTCAGAATTGATCAACTTTTTTCCTTTCTTTTTATATATCATAATTAAAATATGATCAAGAAAACTTGATTCATAAAATTTCAATTACAATCATATTGAGCGTATTACAATCATTTAACAATCATATTAAAAAAAATAAATAAAATTAGAAGTGTATCAATGCTTTCGACTTGCGACTAGCAAAATCAGTTAAAACCCCTATCGATAGTTTTGCAGCACTTATTTTCCAATCCCTAATTGGGCATTTAAAAGTACATGCTTTGCATAGGGTTAAGCTTTTGAATTTTTTGTAGCATACTTTTTTGGCTACACAAGCCAAACAAAGAACTGCAAACTAGATGAGAGAAAGCTGAGGGGAATACAAAAGCCAAACCAGATGCCGGGCAACTAAATGTTCGTACACTAACCTACATAAACAAAGACATACACACACACACACACACACACACACGCACACACATACACACCTCGCACTCTTATTACCCCTCTGGTACAACTTTGACACGCATACGCTTAGTGCTTAGTCTTAACCCGGAGGCTATCAAATCTTGTAGCTGACATTTATGTGTGTCTTACTACGACTATGGCTTCCATGTATTAATGTCCTAGCAAAGGACGAGAGAACTAACTGTAGGCTCCTATCCAACCTAGCTACCCATATCTTGTGCTATATATATATATTGATATATATATATGCACATACAATGTGTGGCAGACTGAATAAATGTGCAAATTCCTTTCGGCTTCAGCTGCATATATGTATGTATGTGTGCGTGTGTGTGTGTGTGTCTATGCTTTGTATGTGAGTGTGTGTTTGTGTTGACATTGATTGCGTGTGCGTGTGCCTGACAGTTGTCCATATGAGTTTAATACTCATAGCACTAGTGCGATTTTAATTGAATAATATGCAATCGTTATACTCCCAATTTGCCCCTATCCCTTTTCCCTTCCTGTTTTCCAACTTTGCTGACTGAACACGAATTTTGTGCACATGACATTCTCTTGTTTGTTTTTCCCTTCCTCTCTTTCTCCATTATTATAGCTCATTCACACGATTTAGTAGCCTTATAATTGTCAATGGTCCATTAAGGACGTTTAATGCCTTTTTGTCCTCTGAACCTGACTCCAAGGATGTTCTTTCGCCTGTGGCTGTGTCCAATCACTTGACATCTTCTGCTTGAGATGACCACGTGATTGCACAAAAAGATAATAGTTTACATAAATCATTCTATTTGATATTATTATTTATTAATTTATGATTGCCAATATCAAAACAAAAATGAATCACATCATTTATTTATTGTCTCAAACTTTACTTTAGAACTTTAGAACTGTTTTCCCTGCACGATACATTCACAATTACAGTTATAAACGTTATCAAAACTTTAATTGATCAACATTTGAAAATGCATAATGGTTAAAATATTTGTAGAATATTTTTTAATTTAATTCAAATAATTTGTATACCTTCATATATTTAAAATGTACGTTTATAACATTCACTGTTATATTTCACAGTTATATTTCCGATATTTTTATGCATAATGCACTTACAGAACTCTATACTGAACTCATACATTTAAGGCTTCTTCTTTTTTGTTAATCTATCAAATTTGTAGTATTTTTTTGAAATTATAATTGTTATTTTCATTGGTTTTCTTTCATAATTGTTTCTATTTTCATTTTATAGGCTTAGTTTTTAAGGAAATTAAAGTATGTCTTAGTTTTTGCTTCATAAGGTAATATTATTAAGAAATACTTCATTTTTTTCTGATATAAATAGAAATAATATGAAAAGCAAATTTTCTTATATTTAGATATTTTTTCAAGCGCAAAAGTTATATCTGAAGCAAATCACGCGAACATTTCTATTTCCTGTGGTCTTTCAGTTTCAATGTGTACGTTCTGCTCATAATGGACGTTCCAATTATTATGAATTTGTTGTTGTTGTATTATGTTTTGGGGTCTGTGCCACAAGTCTGGCACAAGACGACAAAGAGCCAACCATAGTTTGTTTTTTTTTTTATTGATAGGATCTGAGCAGGCAACGAGCAAACAAAGCGGAAGTCACCAAAACATTTATATGAAAGTTTTGCTTGGGGTTGGAGAAATGGAGCAAACATATTTATTTATATGGAAAAATCAATAAATTATTGTATTTAATACATGTTGCCAAAATGTAATGCGTGTTTCTTCCGCGTGACTTGCGATGACTTGGCTTGGCACGGATCGGTCTCTTGCTTTAAGTAGACAATGTGTTTTGGTATTTCAATTAAAAGGCCATATATGTTTATATATATATAGCTATATATATAAAATATATACAAGTATATGAACAATGTGCAAATATTTAGATTGTGTCTTTGCGGGATTGGGAAGCAACCACAGTTTGTCTGGTTTGTGTGTGTTTAATAGCTATAAATTAAATTAGATTTCAATTAAGCGAGGGCATAACAAATGTGCTATAAATAAACAAAAGCATTTTAAAGCCACAATTTAAGAAATAACAATTTGACAAATAGCTACAACAAAGAAGTTGACTAAGAAATTAATTTCTTGCATGAAAAAGTAAGTAAAAAGAAAAAAGACAAAGCCTTGGCACATTTAAAAAAAGAAAAGGCAGAAAGACCAGGACTAAAAAATGCACCCTTGCCTATTAAGCGCGCCCCTCAAACTTGCCCTTAACAACAGCAACAAGCTGCAAATGTTGCATGCTTGTTGCAAGTAGAAACGGCCAACAAAATGTCACATAAAAATCATGCACAAAATATGCAAGCATAAAAAAAAAACTGAAAAAAAATATACAAAATAAATATAGATGTATGTTACAACGTCAGCAAGTAACAAAAAATTGAAAACGGAAGGAAACAGAAAACAAACAAGCGCATGACATGCACAACAACAACAACAAAAACAGGCAACAACAAGACAACCAAGACAAGGACGAGAATAAGCCAAGTCTCAGTTACATTCTCCTCTTAGTCCCACTTCCAATCCCAGTTCCATTTCCAGTAAAACTATCAGACTCAGACTAAGTCTTAGACCAAGACAAGTTGAGCAACCCGAACAACAACTGAAAAGGCGCTGATAAGCGTGCTTCGCATACCGGAAGCTAAAAATCCAATTCAAGGAAATGTGCTACATCAGCTACTGAAATAAGACAAACTTTTAAATATATTATAAAGTATTTAACTGTCACATACCATGTGCCAAGTTAAACAGTATTTTAATACGCTTTGAAAAACGGCTGAATAGAAAAAGTGAAATACAAAGGTTAAAGCACAACTTAAGTTAAATAAAAGTTGAAAATTTGTAATTATTACTCCCTGTTCCCATCAAAAATGGGAAAAAGGGAATTATAAAGTACTGCAAATGTGTGTAACAGACAGAAGTAGGCATTTCCGACTATATAAACAACATATATTCTTGATCAGGATCAACAGTCTGTCCGTCTGTCTGTCCGTCTGTCTGTCTGTCTGTCTGTCTGTCCGTCTGTCTGTCCGTCTGTCTGTCTGTCTGTCTGTCTGTCTGTCTGTCTGTCTGCCTGTATGAACGCACAGATCTCAGAGACTATAAGAGCTAGAGACACCAAACTTGGCATGCAGGTTCCTGTATACCATACGCAGATCAAGTTTATTTCAAATTTCGGATGCACACCCCGCACCCCCGCAAATCGCAAAAGACTTCCACAGCCACAATTTTAAAGATAAAGCTTTGATTTTTGGTACACATATATGTTGTATCAATGTTGATCAGCTGTGTAAATTTCATCACGATCGGATAAATAACACGAAAGTTATGGAAAGATCTATAACCCCCGACTCAGCAGGCAGAAACAACAGTTTGACAGGAACTGGACGCGTTAAGTGCGCTGCTTGCTTGTGTTGCCGCTGAACTGCTTGATATGCAAGTTGGGAGCAGGGAGTCTCGTAGTCGGGCACACTCGACTAGAGTATTCTTACTTGTTTTTAAAATAACTCATAGCTTAAGAAGTATAAAATAAATCATAATGGTATTCTGTTGTGCTAAGTTTTGTAAAAATTAATGACAAATTTGTGGAAAGCTGTTAGGTGCCTTAATAAATCAAACAAAATTTTATAAAAATGATGAAGTTTAATTAAAATTACCCAAGTATTAAACTACAAATTAGTTGTTTCAACTTATTAACATTTTCTTAATTGCTCTCATTTGTATGAATCTAAGTAATTAACTACAAATCTTGTCATTTGCTTTTGCATTACATTTATTCAGAATTAAACTTTACCCTTTTGCAAAAGTTGCCATCATCCCCGCAGTTCATATCATTTTCAACAAAATGCATTCAAGCTGAGAAAAAGAGAAGACCACAGCTAAAAATGTAAAGTTAATTTTCTGCGAAAATGATAAGAATTAAAATCAACATTATTCCAAAACAAGATTTGCATTTGAAAAGCTCACTCAGAGTTGCTGCCAAGGGACATAAATAAATAATAATAATAATAGATAAATAAAAAATAAAAAATTGAGCTCAAAAGTATGAAAGCATTTAAAAACTTGTATGCTATTTTGTTGAATGCTGGTGTTTAACTTTAGCAAACAATTTAACAAGCATGGTGCTCCAAAGCTCTTATTTTAACTCGAAGTAATTTTCAAGTTGGTAGTAGCATACTAAGTAATTAGGTACCCAATTTTTTGTCAAGAACATTAAATTGAAGTGCACTGAAAAACTGCGCGCATTTCGAAATAAAATTTGTTTAGGTAAAAGGGGTACTTTGAGCTAACGCGATGATGCCGCGAGTTAAATGTCAGCAAAAGCGAACAAAAACACATACGATACACACAGTTGATGGAGCTGGAGCTGGCAAGGGGATGGAGGTGGAGGCGGAGCTGCCCAGGTGGATGCCATGGTCTAGAGCCATTAGCGCGACCCAATTGATGTGAAATGCTCATAACAAGCAGGAAGCATGTAAGCCAATGGCCCAAGGGCGGGATGAAGGATGAAGGCATGGATGGTGTTGCGATGGGTCGCAACGCTTGCACTTTGGCATAAAGACTAAAAATCAATAACGACCATTAAAATGCAACTCAGCTTAATAACAACAACTAAAACAGAGCCAAAAAAATTTATGTTTAGTCTGACGAAAATTGTATACACTTGCGGAGATCTTAAAATATTTATTTTGTACAGCTTAATGAAACAAAAAAGGGTTTTTTTACATTTACATTCTTGAGTTAATAAAATTGTATGTTATTGTGATCAAATAGATAAAAGTAAAATCGAATGATAGCCCAACGATTTACGATGAACTGTTCCTATTTCGATCAGAATGGTTCATTTGCCTTTTTCGAAGTTGACTTCGAACCCAAGTTTTGAGAGCAATACGTTTATTTTATATAAAAATATAATATTACACTATTTCATATAAAAAATTCACTTTTTGTTTCAATAGCAGCTATATGACAATTCAAGCTAAACTGATTGCGAATTTAATACATTATTTTAATGCAATAATTAATAACCAATTGCTTCAAATTATATTAAAAAAGTTTTAATGAAGTACTTGACCGACATGGCTTTATCGTTGCAGCTTGTCCTCAGGAATATAGTAAGTATCAAATGGTCTTGAACATGCCATTAATATTACTTTACATATTTCGTGATCAAAGCAAAGCACCCTTTGCAAGGGTATATTAAAATATAGCACTAAGCGGTGCTGGCAATGAAGGCTGTGGTGCCAAGGAATGTTAAGTTCAAGCAGCAAGGTTATAGAGCAAACTGAAAGGACCTCTCTCCTTTTATGAGCTGTTTGAAGTTGCGTGTGGAAGTTGGGGTTAGACTGTGTAAACGCTGCAGCTGCAGTTACGAGCATAACACCCATAAATAGAAACCAGGGCTAAATCGGAACTTGTGAAATCGTTATTTGGCTTCCTAATCGATGCCAAAACGCAACGCGTGCCATTTAACAAGGTCGAGGACAAATGGCGCCTGCTAAAATACAAAAACAAAAAATGTGGCAAATTTATGGCATGCCACACGGGGGCGACAATAGTGTTGGTGGTGATAGCCACACACATAAATGCAAATCTGATACTAAATCGCAATGAGATTTATGTGACAGGCGTTGGCAGCACCCAAAACATTTGCAGGCATGTTACACACAGCATGATAGCCAAAAGCTTTGGGTGCGTTGGGGCGAGTGGCTGGTTGGTTGGTTGGGTGTTTGAGTGTGTCGTGTGGGTGGTTGAGTGGCTGCATTGCCTACAAGTGCAGCTCCAGCTGCGTTTCATTTTGTAAAGGTGACACTGCAGGCATTTCTTGCTGTTTTCTGTCAGCATCGCAGAATCCAATTAGCATACTTTGAATTAAAAAAGAAAGAGCACAAACATTTATTTTTTATAGAACAAACTGATTTTTAAAGCAGACCTACAAAGTTCACATTCATTGAATTTAATTTAAATTTAATAAAAAATGTTTTCTACTATATTATTTGAGATTACGCCTCATCCAAGGCTTAGAAATTTTTATATTTATTAGTTTGAATAATTCCATTAAAAACTTATCATTAATGCCAGCTAAAATGTATTTAAAAAACAAGCGAAAATGCATAGTGGACTGTGACCGACTACGAGACACCCTGCATCCAACTCTGAAAAACACACATATAAAAATATTATATATTTTTAGGGAGCGCTTATTAGAAGTTCTTTCAAAGAATTAAATATATTTTCCAAAACACTTTTAAAATAAATTATAAATTTAAAAAATAAAAATCTAAATGAAATTTTTATATATTATTATTTTATTAATATTAAAATTATCATTGAATTTTTCACAAAACTCCAAAATTAATCAAATAAATAATCAATTATCGTATTCAATTTCTTTGTTCATACAAAATATTTACATATTTTGAAAGACAAACAAAAATTGTTTTATTTTCATAATATACATAATTTTATTGCTTCCTTATTTGTGTTAAGTTATGGATTGTTAGAATACACTATGTGCATCTGGCAGCCTATATATCATCTTAATTGCAGCGTGGCAGCTTTGTAAATATTCATTAAATGCATTTTATTGTTTTGTAAATAAACAAACTAATCAAACGCAGCAGCGCAATTAAAAGCTTTTCCGTTATTATTACTAACTATGATTAGCAATATTTGTTTTTGTTTTTATGGTTTTTATTGTTGTTGTTTTAACGCTGACCACTTGTACACACAAAACGCCCGGAGGGATCATGAGCCATCGGATGCCATTAGAGGCAAACAATTGTTGCATGGAAACAATTGCAGCTGCTGCTATTACGTCTGCGTCTGCGTCTGCTGCTGGCTCTGTTGCTCAATTGAATTCGCATCTGAATTCGAATGTTGCACATATATTATAGAACTACATCCAGCAACAACAACAATAAGAAATTCCATCGTACAGCATTGTTATGTGTGACAGTTCAGACAGACAATCGCTTGCAGCGCTTGCAACGTGCAACGTGCAACGTGCAATGTGCAATGTGCAACGTGCAATGTGCAATGTGCAATGTGCAATGTGCAATGTGCAACGTGCATCAGTCAGATAAGGGTACTTGTTTGACCAGGCTCACTTTTCTTTTAATTGGATTAAGTTCTCAAAAGGTACACTCTTGAAATATTTCCTATAATTTTTTTAGTATTTTTCAAACTTTATTCTACTTTGATCAAGTATAAGTTCAACTTGGATCTAAAGAAGTCCATTTAAATTTCAAAAATGAAAACTCATATTTGGAAAATGAGATAACAACAAGTATTATATATATATTTTATTTGAATATACAATTTTTTTTAAAATTAAAAAAAAAAAAAATCTAAAATGTTTAAGTCTTATTACATTAAATATGAATTAAACTTAATTTAAAATATTTCGTTTGTGCAAATGCAGAAATTCACCCTTTTGCAATTCTTTAAAACCGTTTCTTTTCTCTGAGTGTACTGTGTGACAGTGCGTATGCTTAATCCGCACTTAAGACCGAAACGTAATGCTTTTAATTAAGCAGCTCGACAAATGCAACAGATACACGTAATGCAAATAAACCAAGTCAAAGTCTTGCTTAATGGATTTCTGTCTGTTTTCTTTCTTCATTAAAGACACCTTAATGGTAGGGGTATGTGTTTTAAGTGTGTGTGAGTTTTATCTTATCAACCTTATTCGACTTCTGTTTGTCGTGGTTTGCCGTTTGATCGATTCGTTGCACTTGCTGCTGATGGATTTATATATGTTATGTTAGATGGAAGGTTTGCTTTATTTTTTGTTCAATTTAATTGCATAAAGAAATGCAATTAGGGTAAAGTACATAACTATTTATCATTTAATAACTCTTTATGAATATAAATAAAGTTGATTAAAGTTAAAACTTAACTTTTAATATTTACTAAACTCTTTGCAATTATTATTTTCATTATTTCTTTAGATAATTTAGAGCCAACCTCAGCTGTTTAAGCATATTTTAAATAAATACTACGTTAAAGCTATTTGCAAGCTAGTAGATTTAGTACAATAATATATGTCCTAATTACTTTTTTAAATGGATATTGGAGAAAAAACTCTTGTTCCCATGGGCATTACCTGCTATAATTAGCTCTGATCCATAAAAATACTTTTTTAAATTCACTTTTGTATATCTTGTCATGCTTAAAACAAAGTATGTAGGTAGCTATATATTTTTTTTTATATATTCTTAGCCCTATCATAAGTTGAATACAACAGCTGTTTGCTCACTATTCAGAAGGTGACTGAATCATTTTTGATTTAATTCATTGACAAGCCGCCTTAAATAAACATTTGGCCGTCTCATATTTACTTATTTGGCAGTGTAAATAAATTAAATTCAAATCTAAATTGATATTACCACTGGGCACACAAACACAGATACTGAGAAGCATAAGGAAGGCTTGTTCTTATCAAAGAGTCTCACAAATACATAAGCAAAAGTAGCGGCGCCGTTTGCCGGTCAACGGTGTGTGTGTGTGTGTGTGTGTGCTTGTATGTGTGGGTGTGGTTGTGGCTGACTTTATCACTGCTTAATTACGTTGCTGATAAGCGAAATTCGCTTTTTCTTTCGTTTGCTGCGCTGACTCGACGCGTCGCAGACCCGTTTCTTTTGATATCAAAAGTTAATGGTTTTTTTTTTTTTGGATTTTTTTTATTCTTTCTGGCTGTGTTTAGCCAACTCTTTGTGGCACTCTTGAAGTGCACAGTTGAGATTTAGTTAATAAAAATTAATAGCCATGTGATTTGTTTGGCCTTTCGACTGCCAAAGAGGAAAAACAACATTTCGCGCTGTGTTTTATGAGCCAAGCTGCCCGAGATTGTGTTTATATTTATACTATTATTGTAAACTCATGTTTTTTCTACTATATACCTACTATACTTTGTACAGCTTAGGTATGCATGCACACCATGCCATACAAAAATTGAATGTTTGCCTAATTATTTATTTGACGCTTTAATTACGCATTTATTGCCAGCGGGCAGCATTGCGTATACATAATATCAACAAGAAAATGTATGCCTGCTGCACGGTAACAAGCACTCGACCGCAATTAATAAAGTCATTGACACGGCAACAAAGTGATAAAAACTAATTGCCATAAATATTTATTTGTCTTTTTGCTATTATTTTATTAATAATACTTAACGATATGCTATGTGGCATATTTGGCAACCATGTGCCATATATGCATCCTAAATATAAGTTCTCCTGACCTATAGACGGACATTCAACCTGATCTGTAATCTCGCAGATATTCGACTATCGCACTTTGTTGCTGATAAAATTGTTGCTCGCCTTTTTTTTATATCTTCAAGGCCGTCTTTCAGATCGATAAGAAATGGATCTATCAGCACAGCCAAATGTCTAAAATTAAAGTCTTAAATTTATATATTTGTTTACATTACTTCAATTTATATATATATTTAAGTGTATAAACAGAAAACATAAGCTCTGTACTTAAGTGTCGAGGTTAATTGATCTTATCAAGCTATTCATAAATATTACCAACGAAACATTATTCAAGAAGATTTTGGATTTGTATACGTACAATGTCGTGTTTTTGTTAATTAATCGATATATAATTTAAAGAGTATTTCAAAATTCAAGGTATACCATATTTTTACTCCCTGTTCCCATTAAAAATGGGAAAAAGGGAGTTATAAAGTACTGCAAATGTGTGTAACAGGCAGAAGTAGGCATTTCCGACTATATTAACTCTATATATTCTTGATCAGCATCAACAGCCGAGACGAACTAGCCATGTCCGTCTGTCTGTCCGTCTGTCTGTCTGTATGAACGCACAGATCTCAGAGACCATATGAGGTAGAGACACCAAACTTGGCATGCAGGGTCCTGTATACCATACGCAGATCGTAGTCGGGCACACTCGACTAGAGCATTCTTACTTGTTTAATTTATATATAAAACAATTTCCACCGTAAGGTGTGACGAAAATTAAAGGTAAATGAAAAATAATTTTCCAGTATTATATACTAATGAATAAATACTGTTAACATGGAATGCCAATTAAGAAAATGATGCAGCATTCATTAGTTATTCCACATAATCACTTTCATGTGCATTTTCCAATTAAATTAATGTGTTTTAGAGAAAATTGATTGATTGAATTTGTATTTTAAGTAATTGAAAAATGTTGATTTGACTATGAATATTTTGCTCTGGCTCAATAAATAAAACCAGTTTTATAAACTCATGTGCGAAAGTGGCTTAAACAGATAAATGTACTTCGTAAAATAATCCAATGAATTGTGAAAATTCATATTGAATATTTAACTGATTTCGATGTATATGCTTCAGTTGAAAATGTGCTTAACACTTTTTATCACTAGTTGTTTATAGAAAAACTACCTGTTATAAGCCAGCATTGTCCGGTATTGTTTACAAAAAAAAAACTATATAAAAATCCTGAACAGATAATAAGCAAAGTCGAATAAAATCAGTCAGTCAGTGACTGAGTGAGTCAGACTGAACAGTTTTATTTATATATATAGATTAAAACAATCAATCGATGTGTATTTGTTATTCATTTCTAAATTAAATTCAGCGCCAGACCAATTAAAATATTTTAACAATTTTAGCTTTTCACACAGCAACTGTCGATATGGCAGCGATAAAGCAATCAAAAACAAACCAAAACTAAAACTAAAACTAAATTTTATGCCAACTATTTAGTTATGCATGCAAAGATATCAATTTGAATTTGAATATATTTAGAAATAAATATAAATGTGGCTTCATGTCATGTAATATTGATGGAGCATTACAAACTTCATGTAGAACACAATTTGAAATGCATAAAACTAACCCCAAATGCTAATTGACTTAAATATTTACTAGCTATTAAGTTAGTTTTATGCATTAAATTTAATTTGAATTTGTTGCTATCGTTTTATATTTAAAAGTGCTTAATATTGTATGTATTTTTTATTATCAATAAAATTGTTTTGATTATTTTATTTGTCGAGGTTCTTTGACTTTGTCATCAGCTACATCAGCCAGTTATCGATATTCTTGTCAAATATTTGACATTTGAGACTAGAAGCAGTCTTCAGCTTTTGCCAGTAGACGAACCAACTTCTCATTTTTCATTTTCTTATTTTTCATTTTATTTATTTGTTATTTATTTTGGGGAACTTTTCATTTTGAATCGTGTTTTATTTTGTGTTCCTGTTTTTTCTTCTATATTCAAATCTGAACATTTTGATCGTTTTCAGAATTAGGAAAAGATCTTATCTTATTTATTTGTTAATTTTCATTGTATTAGATACTTTTCACTTCCATCTACATTGCTGTATGGATGTTATCGAGTTCGGGCTTCAGATAATTATTTGATCAATGTTGATCAACTGCTTTAATTTCATTCTAGCACACTCGAATAGAGCATTCTTATTTATTTGATACACTTTTATATCTAAAATAAATGTCAGGTACTGACAAGAAATTATTCAAGTGTAATGTATTTTAAAGAATGTAATTATCTTCAAAGCAAAAGTAATAAATTCACATTTTATTTACTTGGAGCTAATTAATAGCGAAAGCTGATTACATTTCAATTAGCGTGTGCTACCAACAATTCTGCAATAAGGCAGCAATTATGCAATCAGGTAAAAGATGTATACAATTAGTGTTTGCCACGCCCACCGCCAACCGCCCACTGCCTACCACGCCTGCTGTCGACCGCCTTTAGCCATATATGCAATTAGCCAGGCCAAAGTGGAATAGCGGCACTCGCGGCTGTCTGCCCAGACATTGGCTTTGATTAATGGCAAAACCAGGAGCCGAAGCAAGATATATACACACACACACAAACATACATGCACATACATTGTTTGGCCACTCAAACAGTCAGGCGTACATTAAAAGCAACACACACACACACACACACATACACACACGCGCATACATAATGCACCCTTGAGACTTGGCCAAGGCATACAAGCCAAGTTAAGCCTGAGGTTGGGAGAAGGAGTGCGCGGGTTCAAGTTGAAGTAAATGCAGCTAGGGAGGAATTCCCGAGCACTTAATTTCGACATGTTATGTTTTGGTTTTGGTCGCTGTGCGAAATACCTAATCAAAACATAAACAATCCCTCGAAACAACAAGCACAACAAGAACAAGAACAAGAACAAGACAATGGTCAAGTTAAGTTTATGTTCGAACAATTTGCAAATTTAATTAATGAACAGCTTAAACAGTTGAACAACTTGCATAATAAAGGACCTTCATTGTCTATAAATGACTTACAAATATATGATATGCCTTTATTGCACTTGTGTCAGGTTCAAGCAAATTGCTTTCATAAAACTTAATGTGTCTGTGGCTGAAGATAACTGCCTAGACACATCCATATACATGCATAAATACTAAAGCTGAATGGCCAACATTTTTCATGAGTTCAATGAAACAGTCAATTATTGAACTGTTATATCCTTAAATGGTGCTAAGCCTAAATTATGGAATATGTCTCTAACTAAAAGCTCATCAACACGAGTAAAAGTCTAGTGACGATTCGGATATGAAATTTTCTTACGAATTTCCATTTTTTTTAAAACTACTTAAAATAAAACAAATATTAAGCTTTTTTGTACATAAATGTAATATTTTAAAAAGCTCTTGTAATTAGCTCGGTATATAGCTATATGCAGTACAGTTTATAGTATACAACTCGATATGAAAGGAACTTCTACCAAATCTTTAGTTCATCCTTTATATATTGCAAGTCGTCTTTCGTAGCCTTTGCGATGCTTCGTCACTAGCGAGAGGGTTTTTTCAAAAAACCCTTGGGCACAGTTTTGAAACTAAAACGGTTTTACCAGCTATAAGATCATAATGTATGTATGAACTTTATTTATACTTAAATATAACTTTATTTGAAATGCAGTTTTAAGTAATGGGCCTGAATATATTTTAGTTTTGCTTAGAAAAATACTTTTGGATTTAAAATGCAGCTTAAATTTATAATGTCCTAATAAAATCAAGCAACAAATCATCCAAAATATATATCATAGAAAACGAAAATCACAGCAAATAGAGAGCACGCTATGTGCATAGTTTGAAATACGTATCCCGTATCAAATGCTCTTAATGACTAGGAATTAAACACTTTTAAACAGGCTGTTCACACTTATTTTAATTGACAAGTATCTGCTGGCCCCAATTGACCGCAGCTTATGGTTAAAAGTTAAACGTATCTTCAAATTCCAAAAGACTAGTTGGAAAAGGCAAAACTTTTAAAGCTGAGTTTGCAGTAATCTTTTTGGCCAAAACACTTAACTCTTTAACAGCGAAAAAGTGGAGTCAAGGACTCCAAGGACTTAAGTGATCAACTTTGTCAGCTGCCGCGACTGATGATGAGCAGTTGTCGCAACACAGGACAACGGCGCACAACAGCGCTTAACTTCGCAATTATGGCATTTTAATACACTGACGAGATTGTAATTGGCAATTCTGAAGCTGCTGTAAATGTTGCCAATTTGCCAGTTGCCGGTTTTCCAGTTGCTAGTTGCCAGTTGCCAATTTCCCCAGTTTGCTGTTTGCCACTTATCCTGTTGGAGTTCAAAATTCTGCCAGGCTATCAATAATGTCTGTGTGTCTGTGCTTGTGTGGTGTGCGAGTGTGTGACACATTACCGCTAAAGGCATGCGTATACGCAATATGCGCGCGTCCATAGCTAAAGGCACGCATGCTGCGTATACGCAATGTTTGAGCTGCACAGTGTGTAAAAGGATTAACTTAGCTACATTTCATTTTAATTTGAACGTTTAATAGAAGTTTTTCAACAAAACAATTCTTTGAAAAAATAGCTGCCATAGGAACGATCGGTTGAAAAATAAGTTTTTGCATGAAAAACTTTATTGATTTTCAAGATAGCTCAACGAAACTTACTTTACCTATGTTTAAGGACAAATTATACATAACGACAAAACTTCATCGGAGTCGGACTTCTTTATCTTATAGCTGCCATAGGAACAATCAGTTGAAAAATAAGTTTTCTTATGCAAATCTTTTCTGCAAGATAACATTTCTTTCTTGTTTATCTATGAAATATCAAAATTGACACTTTGAGGGTTGACATGATTGGTAAATATATCTTTAAAATATTATATACACAAAAACAAAATTGTTTATTTCTATCACAAAAATGTAATTTTTCAAACTGCGCGTTTTGCCCACTGTGAGTAAGCTCGAGTTTTGAGATTGATAGCTGAATCAAATGGTATATCGCAGCATGTTAAGTGGAGTGTTTACGTGTGCTTGTTGTCTATATAGTGTGTGTGTGTGTGTGTGTGTGTGTTTTGGGTGGGTGCTTGTGTGCGTGTGGCGTTTTAATTATGTTCATTGTGGGCGCTGTCTACAAGCCGCAAAGTTAGCCAAAGAGCCCAGGATATTCGAGCCCAATCCCATTCCAATCTAGCGAAATGAAGCTTAATGGCAGGCATTAATTATGCACAAAATTAAGATATATTATGCAAGCTGGAAACTTTATTATGCCCCAGTCGAACAGAAAGAGAGAGAAAGATAGCGAAAAAGAGAGCAAGTGAGAGAGAATGACTCAGCAGCCGCTGCAGTCTGAATTAATCAATTAAAAATGTTACTAAAAAATTGCGCGCTTAATTAGTTTTTCATAATATAATAACATTTGCGTAAAGGCACTTTTTATCTCAGTTCGTTATGTCAATATTAAATTATATAAATTATCGCAATTTCAATTAAGCAGCAGCAATTTACAGTCACCAATTTTCAGATTCAGAGTTCATTATTAAGCTGACATTAAATGGCAGACCCAATTGAAGTTATTTTCAATATAAATTATGATTTCTTTTTACTTATTTATATTGGCATTTTTTGGTATAAAGCAAATTAATTATTAATTATTTGACGAATTGCATTGATGCATTCAAAATGAAAGCTGAAAGCAGTTTTCCATTGATTGCAATTCTTTTGAAATGCATAATTACCAATTTGCTTAATGTAAACTCAATTAATTCATATGTATATAAAATGAAATTGATGTTTACACACGATTAACTCAAGTGTGCTCAATCAGTTTCGTTAGCAAACTCAAGCTGATTGATTGTTCAGCTTAATTAACCAATCAATTGTTTCAAAATGTAGATTATCGCTTGCACTTATATTTAAGAGCTTTGGTTTAAGATAACCCTTTGTTGTGGGTTATCAAAATGCTGCCAGTTTTCAATCTACACAAATAACATAAATTTTATTCAGTAGCCCTTAAATTCCATTACCATTTTGTTGTACTTTCGTTGTGGCTTGTTTTAATTTGTGGCTTTATAATTAACTCTTAATTAAGTCCAAAGGAATTTGACTGAAGAACAAAAATAAACTTTGAAAGTTGCTAGCCAAATAATTAAATGCTTTAATCATGTCGTACATATTTTTAGATTGATCAAGCCATTTGTCGATCAAAAAAATGTTTTTAAATTATATATAATTATAACTTTGAATTTTTAAAGAATTTTTTAAGAAATTTTAAAATACACTTAGAGAACTCAATGCTAAAATCAAGCATTTCAGACATGATTTAAGCACAAATTAGCTATGAAATTAATCCTTGAGCAATTTATCAGGATTTTCGTATAAAGGAGTGATTTATGCATAAAAGAGTCATAGTTTATGAATTGTAAACCATAAATTTAACTTAAATATAAGAACTATGCACATATTGTGCATTAAGATGTAAAATTATGCTTAATTAATAAGCTATTGTGCGTAAATATGCAAATATTATGCACTATTCATCATATATTGTGCATAAATTAGCATAAATAATGCATAAATAAGCATCAAGAACGCAATCGTATGAAAAAATATGCTTTATTAATTAGATACTTAAAAGTTTGTTTTACCAATTATATATTGTTCTCAAAATATGCAAAAGTTATGCAATGTTAATCATATGTTTTGCATAAAGAAAACTAAAATTATGCATTAATAATCGTAAATTGTGCCCAAATAAGCACTTCTCTTATATTATATCTCTTCTTTTAAATTTTTCGAAGATATTTGGGATCCTAATTCAGTCACTTTGACAATTTATCTACAAGTTATGTACAAGATAACCTTTACTTAATTTATCTCTTTGCACAAATAATTTATTTAAAATCGCTCAATTGATTTTGTTAATAGTCGTGAAATACTTTTTAAAATTGTATTATTATTTTTTTTTCTTTTGTTGTCATATTAGTTTGAATATTAATAACAATGTGCCCTTTAAATTTGCACGTTTAAAAAAAATGTTTTCATTATTCTTGTTTATTAAAATAATTAGTGCTATTCAAAAGTGTTAATGGTTTTTTTCTCATTACAGATCATTATGAATTTCTGAATGTTTAAACAGTGCTTTATTTACTACAATTAAAGCCAGAGTTACAATCAACAAACAAAATAATAACAATTGCATTTTAAGCCAGCTTAATGATAAATAATATATAATTAGAGTAAACAGTTAGCTGTGCAAACCTTTTGATTAAAATTTAATTACATATTTAGATTAAGGAATTGCAATTGAGAAATGAGGCATTGTTTAAGGTCAGTTGCAATTGGGAATTAAGCATGCAAAATATAAAATACTTGCAATTGAAACCAAACAATATAGTTTGGAGGTCAAAGAGAAATGTTAATCAAGAAAACGGATAGAATTTAAACTCAATTTATGACTGCAGGCTATCATTTTATTGGACAAAGGATCTTAGGCCAAGTTCTCATTAACAGTGCCAACTAATTAGCATAAGTAATTTGCTTGATGTCCTTCTCCTATTTATGCCAGCTACTTTGTTTATTTCCGGCAGAAAACTTTATGCTATAAGAAAATTACACCCAAGACGCACATTTCACAAGGCTAAAGAATACAAAAATAGGAGGCACGACCCGGCGGCAAGCACAGATGCCACACAGTTTAAAGACGTGCAACATGAAGCTTCACAATGTATCTCTACCTGGCTAATCACAGTCAATGTGGATGGCGGTTAGGTGTTGGGTTGGCTGCGTTTTTGTGGGTGTTTCGCTCATTTATCTTTGCACGCGAATAAACACAAAAAGCAAGCCGCGATACAACACAAAAAGCAAGCCACAAACAACAGGAAAAACAGCAAATGAAAAGAAAATACAATATTAAGAAACTCTAGCTAAAATGATGAATTTCCAATAGAATGATATTTTGTAGCAACGTTCTCGCTGCCTGCCAACAATAACAGCGCAGTCGCAGTCACCGTCGCAGCTGACGACGCAGACATTGATAGCGACCTGGGCGGAAATTAAATTTGGTCACGTTAATTGCCCCGATTAGAGCATTTCGGTCATTATGATAAGCGGCATGGCCAACTGAGAGCTGCTGCCTCGCCTTGCCTCGAATGGACAATGACAATGACAATGAGTATGGGAATGGGTATGGGTTTGAATATGGGTAGTATGAGTATATGAATGAGAATGAGAACAAGAACGAATGTGAGAATAAGAATGAGATCGAGTATGATGAGGTGAATGAGAATGAACTGTTAGAAAAGCTACAAAGCTACACTCGAAAGTAGCAATGGTTTTTCTTTAATAACTATAGAGGTTTTATTTACTATCGATACTGTGTTCCTTGAAATGATTTCAATGCTTATATCCTAATTACAATATGTATCGTAGAATAGTATCGATCGCATAAACTATCAGAAGCATTTTCAACACTGTCTCTTTTAGCTCTGTAGTAAGTAATTTTTTCGTAATGAATTTGAAGTTGAATTTGAAGTGATTTCGATATCAATATTGCGTTTGGCTTGGCACGCTAGCTTTTCTGTGATTAATTATTAATTAATTAAAAGCTTTTTGTCGCTTAGCTGTCATTTGTTGTAGGTTGTATTTGTTGTTCCTTCCCTTTTGGCATTTCAAATGGCAAGCGTTAAGCTGCACCGCCGGTACACGCTGGCGTATGCGCAATATTTGCCAAAAAAGAACACAAGTTGGATAAACAATGAGCCTGGCCCACGCTTCAATTCCATTTCCATACTTTTTGTTGTTATTTTTGATATTGTTGCTCAGCTGCTTACTTTTGTTTAGTGGCCAGGAGTGGGACTGAGGTGATTGAGAGGGGGTGCAATAAGTGTATGCGTTCTTAAATTGCTGCATAAAGTAAACAATGGCACACTTAAGTGTATGAAAGTATGTGTGTGTGTCTGAAGTGTTTTGTCAAGTTTATTACGCATACGCCCTGTTACACTTTGAACCTTTGATTGTTGAACATGTTTTTTTCAATAATAAGCAACAAGAGCTGAATTCAGTTTAAAGCAGCTGGGATCTTTCGATTCTACATTTAAATCACATCGAGTTAACATAATTTTCACTTCGTTCTTCAACAAAAAGATACCGAACTATGCATTTAATTGATTTTTGATGGTGAAATGAGTACGTTCTAGGATTATTGATATTTTGCAGGTAGATATTTTTGGAGAACTCTCATATCAAATTTGCAGTCTGTCTTTAAAAACTCTCAGATTGAGTCCAGAAGGCTTGCTGCTGGCCTCTCTACTTGTATGATACCCCCTTTATCGATTTAAGATATGCCAGAGTATGCGAAAAGAGTTGCAGTAGCTATTGACACAGAAATAGGCATAAACATTGGCACTCCCAGCTATAATAACCTAGCCATCAGCTGCAATTAGTGTAAGTGCGCACATGAATTGTTTTACATCTCTTGCGAGAGGTCTTTTCACATTTTCATGTTCAAGGCTATTTGCCGTTGTTGTTGATGTTGGCATCATCATTTCAGCACTACAGCACTTGGCTGGGCCCTAACAATTCAGTCTATCATTCAGTCAGTCATTCAAGCAGTCACTCACTCATTCATTGACACAGTCAGACAGTCAGAGAGTGAACAATTCTGAGTTCTCAGTTCGCAGTAAGTGTGGCGCTGTTTGCTGCTGCCAAGTTGAGTTTTATATCGTTTGGTTTTGGGCAATTAAGTTTGCTGCTTTGCAGTTAAGTGTAAATTTACACAAACTTACACACACACAGGCACACCCACATACAGGTGTGTGAAAATGTGTTGGTAATTCGTGCAACTTCAAAGATATAAAAGTGCTCAACAATTTGAGACTGCAATTGTCGAGCAAGTGAAGCGTTAAGCATTTATCAGGTTTGTTCATCATTTGAATTCGGGTTTCAACTTGCCTTTTTTGTATATTCTAACTTCTTAGCTAAAGACTATCAAAACTAATTAATATTTATATTAGGAGTTATGCACATTCAGCAGAGACTTTCGATGCATGGCAAATTTAATAATTAAAAGCAGATTTAGTGAGTCATAAAAACAAAATGATATTTGCTATGGATTCTTGCTGATAAAGACAGCTATTTGTCAATGTTTTTTGTTTGCCATAATATAGTTGATTTCTATCAAATGCTTACTTAAAAGATTCTTGCCAGTTTTGTTTATCCGCATCTTTGAATAGCGAATGAGCTTACTCAGTTTACAGTATTAAAAACTCAAAGCACATCAAACTTGGTTGGATAATTAACTTTAAAAGGCGTTTTCAACCAGAGTTTTAGAAGAGATATTTGCGCGATTATAAAAAATTGTAAATACTTATAAATTGTTAAGATCAAAACTATCACATTTGAAATACAATGAAAAACTATAAAGATTCGATTTCAACAATTTTGGTACTTAAAGATATATTTTTAGTTATAGGATTAATTAAACAAAACAATTGTTTTCTCAAGTTCTTCATATCGTTGTCATTATTGTAGCTAACTAAAAATTATCTGATATGAGCTATATATGTATCCCTGGGAAAATGAGAACAGCTAAATTGTACTTTAGCTCAGAGATTTGTGTTAAATGAAACCTAGGAAAATTCATCTTGTGCTCTAATGTATTGACCGAGATCACTAGGATGTGTGTCCTTCAGATGAGGAAAAGATTGCCAACTTCTTGTTTTTGTGTATTTTCAATAGTTTCAGTACAAATTCACTCAATTTAAGCATCAAAGCAGCTTATAGCAAGGGCTTAAAAAGATGTGAACTGAAAACAGTTATGCTTGTTCACTTTATAAGCTTAAAAGATTTGTTGGCCAGCCATTTCATACATCAAAAGTAAACGTTGAAATTTAAAAACTTTGACTTGAAACTGTTAAAAATGATGGTTAGTTAAACCATTTGCGAGCTATCACTGTATTTTTAACTAACTATCAGTGCAATTACAGTTTACAAAGTTGGGTTTTGTTTGCATCGATAATTGCAAAAACAATCAGCATTGTACTTTTAAGCTACATGAATAAAAGTTAGTCTAATATGCAGTTACTATTATCATCATAGTATAATTAAAAAAAAACTTAGACAGTCATGATGCATGATGACTCACTAAATGCTGATGATATCATATTAGTTTATAAGCTGCTTTAGATACTAAAAAAATTTTAAGAAAACATATGAATTTAAATCATTTTGCAGCTGGCCAACACAAATAATCTAAAAATTATTCCTTTTAAAAGCAATATGCAAGTGAGTCATAAATCATATAAAAAATTGCAAGAGATTTAAAAATAATACTTATGGAAATAGAAAATCAAAATCAAGCTGCACTTTTGTGCAGCTTTAAAAAAAAATATTTTCTAAATTTAATAAATGACTTTAACTGCTTTCGGGTAGGTCAAATTTATAAACTGCGTCATATATATATACACATATGATATTCTCAAGCACTTCCTATAGCTACAACTTGGAATTTGTTAGTGATAGATATGATAAGTTAAGAGGTGTTGACATTTTAGCAAGTGTCACATAGTTTTTAAATCTTGAGTTGTCAAACAATTTGTATTCGGGTGTAGTATGTACATTTGTATATACATATATACATACATACGTGTTTACATATGTATGTATATTTCAACAATGATTACGAACCGAGGGTGCAGTGAAAATAAAACTGGAAACACTTAAGTGCTAAACAAACAAATCTTAATCTAATAATAAAGCGTAGAAAAATGAAAAAAATAAAACTTACATTAGGTCAACGGCTGCTTAGTGAAAAGCTTTTCCCTCTCTTTCCTCGTCTCTTTCTCACTCTTTATCGCTATCTGTCTCAGCTGCGTCGTTTGCATAAAGAACTTGAAATGATATTTTAAACACCTTTTTTTCTGTTTTGTTTTAAAAAGTTGCTGAACAGGTGCAAAATGTCACGCTGCGCTTAAAGCACTACTAATCCAAAAAGAAACGCCGGAAAATTTCAAACAAAAACTTGAAAAGCAACCGAACTTCACACGCTTTCAATCAAACCAATTAAGTCTAAATTGTTTTTATATACTTTATATTATTTAATATATAGGTATGTTAGTTTTTGTTGTTTTAGTTAGTTTTGCATTAATTAACTTTTGAGTTGAAAAACGCCAAGTAAACAAATTTTTCAAAAACTTTTATACGCTTGTTTTTTTTTTGGGTCAATTCATTAAGCATTTGCGTCGAGCACTTTTTCCATTCAACATTTTTCAATTTCGACAATTTATTTTTTTCGAAATTTTCTGACGCGCACCAAAGCACAAAATTAATAACATTTGATTTTCTATTTTCAATTGCAAAAACAGAGCACAAAACAACAATTTCTTTGTAGACAGCAAAAATTGTTTTGATTTCAATAATTTCCGTTTCCAATTCTTGAGTTTGTTTCTCAATTTCTTTTTGCTTTTTTGTTATTTTCACTTTTATTCAATTTGAATTTGGTAATTTTCGAAATTTTCACACACTTTTTTGCTGCTGTTTATTTTATTTAAATTGAATTTAAACCGTTACGCGCAGCAACCAAAAAATATTCAAAACGCGTGGAAAATTGCGGACACGTCGCTGCTTCCGTCCGCCTATTCTGTCGCTGCCCTGATGCGCGCACGTTGAAAGTTTAACTGTAAATTCGGCATAGCAGCAAACGAACGACCGAGCGAGCAAGCGAGCGAGCAACCGAGCCAGTAGCAGCGACTGCGACTGCGACCGCAGCAGCAGCAGCAGCAGATACGCAGCCAACAGCAAGCAAGCAGCAGCCAGAAGCAAAGATGGTTAGCCGCAGCAGCGGCGCCAGCACGCCTCGTACCTGTCCTCAGCGTAACAGCAGCAGCAGCAGCAGTAGCAGCACAAGCAACAGCAGCAGCAGCAGCATAGCATTAACAGCGGCGCCTACTTGCACACATACTGATGAGCGCTGTTATCAGCTGCCGAAGTCTGTGTTTCAGTATCAGTATGTCAGTGTGTCAGCTCGGGCGCCGACAGCTGCTGTTAAAATTTAAAGAGAGCCAGGTTCGTATGCTCGCTCTCTCATTCAGCAGAGCGCCTGCTCAATTATCGCATGCGAGAAATGCAGTATAATGCGGGCATGAATTTAAAGCAAACATTTTAACTGCTGCTTAAGGCATTCAAAATCGTTTAATTTATATAAACATTTAATAAAATTATTTTAATTGTTTACATTTGCTTAATATTTACTTAAAAATTTTAGTTTACCTGAATATTAAGCAATTACTTAACTGAAATTGAAAATGGCGCCCAAGACGGCGTTGACTGCTGTTAAATGCTGAGAGCGGAATATCAACAAAATATGCATGTTAAGTCAATTGGGTTAACAGTGCTAAGTTGAGAGAGCCTAACAGTGCAATCACTACTTAACAGAGCACAGAAAAACAAATAAAATGGAGATTAAAAATTAATAAAATGGGTGCAAGTAAAAAGAAGCAGATTCTAACTGAAACTGTTTATCTTTATTTTGGTGTTAATGTCAAATTTCAACAAACAGTTAAATAAAAGGCATAATAACAATAATCAAGAGTTACTTAAATTATAACTTTTGAAATAGTATGATTTCAGAATATATCATTCGAGAACAATTTGAGGAATTTAAATTTCTTTTATGTCTAAAATAACCTTGTTGCTATTAATTTTAAATAAATTTCTAGCTCACTAGCACGTTTTTTCAATACTTGATCAAATACAAGTGAATTCCGTAAGCTTTTATAAATTTTGGAATCACTTAATTTCGTCGAAAGTAGAATCTTGAAAAGGCCTGCATATCTTCATGGCAAAAACGCATTCTACAAAACTATAACGATTCGGAAATTGAAGACCAAAATAATAAACAAAAATAGACCATAACATTTCACTCTTTATTTATTACCAACCAATTATCTCTAATTCTAGAATGAAATCGCTTAAATTTTTTTAAACTTAAGACACAATATGCATATTTAATACTTAAGAAAGTTTATTTTAATTAACAATTCTTTGGTCAAGAATCAGTTGATATTTTAAATTTTTTTGTAATTTATTTATGTATATTCCATATTTAATATACGTTGCAAAAATCAAGATCATTTTTAAACAAATCTCAAATCGCACTCTGGTAAAATGTTCATATTTTCAAAGTATTTTCTTGCATATACACAATTATTCCATATGGATTTGCGTATAATAATAATAACCAATAATCAAAACAAAATAAATTAAAGCTTTATAAGCTATACAAGCTAAAAATCAGCTGTCTAGAGACTAAAGAGCAAATACATAAATCTTTTGGCTAAAATATACGCGCGCCGTACTCAAATAAAATGTTTGAAATTATTATTATCTAAACATTCATATGCTATCGCTCAAGAGCACTTTACTTATATGGTATAGCTATGCTAGAAGTGGTATATGTAGCGAATACCGTGTATTTATTGAGCATTTTTCTTTGTTTTCATATGTGGCTTTTCCAATTGCAAAGAACAAAAACATGAAAAGAAATATTTCCAATCAATTGGCAAACAGAAACTAATAAAAACTCATACACATACACAATCACACAAATAGTAAAATATTGAGAGCCAAACGGTAAAAATGCTGTTCATTCATTAAAAAATATAAAAAAAAAGAATACATTGAATGTACAATTCAAAAATACATTCATAAAGCAACCGGATGGCCAGACAGAATGCAATATATAGTACATACCTTTGTATATGTAGTTTGAGTTCATATATAACAAATGTTTATTTGCGAAAAAGAATCAGCAACAACAACAACAACCACAACAACAACGGCAACAACTTGAAACAAGGGCACTTGGTGCGATAAAATATGTTTTTTTAATGCAGGTTTGAGTTCAATGAAAGTGCCGCAAGTAAAAAATGTAGGAAACAGCAAAACAAATGAACATTTTTACTAGTATGTTATACTCGACTACTAGATACCCTTTTGAATGGAAACTGTTGTTATTCTGTGTTCAATCCTGCTGCGAATTTCTTTAGACTATGCAATTCTTGCAAGATTTTTCATGCATTTTCATCTTGCATTGTCTAAACACGCGTGTTATCACACGCGCAACTTCGTCGCATGCATCTTGCACAGAAATAGAAACGTTTCTTATCGATGAATAATTTGATGTGTTGTAAAATTTATAGAATTGGTGTTGTAAAATATATACCGAATTCGTCTTCAAAGCCTTAAATGTGTGTCGTAAATGCTTTTTTCTTCCTTTTGAGAATCTTCTTTATCAATGTCGTAGCTTGAAAGAACTGAACATATTCATAGTTTTTATTTGGCATTCGTTGATTTGATTGTATCTAATATTTGACATTTTTATATTTAACTAGCGTTTCCAATGGTAATTATGGAATATAATGAAAAATAGTATTGTTTCTCAAGTATTTACCTGTGCTTCGTTTAAGTATGATCTTGTCATGCTTACAAAATTTTATGAAACTCGGCCGACTGTCATATGAACAATCGGTCGAAAATTGAGTTTTCATAAGAAAAACTTATCTGCAAGGGTATATACCTTCGGAAGAAGATAACTTTTCTTCCTTTTTTTAGTAAAAAGAACAAAGTTAAAATAATGTTAATTTGTCCTGACTTAATATTAAAAACAAAAGATTCCTTTGAGGCTGTGGCATCATATTGGAGTATCATCTCAATTCCCCAAAATTTTTAGAATCAAAGCAAGCCACGCTATCATAATCAAAACCAAAAAAGTCAAAGCAATCTTTAGACTGTCGCTTATAATTCTCAAACAGTTTAAGCATACATATTCTTATTTCTTACTTCTTATTTTATATCTTATTTGATTTATATTTATTAATATATGATAAGGTATTCTGAGTTTGTAGCGAAGCCGGCGTCTGTTGAAATGCCTTAATCTTTATTGATTAAATAAAAGAAAAACAGTTAATTCATATCCAAAATTTGGCACAAAATTTGCACAATCTCAAGCAGCATCTTCTTGCGGATAAACGGAGAGCAAATTAAGATTTCATTTATTTGATTTATAAATAATTAAATTAAAATAATTTTGCAAACACCCCGCTGACGCACTTAATACAGAGAATCAAAAGATACAGGGCGAAACAGCAGCCAAAGTGTTAATGGCTGCAACGAGAAAAAAAAACAGCATATACATATATTATGACTGTTTAATGCATATATGCCAGCATGTCTGAACATGTCAATACCTGTTTCAAGTACTCAGTGTGAGTAAAATGAACTTGTCATAGTCGCCTGCGATATGTATGGAATTATGTTGAAGAACTTGTACGACTTTTTTATGAGACAAATGCTGCTACATGTTTTGGCGATTCAATTAGCAGATACGAATATTACGTATACGAGTAGTAGCCAAAATGCACAGCCAACTGAACTGAAAGCACATAAAACTTTTTTTATGATTCACAAGGTTGTCACTTTGGCTGCTGTTTGCAAAATGGAAATAGAAATGGAAATGTCCACTAGACAAATGACAGATGACATATTGCGGATTTACTAAGGGCAACCCAAATTATACCCCTCCGCCAACCTAAGCCCCTATATTCACTATTTGCACGTAGTATCTTATGATGGCTCATAAAAAGATAAACGATTACACTCGTACAGTAGATATTGCAAATATGCAATATGAATAGATTTTATGAGTTATAAATAGCAAGTTATGGAAGTCGGGCAAGTTTGTGGAGCATAATGAAATACTGTTGAGTTGTACATTGTATTTCAATTGAAGGAATAAGTTCAGTATTTCGGATTTTTTAAACTTACTAAAAGCTTTTTTATAAGAACATTTTTACACTAATTTCAAGTTTAAATCAAGTGTTTGAACTCTTTTTCGCTGCATTTACTCTAAATGATTTTTACTGTACTTCTTAAGAATTCCAAATGCCATATAAGTACTTATATTCAATGGCCCAAATGTCACAGTTCGTTACAGGTAAGAGATTAAACCCAAAATAGAAAAAGAAACCCTTCAAACACAGTTCAACAATTGAGTGCAGTCATTTAGGCCTATTTACAAAAAGAGCACAAAACTAATGCAGGCAATTCCCCGATTAAACATTAACCTTTCAACCTTTGGCAAAATGTTGGCATCTATCAAGTTAACCTTACAATTTTGTTTACTCTGTTTTCCAAAATGGAAAATAAGAGTATATTGGGTTTGTGAAATGTCCGTCTGTCTGTCCGTCCGTCTGTGTGAACGCAGGTTTTTTCCACAGTTTTGAAGCTAGAGCAACAAAACTTGGTATATACCATAGGCAGACAAAGTGTCAAGATTAAAACATGAGAACTTATTTTGTAGATATCTTAAGCAAGCTCAGCACATGCATGTTTATAACAAACCTGATGAAAATCGAAAACAATCGGTCCAAAACTAAGTTTTTATATACAAAACTTTTCACACAAAAAATTTCACTTACAAAAATTTGTGAAAGTCGAAAAGGAAATTCTATCAAATGGTTTAACGAATGCCAATGGCAATCCTTAATGCTCAGCGAAGGCGTCATTGAGACAAAAGCGATTCTCTAGTCAATTGGAAACAATCATAAATAAAATATGTATGCGCTAAGCAAATACAAATACAAATACAAATACAAATACATATACAAATACAAATAATAAAAAAAATACACGCACAGCAGCAACAGCAGTAGGCGGTTCGTTTGGTTCAGGAAGGCGTGGCGTTGTCGGCTTAATAAAATTGAATTTGATTTATGATAAATTCGCAATGATTTATGCCCTTTGAACGCATATAGGCATACACACACACATATACAAACACGCATACACATAAATGTATTCATTGGTTATGTCCAGACCTTAAGCCGATCGACCGCAAATCGGCAAATCGCATTTCGCATATGGCATTATTCAATATTTCATTTGACTAAAATACTTTTGGGTTTGCTGCCATATTAGCGGTTTCCTCAAAGTATTCAATTTGTTCACGATTCGTTTCCATTTCCCTTATTTTCCGTGCATATAAATTTGCCGTGCGTCATGAGTTTTAAAATCTGCTGCCTACTTTTGTGGGCGCGTTTGTGTTTGCCTTTTGTTGATTTCTTTCGTTTTCGCTTTCTCTTTCCAAGTTTATTTTTATTTGGGACTTCATTGTGTTTATGCGATAAATATGATAAATCCTTTATTCTTTCTGCTTGCATAATTTCACATGTTAGTTTCACAGATATTTACGAGAAATATGCTACGAAGTTGAAACAAATTTCAATTTGTTAAACTGCTAAAATGTATACATAATTGCTGAAAATAGATTAAAACCTCATCTAATATATCATACACTTTATTAATCAGTAGCAATAATTATAAACTCAATAAAGCTTAAAATGATTGTGTATCAACAATCCCAACTTTTCAAATAGCAAAGCCCGCAGCCCAAAAATAAGCCAAAACTAAAGCAAAACAAATTTTAATTAACTTTGGGCTGACACACTGTGAAATGTATGAAATGCTGAAGGGCAGCTATTTAATTAACTAGCAAAAATGTGACATACACTTACAGATGGGATATATAAAATAGATCTTGTTAGTTACAAAAATGCTGAAATTAACACCCACGTCACACATCAAATTGAGCCTAATTTAATTGAACTGAACTCAACACACAACAAAAATAAACACACTTGTGTACTGTGTACCGATTACGCCCACTTTTTTTTTTAAATCAATTCTTTTTCGCCTTTGGTTGGTTTTTCATTTAGTTGAGGGCAAACACATCAAACACATCAAGCTGTCAATGTTAATTGATGCGCTACAAAGTAAAAATAAGAAGAACCTGCTATAAAAACCCAAAGGCTGACAGCAATAAAAACTGGAATGAAAAGTTATCTTTGGCGTGACGAAGATATATACCCTTGCATAAAGTTGCTCATATGAAAACTTAATTTCCGATAGTTTGCTTTTATGACAGCTATAAGATATAGTCGGCTGATTCTGATAAACTTTGGCATAACATGAATATGCTAAATCGCAGAATAACTAAATTTGGTTAAGATATCTTGATTGGATGAAATATTGTAGACAAGTTTAAAACGTGTAAAAAGTGAGTTTCGTTGTGCTATCTTCAAAACAAAAAAAAGATTTTCATAGATTTACAGTTTTAAATGGATTGTTCCTATGGCAGCTATAAGATATAGTAGCCCGATCTTGATTAAATTTATTAAAAATGTTAAGGTAATGTTAAAACTACGACTTGTAAAGTTCGATTGAATTATTTTGAAAAAAACAAATTTTCGAACGATTGCTCCTATGTCAGTTATATGCTATAGTGATCCGATTCGTCCGATGCTGACATATGTACTAACTGCAGCAAAAATAGATAACTGTACCAGATTTCATCAAGATAGGAACAAATTATAAGTACCCACTGCAAGGGTATAAAAAAGAAAATAAAGAGCACATTGCGTATACGCAATGTTTGCGTCGAGTTGAGCCGAGTCAAGCTGGGTGACAACGGCAAAATAAAACTTTATAGCTAATTTATTTGATTAAATTTCTGTGACTGGCTCAAATGCTTGGGCCGACTTGATTGCTGCAAATTGATAAGAAAAGCAGGCAAGCAACGAACTACAAATGTGAAAAAAAGTTGAACAAAACAGAAACGACAGACACGCCAGATCAAAGCCGAGCACATTTAAATTTAAAGAATATCTTGTTCAGGCAAAGGACTGCCAAATGCTGCCAACTCCTGCCAATTCAATTAAACAAATGCGACGCTGAGGCCAGAAAGGTAATGCGAGCGCTGCGTATGCTTAATAACACGCATACGCCGCGTGTGAACGCTTAAAAGTATGCAAAAAGGAAACGTGAGAGCACCAATAAGCAGACAGGCAGACAAGCAGACAGACAGAGAGACAAACAGACAGACAGATTGAAGTAGGAGATGAACACGAAAAACAGGCACAACAAAATGCAAATGCCAAGCGCATTTAGCATACCAAAACAAACACAAAAACTGTGGCGCGATAAATGAAAATGTGCGAATTGCATAAATAGAATGCATAAAAAAGAAGTTTAAAAGCCAAATGTAAAATCTCATTAACTCAAAAGCACATGGCAAAAAAAAAAACGACAAGGTAAAAACAATTAAAGACTAAAATCTAAAAAGAAAAGCTGTGCTGAATATTTAATAGCTTTGCCTTTTACTACCTATAGAAAAAGGAAAAAGTTTTATTTTTATTTATTTTCTACTTTATGTTTAAAGAGCAGTCAAATTGTATATATATATTCAGATTTTGATTGAGTTGGACACTGCTATATGCAATAATCAAATAAGATATAAGCTTTTTGAGCTTATTTAAAATATCTGTAGAAACAATATAGTTTTCTATAAATTTCCTAAATTTTCAACAAGAATAACCTTTTCAAAATTTCAGTGGTTTTCATGCGGAATGTGTTTTTGCTCACACTTTGTTATCTAGATTTCTTTGCATGTAATTTGTAGAAAATTTTGAAAAATTTTAAAGTCGAATTTCTTAGGACTTATTGCCATGATACTTTAATCAAAACTGAACTATCTCAGAACAAGTTTTGAAATATTTTTCAACTTATTTTTGTAACCGCAATAGATTAAATAGTTAATTTCGCAATTTTATTTTTTCAAAATTTTTGAAAACAAATGTGTAACGGGTACTATGTTTTAGAAAAACAAAAAAATTTCAATGCAAAATCAATCTAGGTGGAAAAATATAATTAAAATTACATTTAATGGGAGTCCAGTGGTGAAAATTCAAGCCCCACAAGATGGAAATACTTATCAAGACCAGACAACGCCGGGCTATATCAGCTAGTAAGGAGAGAGTAGTTCGAGCTAATCAAAAGTATAAAAGTTTTATGATGTCGGGAAAGCCTTTTTATATGCGTGACATAATTATGCTACCCGCTGATATGTTCGTTGAATTTAAAAAGAAAGTTAGTGTAGTCTGAGTGCTCTCAAAAAGATATAATGGTTTTAATTTGAATAACAGCTTTTAAGCACTCAACTCAACGCGCAACACTCGTTTATTCGTTATTCGTTAGTCGTTATTCGTTATACGTTATTCGGCAGTCATAAAAAACTTTCGCCTTGCCGCGTTGAGGTAACTTGTAAAAGTGGCACGTGGCTGGGCACGTTGAATCTAGTTAGCCGCCACTTGAATGCTGCACAAGTTAATTTACAGCCTTAAATTCCAAAAAAAAAACCATCTACACCAGCTCTACGCCCACGCTGTCATCAAAAAGCAGAAAAAAAAATAGAAGTAGGAGAAAAAGATAAATAAATAAAAGCGCTCAAATTGAATAAAAAACATTCATAACGTTAGTCAACCGCAGTAGCCAAAAGCAGAAACGCAGAAAATTGCGACACTACTAAAAGTAGAAGAAGAAGGAAATAGGGAAATATATAGAGATGGTGACACTGAACGACTTATGTATATACCCTTACTAAGTTAATCAAATTCTCTTTCAAACTCAATCGAATTGTAAAATATATTTGAGTTGAATTGAAATATGTGCTTAAGAGCGTAACAAAACTATCGATATATGTGTATATTATCGATAATAGATGTCGTGAAATCAAGAGTTTTTCGTAAGTAATCATAAATTATGCATTGATTTGTTAATAGGTAATATGCTTTATTAATTAATGTAAGTATTTTAAGCCCAAGCTTTGGGGAAAATATCAGTTTTTCGGTTTTTTCGTGAAAATTGCTCAAAATCTGGTTTTTATCTCATAACGTAAAAAATTTAAAATAAATTATTTTTTTTTAATTTTGAAATCATTATAAAAGTAATTTAAGAAATATAAGAAAAACAATGACACCGGAAAAACATTTTTTAAGTATTTTTTTGTACAGTTGTAAAGCTGATTTTTTCCCCAAATTTTTTCATGAAATTACAATTCACTTCTTTTCTCTTTAACGAATTTTATTCAAACCCAACTTAAGTATTTTAGTTGTTCATTTGCCAAGCCAAACGTAATAAATGTCTTCGCTTAGTACATTAAGCCTAACAAAGCTATTTCTTAGCCAAGGGTATACAAAATAAATATTCAAGCTAAAAAAAAAAATGTATTACTAAACACAGAAAGAGAAAACACAAATTGCAGCAACCATCAAAGAATCAGCAACAGCAACAGCCTTATATATATTGAATTTTTACGCATCAATAGTGACAACAAAAAGCAAAACAACAACAGTAACAACCATAATAATAACAGCCCATAAAAACGAACAGTAAAGTTTTAGCAAATAAGTATTATGAAATTGCTTTGCTTTTTGCTCAAAACGCTCATTGAACGCTCAGCTGGCAAATCGAATTGACATCAATTGAAGCCATTTAAGCGAAACTTTACTCAAGAAATATGCTTTAATTTTGTTGCCTGGCTGAACTCAACTTGTTTCATCATGTCTGGTCCAAGAAATTTGCATAAAAGCGTAGCAACTTTCAATTGTCTGCATTGGCGTACCGCAACGAAACAAAAGCTAGTCTAATAACTAAAATGTAGATTCTAGAGACTTGACTAAAAGATACTCTGTGTTAAAATCTCTAAAAAAATTAAAGAAATAAATTTAAACTTGTAACGATTGTTGGTTTTCCTGTTAGCGGGTAGATATTGACACTTTGTATGCCTATGGTATATATCAACATGTATACCAAGTTTGGTTGCTCTAGCTATAAAACTGTGGAAAAAACTGCGTTCATACAGACGGACGGACGGAGAGACATTCCACAAACCCAATATAATCTTATTTTAAAAAAAAAAAAAAAAAAATCGCTTGAAAACTCAACTATCGAAAACTCAACTTCCAACCAGGGCCCTGAAATTTCCGGAAAATGTATATACAATTATTAACCAATTTTCTTACAGATCTTTAAAAATCAAATTTAACCAAATCGAATGATAAGCAAAAAAGTTAAATACAACAGTTTTCCGCGATCTTATCACATTTTCCGAACGAACTATCCAAAACCCAAACTTAGTATGCATTTTAAGCTTAAAATAAAACTACTACTTATAAGAAATTCAGTTTTCTATCTCTCTTGGCTTGGGCTATGTGATGGACAACAATCAATGTTCATAAGTTAAACCAAAGTGGAAGACAAAACACGGCTTATATTCCTTCTGTCACTAATTACAGGGTATAAATTTCACCTGAAATTTCACCTGGCCAAAATTGGCTCACATTTATGGCCAGGACGATAAGGCGACGAGTCGAGACTGCCTAATGGCATATTTCATTTGTCTGCTCCGACTGGCACAATGTTTCTGGTCATACTCTCGTATTTCTGGCATTTGTCGATCCACATAAAACCAAAAAGTTGGAAAAGAAGCAAAAACTGCAGGTGTCATGCTGAGTTGCCAATTTATGGCTTTAATGAGCAAGTTAATTAGCCAAGCCGTCCAGAGCCAGAGTCAGAACCCAATGCAAATTGTATCCTGTGGCAAATTGCGATCCATTCGATTTAATGACAGCAGGCGGGCAGCGTTCAATCTGTGAAATGTAGCAAGTCGACCTACTCCAAATGCAGGCAATCAAATGCAAAAAAAAGGACATTTATTGAATTGCCATGTCGAATATGTATGTTATGCGAACAAATGACAGCCTTAGGAACATTATTTCTACGTCAGAAATCGAACATTGAACCAAACCAAGAGAAAAAAAAAGAACTCTAGAAACCAAATGGGACACCATTCAAACGTGGCTGCAAATCGTGAAAAATGACTCATACGCCAGCTGGCCACATGATACCAAAAACAGTCAACACACACACATGTCAAGCAATACCAACTGAGGTTTTTTCTGAAAAATTGAATGTTTTCGAGCAGCTCGTCGTCATGTCCGACAGCCGAGAAATTCCAAACAGTTGAAATTCAATAATCCCTTTGAATGTTGTTTTCATGCTGAATCAGACAACATATATTTTGTTTGTTTAGTGACCATGCAACAAGCCTGGCAGTTAAGTTCACTTTATTAGCCACTTCTGAGAATGAAAGTTCATATTTAATTGGAATTTTGTCTAATGCAGAACACAAAACTGTAAGCTATCTTCGATATGTGTGAATATAGAAATATAAATAGAAAAGAAAGTAGATAGAGAAAAGCCAGCAATCTTTACAGATTTAACTTTAAATTAGTTATTATTGAATAAGCAAATATACGCATAGTGCAAAATTTATGCTTATTTATACAAAATTTTTATTTTCATGCACAATATATGATTAACAATGCATAATTTTTAATTTTAAACGCAATATATCGTTTATTATGCATAATTTTTGCATATTTAAACGCAGTATCTGTTTTAATCAATTTTTTTATTACTAATGCATAATTTATGATTATTTATGCATAATTATTGCATTTAAATGTACATTTTAAGACTACTTATGCATACATTATTACAAATTTCTTAAAAAAATTACATCTTTATTCGTAAATCATGATTATTTACTCTGTGTTCGATTTCATGCACAGTTTTTGCATAAATCACTCATCAAATGCATGAATTGAGCATAGATTTCAATTATTGCAGAGAATTGCGAAAAATCGTTTCTTCTACTAAGTGAAAATGTTGAATATATGCTTGTTAAGTCAAAACAGAAGCAAAGATTCTTAAAATTGTAAAAACTATATAAAACATAGATTAAATCGAATTCTCTAATGTACATGCTCTGTTTCAAAGGTATTGAAGAACACTTAGCTGGTAGTAAAGGAGAAAATTGTGGTTGCACGTGTTGTTGGTAATTAATCTCCATAAAGTGCATGCATTAGCATGCATATTAAATGCTCAAAGAGAAAAAGCAAAAAGCAAAAAAAAAAGAAGAAGCGCAAAATGAAAATGAATTTGAGAGGAGCAGCAGGATCAATGCGCATCATAATCAATATTAATTAGAGGGCCTTGCAGAATGTTCAATGTTATTAAAAGTTGCAACCAAAGAGGGGCAGTAAAATTCAAATAAATTAAAATCAGCAGAGCACATTGAATTGCAACATTAAAAACCATAACAAACTGCATCAACATATATATATATATAGAGTAGTATATGTAAATGTGATGTAAATCAACATTGCTTATGCGCCGTGTTGGCCCAGCAAACACACACACACACACACACACAAATCTAGTTATATAAAGACAGACCTTTGGGCTAACAAGTGACAAATAGAAGTTTCGAACGATATTTGCGTCGTGTTGGCTGCAAAACTTGATTACTTTGTGGTTGGGAGTAGTATTTACCCAGAGGCCAGTTTGAAATCAATTGTATTCTCAATCTTCTTCGCAAGTCAAGTTTTAAATTTGTGTTTATTTTATGCATTGCGCTTTTGCACTTACAATGGATGTTTGCCAAATAAGGACAATTGTGTGTGTTGGGGTTGTACTTTCTAGTTCAATTTACTAAAGTACTTTAAGAAATCACTTTATACAAAAAGAACTAATCTTTATTCAAATCAATTGTACGAAATCGGAACTCAAATGGCTCAAATGAACATAAAACAGGCAGCACAGCTCATTTTTGCAGCACAAAATTGGGTTCAATTGAACAAAGTTTGCAACTCTCATACTGTGTTTATTTTGGCATTAAGAATAAATTGCATTTGAAAACCCGACTCGTGTCTTTCTGCCACATCAAACTGCATATTCAATAGGTTCTGTGGAAAACCTAATTAAATATTTGCCAAAAATTAGCCTACAAAACGGACTCAACTTTTTGGTATCCTTATTTCTTTCTTTTTTTTTTTTTTTGGTACACATGTTTCCAACTTGTAGTTAATTAAGTATACGCATTGAGGGCTTCTGCGCTTCGTTTCACTTCCAATTTTGCGTCAGTTCGTTTAGTTTTTGCTGACTTTGCATAAATTTTGGCAGGCAGTCCCTTACTTTCTGTTTGCCATACATATATGTATATACCTCCTACCTACCTATGCTTCCCTCTGGAAAGTTGCAAATGTTTGTTGTACTTACTTCTTGGCCATAAAATATTTCAAGTTAAATACCAGTTAACGAAATGTGGCTAAATGAGTTGCTAGCATATGTAAATTACATTTCAAAGTATTTGGATTTCCAAAAGCGTATTTTGTGTGTTTTCGACTTCAATCTACTCTGTACATCATTTGAGATTATGTTTTTAGTTCATTATTTTTAAGAAATTCAATGGATAAAAACAACAAAAGTGGCTGCATACAAATTTTAACAGTTCATAAATGTATATATAAGTACTTACACACTTACTTACATACTTACTTACTTACTTACTGTATATATAAAGCTGTTGATTTTACTTTTTTTTTTGTTAATCAAATTAAAAAAGGCAATCTTATATTTTTTAATGAATACTAAAGAATTTTCAAGTATTTTGTTTTCTGAGAACACATATTGCGGCCTAAGATGCCTTTGACAGGAAGATACTCTGTTCTTGTTTTCAGTAGAGCTTCTTACTTTATAATATCTCTCTTATATACAGTTACAAGTATTTCAATAATAGGTTATGATTTACTCTAAACTTCCGTTCAGTTGCGGTAATTCGTTGCTTATCTTGTATTTATATATGCTTAAACTATTTTAATTTCAATAACAACACAAATAGCTTTTAAAGTGAAAAATTTAATAAATTTTGCCACAAATTTTGAGTGCTTTTTGTGTTTTTAAAATTAAGAGTTTTTAGAACATTTGAGAGTGTGCCATAAAGTGTGATATAAATGTTTATTCATTTATGAGTAGATATACACAAAGTAGTTACATAGTTTAAGTAGAATAAAAAGAAAAGTAAACAGTTAAAAGCCAACTGTAATTAAAACAAATCTAGAAGCAATGCCTTCCTTTAACACAAAAGGTTTGACAGATTTTTAATGAAAAGAATCTTGTAAAACTCATTAACGCCATGAAAATTTTATTAAATTAACGCTACAATTGAAAGGAACTTTGGCCAAAATATACAACATTACCTTTCCATTATTATAGCTGTGAAAAATCACTTTACTAGCACGAAAACTTTTGAAATTCAGCTGTCGAAACTTCACCCCTTTGCAGCCCCTCTGCAGCCCCTTTGCCACCCCTTTCTCAACTCCTTTCCACCCACTTATAATGCCACAGCTTCTAATTAATCTTCAAAGTATTTATAACTTTTGTTTGTAGTTGTTCTACAACGAATGTTCTTGCTGCTGCTGTTGTTGTTGTTGTCGTCGCTTTTGAATTGAAAACAACTGTAAATAATTAATGCAACATTATACTCAATTACCGAGCAACTTGCATATAAATCTCTGTTGAGTTTTTGCCAGCACTCAGCGTTCACAAAAAGCAAAAACTCAAAATCAAAAGTTTCACAACTAGCAGCTGCTCAGAGAACTTATTTTGGCTTGACTGAGTAAAAACAAGATAGAGTGAGAGAGAGAGAGAGAGAGTGAGAGAGAGACTTACAGTGCTGAGCAAAAGTCAGCTACAAGTGGCTCAAATTTGACCAAACTTTAAAATATGACAGAACTTATGGCGCTGTGGTTAACTAACTTTAAAGATAGATTAGACTAACTTTTAACAACATGCAATATGCATTATGCACTTGCTGTGGTCTTCAGTTTAAAGATAGTAGTTTGTGTATTTTATGAATCTATCTTAAGGAAGATTAGAGTGTACATTAAGTATTTTTGCATTTCAGAAATTTAAAGTAAACTTGATCTGCTTAACAAGAATATATAAACTTTAAAGGTTTGGTTTTTATGTCAGTTCAAAGATTGCTGAAATTCTATAGCTAAAACCTTGGCTTAGAGCTGAATTAAAAGGGTTGAAGTTAGATTTATTACCATGTGAGATATGTCAAGCAAGAGAAAATTAATATTTAGAGAATAGAAAATAAGTTTTTAATAGAAAACTTCAATATACAAATTTGCAGTTCATGTCAAATCTTGTTCTTTGAAACTATGCAAAAATGTAGCATACTTTTTGGGGCGAAAGAAAACACGAAGAACATATGCAAAATTGCATTAGAGGACAGAGACAAATGTAATGTTTTAAGTTACAATCAGCTGCTGTCCGAGCCAGGCAATAAACAACAATTTGCATTATAGCAACTTAGCAAGCAGCCAACAACAACAAAGCAAAATACAAACTGCAGTTGCAGCAGCCAAAGTTGCCACATGCCCCAAAGCACCAACTGGTAGCAGCGGATGAGTGGGGGGATTGTGGAATGCCAACTATGCGGCTCATTCCTGGCGACATTGTATAAACAACAATTTAAGCGGATATTAAAAACAATGTTGCGCGAATTGTTGTTGTTGCTGTTGCTGTCGCTGTTGCTGTTGTCGTCCTTGTTGTTTTTGTTGGCGAGAAAAACGTTGAGTTGGAGGCTGCGTCAAATTTCAAATTGTGTTTTGTCATTTCCATTCAGCGTACCTTCATTCAAGTGGCTGGCTTCTCCTCCAGCCCAGTTTTCTATTTTCTGTGCCGTTTTTATTGTTTGTATTTGTTGCTGTCGCGTTTTCCATTGAATGGCAAACGGATATCCGCTTGTCGCACTTACAAACTTACACACACAATCGCACTGTCAACAACTTCACTGACTACTTTTACAAACATTTCCAATGCCAGATGCTTTTCTAAATTAGGTCCTTCAAGCAGCCGCTTCCGGTTCGCAAATCCCAGCTGTCTTTCGACATTTAAATTGATTAAAATTTCATTAACACACTGTTTCACAAATGTACCAACAAAAGCAGCTCAACAAGTTCAAACGTAGTGGTAGCGCATGCTCGACTAGTGTATATCCTGTGCCTAAGATACAAGTTTCCAAACTCTAACAAAAACTGTATAAATATGGCTTATAAGGCTCAGTTTTAGTTTAAAAAAAAATCCTAAAAATTATAAATTTCCATCATATAATCAGAGCTGTTCTGAATATCACGTTCGAATGAATTCCACATAAAAAGGGGAAAGTATACTTTGAGAGTGTAAAAATGATATGAATGCATAAGAAGACTATTGTAACCTGCTCCAAAAAGTATTCAACGCACTTTTCTGTGAAACTGATTCGAAAGTGGAATTCAGAACAGGGCTGAATATAGCATTCTTAATCAAAATTTCCTATTATGTTTTTGAAAAGGTTAATTCCATTTTTATAGTAAACTAGATACAAATCTTCAAGGTTAGAATCGCGGTCGGATTTTTTTCCTTCATATAAGTTGAACCTATCTAGTATAAATGTATCTCTGGCAAGCCGAACATAATTGTTATTTCTTGTTTGAATGAAGTGTTATTATTGTATACAATCGCAATGAAAACAGTCTCATTTATAATTAAAGCATAACAGTTGACAATCAGGCCTGTTCCAAATTTCACATCCGAATCAATTACACTGAAAATTATCTAGCATTAAATAAGCTTAGTTTTCTTGATTTTAAAATTAACTTATTTCTGTGAAATTAGTGCTCTTAAAATGATGACAAAAATTTTAAATTTCTTAAGGCCTTACATTTTGTAAACTTTAAGTGTTCATTGATAATGCCTTATAACAATACAAATAAATTCAAACTAACACCATATATTCATAGAAAATTAATAAAAAAAAAGTCACAAGCTTTACTTGTTAAATTGTGTAAGAAATTGAAAATGAATAATTTATAAAGCTGCTTAATACAATGTTGACTTGGTCAGTTTAGCCAAAAAGAAATAATACCAAAGGGTTAATACCATTAGGGTTGTGAATGCGTCAAGAGAGCGAGAGTTAGAGAGAGTGTATGAGATATAGATAGACAGTCTCGAATTCAATTGGCCGCTAATTAGATGCATTTAATTTAAATTTAACATGCTCAAAACATTGACTTGTATTCTTTTTCAGTTGTCTTTCTCTTTGTTGGATTTGGCCCAATTAGCTGATTGCACAGGTGTCGTTGTCTTTAGTCTAATTGGCAGGTGTTTTCGCGGCCAATCAAGCGTGCAACACTGTGTATGTGTTTTTTCTTTTGTGTTTGTGTGTGTCTGCTGTCTGACAGCTAAAGAGCCTGTCAGTTGCTGTTGCTCAAAAGTGTTGTTGTTATTGTCGTTGCCACAGTGGCACAGCCTTTGTGCAACATCGCTGTCAAAAGCCGCTGTCAAGCGTCTCGTCAACGTTTGTCTATCATTACCAGCCAAACAATTTGTGCCAGAGACGCTATATAAAAGCCTTTCCACGAATCATATACAGGCTGTCACACACAACAACAACAAACACACACACGCACACGTTTAATGCGCTTTTGAGTGTCTGTGTGTTGTGTGTGTGTGTGTGTGTGTGGCAGCATTGCTTAATCAACTTACGACTAAACAAAAGCACATATAAATTATTTAATTAATCCCTTTTTGGGTTTATTGGCTGCACACAGTCTAAGCAAACACACACACACACACGCGCTATCACACACACACGCACACGCACACACACACGCACACATACATGACCAGATCTGTGTCTGTGTGGGTGTGTTTAGTGCGTGCTGGCAATCAATGTCATAAACGTAGGTGTGAAAATTGCTGCCTTGATTGCCTGCTCGTTGGGAAATGTGTTGCCTACTTTTTGGGGCCACCTTCAATTTGCAGTTAAATACAAATTGATATTTGATTAGGTGACGTCTATTTGGGTTCGTTGGCCACGCGTTGCTACGCAGGTTAATTTGATCTTAAACAGTTTCAGTTAAGCCTTGACTTTGATAATATTGTGCTAGGTTATGTTTAAGCTGTTTAATAGCCTCCACGTATTCGGTCTCTGTAGGATGATTTGCCGCATAAGTTTTGAACAGTAAGGACCTGTTGTAAATTAATTAAATAAATCGTAAACTTTTAAAAGATTTTTTTTGATATTATATATTTAACTTTTACATAGCTTCCAAACTGAAAAGATATAGTATTTAAACTGTGTAAAACGAACGTTGGATTCATTTTTGCTTAAAATACACAAAAATTACAACTTTTATGAACTAAACTCAATTTCAAAATTATTCTGGCGTATAGTGCAAGATTAAAAACACCGCATGGACACCAATTTAGTTTTGAAGCATTAAATAGAAGTTAAAAATCTCAAAATATAATTTTCTCACACATTAAAATTTTTTTAATTTTTTGACTTCATTTTGATGACCTCAATCAACTAAAGGGTAAAGTCCGAGATAACAGTTTTTTGAAATTATTTTTTTCAAAAATGCAAAAATTAAGTAAATTTCAAAATAAGTCTATAGACCATTACGAACAAAACAAGTTCTTTAAAACATTGCGCACAACGGCAATAGTTTTGTAGTCAACAGCTTAAAAATATTTACAAAAACTTAAAAAATATAGTACATTGCATTTTATAACGATTTTTCTTATCTATAATGAATTGAGACACTTGCTCGTTATATTTTGCTGGCCTTTTGTCTTCGTCTTTAAAATAACAAATTTTATTTTGCAGGCCAATAATTTTAAAGTTTATTTTAACATATTTGTTAAGACGACGACTTTAAGAAATTATAAAATTCTTTAAGAAATGCAAAGATTGATTCTTATCGCATTGCCAACTCTTAGCAGCCGTTTTAAATTTTCAACATAAATTTATGGCTACATACAAAAGTGCGTTATATATATATATATGTTTGTTGATATAGTTTGGGGCAACTCGTTGACATATCATGGCCTAAATCTTTAGCTGCTGCAACAATGCTCAGGCCTGAATAGAGAAACCAAGTTCATGCCGGCACGCACTAAATCTTTGCTTTCATGTTAACGTTTTTGTTTGGGCCAGAATACTAAGCCTGGGCCATGGGCCAAGTTTTCTTCGCATACGTAGAACACAAAAAGCTATATACTAGAGCATATAAATCCCAGCCACATGGCTTTTATGCAAAGTTTAGATTAAGTTTTGTGCTCCTGTTGCCAGAAAGAACGGATGGGGTCAGACTAAAGAAACAGGGCTAAGGACCAAGCGGGTATAGGGTATATAGAGGGCATACAGGGCCGGAGCCATAGGACTGCATGACTGCCCAAAAATTTGTAAACAATCAGAAAATGTGTCAACTTATTTCTTTGTCAAAACTGGGCTGAGCTAACAACAATAACAACAAAGCCCTGATGCCATAAGTAAGCACATAGTTTGAAAATTTGTTTTTGTATGTGTTGGTTGCGTCGTGTCCTGTTCCCACCAAAGTAATTTGGAAAACTCGTTTAAGCCGCTTAGTGAAATGTGCGCTAACAATAATAAAATTGGTGTCATAATAGCAAATGATTTTAACTTTTAAACGCCAAAAACGTTTAAATTGAATAACAACCAATTTGGTAAATGGGAATTTATATTTGCAGCAAAAAGCTCGTTGGTCAAATTGAAACTGAATGGTTAAATAAATTGATAGCCAAATTGTAATTGGTAAAGCGTAAAATGAAGTGCAGTCTCAAAGGACAGCAGCTACATTTAAAATAAACTTGGCAACAATTGATGGCAAAAGACACAGCACAATGGTCAAATTTGAAATATTTGTAATCAATTTGTAATTTATTAAGGAATTTCAAGTTAATTAATGCATAAACTAAACATAAAGTATGCATAAGTTATCTTAAAATGCACATTGAAGTGTAAAAATTATGCATAAATAAACATAAATTATGCTTTAATATGTGAAAATAATGTTTTATTAATAAGATATTGTGCATAAATATGCAACAATTCTGCATTGACAATCTTATATTGTGCATATCGAGCTGAGCTTAGCAGCAACTCTGTGGCCATGGTAATAGCTTTTAATTAACCTTTTCGGGACTACTGGGACAATACGTCCCAGCGGTTTTCAAACACCGGCTTTTACACTCATTGGGATAGTATGTTCCACTAGAAATAATTATTGGGATAATATATCCCAGAAAAAAGGATGATTTCAGGATTTTCAAGTATGCAATACATTTTTTGTTTACCACCATTCAGAATATGTTTAACTATTTTCTTTTTTTCTTTAATTTGATGTTCTTAACGAGTTAATAAATCGGTTCTGGTTAAGTAAATGTGAAAGTGTTGAGTGGATAGGAAGCAATTAAGCAACAATACAGTACAATAAGTTGACCATATTGTTAAACAGTTAAATTGAAGACAAAATTAATTACTTAACACTTCAATAAGCAATGTCAATTGATAATTGGCAAAGCAATCACAATGCCATTGTGCGATACCTTTCACGTGATTTTGTCTTCAAAAGCGATGAATTTCGGATTATAAACAACGAAGCTGTCTCGCTTGGAGTGTTAATGGGTTGAGTTTAACCTTGAATCGAACCAGTTGTCCTAAAAAAGATTTATCAAAGTCCTAACCAAACCTTTTTTTTTGCTCAGAACAATATTTAACTTAAAATTTATTTTAATTTAACTTAATGTATTTTTGCAATATTTTTTTGAAAAGCGATTCGAATAAAATTGGAAAGAAACAACATGATCAATGATATATTTATAACTATACAAATTTAAAAGAAGCCCTATTCCGAATTTCACTTTCGAATCAATTTTACAAACAACTATAATGCATACTTTTTGTAGGATGCTAAAACTAAGTTTCAAGTTAATTTGATTTGTATTTGCTCATGAAAGTATGCTTTTTGTGGAATTGAATCGAAAGTGGAAATCGGAACAAGGCTGTTAAACTATTAAAAAAGTTCATAAAGAGCATCTTAATTTGAATATAATAACTTGAACTTTTATGATGAACCATCGTTTCTTAATATAAAGTATACAAATTAAATCCAAAATTCTTAAAATATTCTCCATAGTGCAGTGCTGAAATGTGAATTCACTCACACAGTTACACATATATACACGCAGACATGCATATTGATCCCTTTGACCAGTGGACAATTGTCAGAAAATAAATTGGATTTCGGTTTCGTTTCGGTTTCGTTTGCCTGCAGTGCTTTGACAATTTTTGGCAAATACTTACTTTAATAGTAGCTCAAGACAATAGGTTGATTGTACTGTCTGGCTGTCTGTATCTGAAGCATGGCATGTGTATTGTACATCCCCAGAACAACGAGTATAAACTTTTTTTTAAGAAATCTGCATGTGATTGGCAAAGCTGTCTGTGCCCAGATCCAGCCTGGATGCAGTCATTCATTCGTTTGCTTCTGGTCAATGCCAACAATTAGTAAGCCAATACCAGAAAGGCGTTCCATCTACATCTACATCTCCATATCCATCTGGATGGCCATTAAAGCACTCGCATTTAATTTGCCATTTACATTTACATATAACGAGTGCCATTTTATCGAGCAGAAGAAAAAGATACACGAATATTCGACAAAAAAAAAAAAAACAGTTTAAATGACAGACAACAAGAAAGCAAAAGTTATTTTATTCGTCTTTCTAATCATATCAAATTCCACGTCTGCATTGCACGTTGCCATTGCCACAATCATATATAACAAAACAAGATAAATAGTAGCAAATACTTTAATATGTTCAAAGTTTAGTTTATATGTTGTTATGTTTCGTGAAAATTCAAATTATTTTGCAGATATTTCTAAATTTGCGACGTTTTCAAGCATTTTCAAGTACCCACTTACAATTATTTCTACGAATTTCCAATTACTTCAAATAAATTCAAAATTTCACATTATTATGAAGTAACTTGCAAATGGTTTCAACATTTTCAAACAATTTTCAAGTATTTTCAATTGTTTCATATTTTTCAAGTATTTAAAAGATTTAGTGAATTTCAAGTATTTTAACGAGTTTCAAAATTTTTATAATAATTTAATATTTTTCAATTATTTCTAATTGTTCACATATGTTTCGTCAATAACTTGCAAGAGTTTCAAAAGCTTCTCAATTTTTATCAAGTGTTTACAATGATTTCTAAGTCTTTTCAAAATCTTGCAATATTTTTCAAGTATCTGCAACTTTCAACTTTCCCAGAGTGTAAAATTTCTTCCATATATTTCTTAATTTATTCAATAAAAGAAACAATCAGTCACATTCGAAAAGCTATATGTTAAACATACTTTCAGGAGCGAATAAAAATTAAACGAAGGTTGAAGAAAACTTAACTTATGCATTTTCTCGTGCGCTTGAGAGTATGCTACATGCGGAGCTGGAATCCGGCGAAGGGCTGAATAAAATTTTTTAATGTTTTTCAAGTATTGTGAAGTATTTCAAATTATTTACAATAATTGGCGGTTATTTTAAAGAATGTTTACTTGTGTTTTAGAAAATGTACCTTTTAACTTTGGTTGTTTACAAATACGAAGTCTAGCTTGACAAAATGTTGCTCCATAAACCTTGTACGCATAAACATAGCTGAAATCAAAGAAAGACTCGCATGCTTCTGTTCTCTATGCAAACGCCATAAATAAAGCGGCAAATGTGTAAAGTTTACTCACTCTCAGACCGCAATCCTGTGGTTATATGTATCTCTGTATCTGTGGGTGTGTGAATGGGTGTGGGGCAGCTCGTTTTGAATATGTTTTGTCATTGTTAGGAACAGCATTGCGGCAAACAATATCCACTGACATCAGCATCGACATCCACATCCACATCCACATCCACATAGACATTGACTTCACACGTGCCCCAACACACACACTGTGGAGCTGCTCCCCTGTTTAGTACAAGTATGCATGTTTGCATGTTTCGCGTGTTTGTGTGTTTGTATGTTGTTTGAAGCCCAATAACACACAACACAAGTGAAATTTCCCCAGTGACTGACAGACGATCAGCCAACAAATGTAGCAACAAATACAATAACAACTATTGCAATAACAGTGTTGAGCAATAAACCAAGTTAAGGGAGAAAAAGCCAAATTTAGTTAAATTTAAATTTAACAAAGCGTAAGCTTCGGTTCAATAATGAATTTGTAGGTTTTAATAGATTTTTTTTACCTAATCTACAAATCTTGAGCAATACTTGCATAACCTAAAACTAATATATACAGCCTTGTTTCCAATTTCACTATCGAATCAATTCCACAGAAGAGTGTAAAAATTACTTCTTATAGCTGAATGAAATACAAATGCTTAATTTTCCTTTGTATTTCTTATACTTTAAAAAAAAGGCCAAAGTAACGGAAATAAGTGTGGCAACACTGAAGAACACACACAGACACATTCAATTGCGGCAACCGCAATACATTCGCAACTGGGGACTAAAGAAACTGCCAAAAATTTTGCATATATTGGGAAACAATAAATTTTACAGCAATGTGTGTGTTTGTGTTGTTCAAAGGGCGTATCCATTTCTCTGTGTATGTGTGTGTGTGTGTGTGTGTGTGTGTGTATGGGTGAATGGGTGTATGGTTGTGTGCACGTCCGACAGTAAATGACCTTCGACATTGGCAGTCGTCGAGGGGGTGGGATTGGAGTGTTCAAAAGACAAAGGCACCAAATTGCTAGACTGTGACAGCTGCGAGCCATGGATAACTTAAATGGGTTAAAAGGATACGTCCGCACAGGAGAGGACAGGCCAGGATCCAGCTACTGCTCATGCTCCTTCTGCTGCTGCTGCTGCAGTGCTTTGTGCGATTTTCTGGCTGCTTGCCGAGGATTTTCGCTACGCCCGCTGCATATTTGATGTCAACAACAATGCTGCGACTCAAAGTGACAGCAAAAATTGAAATGACACTGCCTGATGCATGCTGAAACAATGACAGAGGCAAAGACGGAAGACGAGAGATGGGTTCGGAAGATAATGGGACAGAGCACAACGAGTAGAGTGCTCTTTAATACACCGGTAATCATGTGTGTTCCTGTAATCAAATTCAACTTTAATTCGGCAATTGATGTCAATCAAGAAAAGATTTAAGCTAAGATTATAAAATTATTTCTTTTATATTTATTTTAACTTTATTGGAACAAAACAATTTAAAAATAAAATAAAATAATGGCTCCTTGCAAACTGGACTTAATATATAATTATTTACATTTCTGTCATTTATTATTTATTTATTTATTCATTAATTCATTATAACAATGCTTACAGCTTTCTGTTTACTTAAATCTAATCAAACTACTACTAAAAAATTAAACAGAGATACCGGACAACCACGATTACAATTAAAATATTCAATTAAAAACTTTCAAGGCTATTTCATATAACAACATTTTCAAATAACTTCAAAATTAAACTTTTTAAATATCACTTTCCAAGCATACTTTTAGGACTTTCTAAAATTATATGAACAAGAAAGACATACAGGCTTGTTCCGGATTCGCCTTTCATATCAATTCCATACTAAATTGTGTAGCATACTCTTAGGGTCAGGATGTAATTCAAATACAGGGGTGTCACGGAAAGCTCCTCCAACCGAATTAGAAACCGAATTCCAACCGAATTCCAACCGAGTACCAGTTCTTACAGGTGACACAGAAATCTTGTTGGGTTGGTTTCAAAGATCCGTGTTTTCTCAAGAGATTTGGGTAAATTCAACCACAAAAATAATTTAAAAATAAAAACAATCTTTTTAATGAAAAGAAAACTATTTTTCTAAGTAATCTGCATTTTTTTAAGATTTTATTAGATAAAGTTATTCATTTTGCATTTTACAAAATATCCAGTAAAATATACAATAGTGCAAACAAACCGGGCATAGAGTTGTCTACGCTTCAAATTAAGTTTAAAATGATCGGTCTTTCATTGAATATTTGATTTATTGTATTTTAATAATGTTTTATATGAAAGTAATAATTAATGAAACGACGTACTCATTTAAATATTTCCAATCAAATTAGGATTTATTGTGCATTTTTATTAAAATACTACAAATTTTTTGTCATATGACAACTCAGTTTATTATCGATAAGTAGTAGTATAGGCAACAGAGTTCCATACAGGTAATTTAAGTTTTGCAGACAAAAAATTTAAAAAAAATAGTTTTGTAACATGTAAGCTAAAGTTCCAAAAATTGAATTATTTATTGACAAATTTTATAACATTAAAACTTTCTTATTTTAATTAATAAAACTGATAATAAAACCGATGAAAAATATTAGCAAAATTACTTTGGTGTGCTGACAACCCTATGGATTCAGCCATGTTGCTTTCGAACACAGAAGTTCGAAAAAATTAAATCTCTCGAGCTCCTGTGACACCTACTGTTTTTTCAAGAGATTAACAAAGCAATCACAGTCAAAATCTCTAGAGAATTCCGTGTCACCCCCGATCATTTGATTTCCTGTGAGTTAATTTAGTATTCAGATGATCAACAAAATAAGCTTTACACATTTCAGTCGATTAAATTTAGAATTGGAATCCAGAACAGGCCTGATAGTTAAAGCTCTGTAAACTATACTTCGCACTTTTCTTTGAAATTGGAAGTCCAAACAAAATTCTTAACAAAAACAGAAACAAATTAAATTTTTTAAAATTTCTTGATTTTAATTGTATAATTAAAAATAAATAAAACGTAGCAATATTAAGTGTAGTGCACGTTTTTAAAATGCAAGTTGAAACTAAAGAAATCAAACTTTAAGCAGCAATTGTGAAATACAATTTTTGAACAATTTACAATTATAATCAATTTGACGTTTTCTGCTGCTGCGTTTTCACTTTGCAATGTAAATTGTTGCCGCTGCTTACATCAAGGCACAAAGCTAAAAGTAAAAAGAGTATAAAAAACAAAAGAAAGTAATGCAAAAGTATTTTAATGTGCAGCAAAAAAAACCAAAAAAAAGAAGCTGGAATAAAAAATGTTGGAACTCAAGTGACGCTGCAGGAAAAGTTTTTTCTTACTTCGACTATCTTTGCTATTATATTTAAAATATTTTTTCATTAAAAAGCTAGAAGAGAGGCGAAAAGCACTTAAGGTGTACTTTTTGGTTTATTTACGTATTTCGTTTTAGAAGTTTGTGCAAAACAATTTTAATAAACATGCACAAAAATTTAATTATATGCATGGGGGCATTCAGTATTATGGGAAATAGAGCCATCGAAAAAGGCGCAAAATAAACATAACCAGATGGAAAGTCTGATAAGCAGACAACACACACGCACACACACACATATACTCAAAGAAAGACCTTAACCCAGCAACAGCTAAGCTGAAATTTAATATTGGAAGGCAATGAGCCGGGCCGCAATAAAAGCCAAAACCCCAGGGGCAAGGCACAACTGAGTGTGGCAGAATGGATAGGACTGTGCCACAGGCCGTTTGTGCCTCATGTGCCTCTTGGAAATGTGCCCCCGTCAAATGTTGCCTGTCTTCTACTTGTCTACGAGCAAGTATTACCAACTAGCTGTATTGCCTCTGTGCCTGCCAATAAAGTTCACATAGGTCTGCAGTTCTGCTCCTGAATCTCCTACTCCTGCTCCGGCAATCGCTACATCTTCAACAATGCCTTGTACCTGCCAACCCTCTACTCTTCACACCCCCTCGACCGCACTCAACCTTGCCAAGTCGATCGAGTAGCAAATGTTGCTGCTTTGTTACATAATAGTTGAAGTTTTATTGTCGAAAGCTATTAAACTTTTCCCATCAAAAGCACAGGATGTGGCACATGGAAAAGGTGTACAGCATAAAGCTCACTTTTGCCAAGGCACAGAGCACAAACACAAACACTAACACAACCTGAGCAGGCTATCAGGCTATATACTTTCATATAGCACTATACTCGTATTGTATACTCGTCTAGCAGTATCTTTAGACAAGCTGCTTCAACTCATGGGGAGGGGCCAATGTGATGATTTTGCAATCATTATGATCAGCGATTGAGCAATTGAAACTGAATGTTGAACATTGAACAAAACAATACTGAAAATTGTAAAAGTAAACACTGAAAAAAGTTATGTCGTGAAATAAGAAAATGAAAACAAATTTATAATAAATCTCAGCTACCATTAAAATTATCTTATGCTAGAGTTGAGAGCGGAGTTGTCAGGCGCTTACTTTTAGTACATTTTATTAAGAAAAACAAAGTACCTAAAAAAAAAAAAATATATAATAATATAAATTAAATAATAATTAAGTAAAAAAATAATCCAGATAAAAAAGTTATCTTTGGCGTAACGAAGATATATACGCTTGCAGAAGAGTTGTTCATATGAAATTTTCTACCAATAGTTTCTATGACAGCTTAATGATATAGTTGGCCGATTTTGTCCAAATCTGGTCAGCACGACATAAGCTTACTAAAACGCAGAATATGTGAATTTTTTTAAGATATCTTAAGAAAAACAAAGTTTTTCAAACAAAAATTTATTTTTTAACTGATTGTTCCTAAGGCAGCTATAAGATATAGTGGTTTGATTTTGATGAAATGTTGTTAACATGTCTATCTAATGCTTAAACTGAGAATTGGTAAGTTTGGTTGATCAAAAATATATGTATATAGGTACTTTATAGGGTCGGAGACGTCTTCTTTATTACGTAACACATTTTGTGAAAGTACTATATTGCTTACTGCAAGAGTATAAAAAGTGTTATCTACATTTCCTGATTTGATTGGAAATGCGTTTGTTTTTAATAGAATTGTCTCTAATGATTGACTAGAGAGTTTAACGTAATTTTCCTAACTGAATCCCAAGGTATTCATTTGAAAATTGTAAGCTACACAAAGAGTGTTCATAAAAATCAGTTTTCAATGAGTGTGCGGTGCGCTAAATCCACACTCGAATGATATTGGTGCCAGAGATAGTACCAAACCTACACATTGGGGCCAATTGACTTCTGTGTAAGTTGGCAAGTGAAACCCGCCCCAAATGGAACTTTTTTTTCTTGTATTAGGTGCTTGTGCTGGGCAGTGCTTAACTTCTGCTGTGTGGCCCAATTGTTTATTCCCCGTTCCGACTCGCTTCGGCTTTCACTTCATCTTCGATTTGGCTTTCATGTAGCCAGGGCACGCATGGCGCATAAAATTGGTGCACAGTGGCAAAAAGTTACACAGTTTTTGTTTGAGCCCAATGCAACCCCACTTTTAACACTTCAAATGTGGTTACTCTGTGCACTTTCTACCACACGAAATTGAAAAAGTTTATCACCAATTTGGAGTTTGGAGTTCTACGAGTTCTTTGAGCTCTACTTCAACATGGGCTAATCCGTACAGTCCTTGCTTCAGTTTTCTATAATTCATTTTTGTTGCAAGATTTGCTAATGAATTCGCTTGTTTGCACTCTATGGCTTAACCGCAAAGCTAAAGCCAAATATATCCACTCGCCCACAATAACCACCACACACACCGCACACCACACACCACCCAACACACACCACTCACCCTTCCAGCCAGCTGGCAGGTCCAAGGCCAAAGCATTTGAAATGCAATTAATCAGTGTAAATTGCAGGCTACACTTTTCCAGAGCGATAACAAAATAGACCGCAATGGCATGCACGCATACACACACACAAATACACTCAAACACATACACATGTGCACTAGAGCTGTTTTCAAATGTTCAGAACAAGTTCAATTGAACTTTTCTGTTTTTTCAGTCTTTGTTTAGTTGACCCGTTAAACTTTGTTCAACCTTAAACTGATTAAATTATTAATGTCCCATTCGAAAGTCGAACGTCTCTATTTTTGTTTAGAAAATGGATACCACCAATTTCAAATCGTTGCACTGCACTTTAATATTAATTTTTCAAAAATTAATCTAAAGACTAAATTTGGTATGTTTTTCCACAGTTTGGAGCCTTGAGTAACCAAACTTGGTATAGGAGAAGCATAATAAAAAGCTTTTAAGCACTTTGAAAAACATTCTGAAAATGCACCTACTTAAATACAAGTTTCAACAAGATATCTTGAAACAAGAAATTTTTATTCAAACGATTTTCTTACATTTATATGTTATAGTGATCCAATCCTTCGGCTGGCGATATACTATTTATCGACTATTATAATACCAAAACAAAATCCGAACAAACTATATGATTGATTAATGCATTTGATACAAACTGAAGAACTGAACTTATACATAGTATATCAGCAAACAAACTATTTGATTGATTAGTTCGTTTAATAAAAATCGAAGAACTGAACTTACACATTCATATATCACCGAAGGAACTACAAAATACAACTCTAATATGCACAGCTCAAGTTTGACACTTTTATGACCAAAACACGCATACAAACAGACTCAAACAAAACTAGGAGATTGAGATAGAAATATAAATAAAGATAGGGATAGGTAGATATATATGTACATGTTATAGTATGGATAGAGGATAGAGCAAATAATGTTGTAGCAATAACATGCAACTTTGACACTTGCAACTGCCAGTCGCATCCTAGTGCAATATATATATATGTGTGTGTGTGTATGTATGTGTATGCGTTACATGAGTTACATGCACTTAATGTTGATTTGTGCAACGACCAAAGGACCTTTTGCCTCATGACCAGGCCGGGGCCAGAACACCAGCAGCAGCACTTGGCACACTGCTTGCCCTGCACTTCAAGCCAAGCCAAGCCAAGTTGAGTTGAGTTTCATTTGCAATTTTCATCTGCAGCTGTTACTAGAGTGCACACACACATTCACACATATAGAAGAAGTTAACACAGATATGCTTAAGTATACGAAAAAGAAATTGGAAAAACATAATGAATTTCTAATTGCATTGCCACGAACTTCTGATGCGCTTTGAGTTACAAACATTCTTTATTTTAGCTAAGAACTAAATATAAAGTAGCTATATATCAAGGCTGCAAACCGGTTCCGATCCAAACTCTACAGAACAGGTTCGGTTCGGGGTCTTAGAATCCTCTGAGCCGGTAAGGGAAATCATTCGATAAGGGAAATCTTTCGAATATAATTCGAAATAGTTAAACAGAATAAAGTGTAGCACACTTTTAAGCGGAGAACCGAATTAAAACAACGAATATTTTAACATATTTACATTTATTAAATTATTAAGCCCACATTTAAGCGAAGAATAGAATAAAAACGATGAGCATATTAACATTATTTATTTATTTTATTAGAAAATTTGACTTCTGCTTAGAAAACTCGAGTCAATATGTTTAATCCAGGGACCATATTATTTACATATTTCTATGCAATTGATGCGGAAATGGAATTCGGGACAGGTCTGAATATGAATGTACTAACTAATACTGCCCACTTTTATGTGGATTTTTTTCAAAATTGAAACTTAGAACAGGCTTGAAGGCGTAGAAACTTGATTTGAAATGGTTTATCTCGCTATTAGATTGACAATATTTTCTTTTTACTTCTTGTTTTTTAAATTTGCTATATATTCTAAAAATATTTATACAGCATGCTTTTAGAATTGCTTGCCCAAACTATTTAAGATTAGCTAATAAAAGTTTTCCCAATGTGAGAGTATCTAAAAGCAAACATATTCTGAGCATGTACATTGTACAATCTTTATATATATTTTGTAGCTAACATTTAAGCTGGTCTGCTATTTGAACCCAAGCCCATTTCTCATTTCCAGAATGCCATAAAACGAGTATACGTACTTACAAACCTAAGAACCTAAGAGCCTAAGAGCATGATATTGCAATGTATAATAAATATAAGTATCCATTACTTTATAGCTGTCGAGACTTGTATTCTCAGCTGTACAATGTAATTACAATTAATAAATAAATATGATTTGAAAACTAATAGAAAACCGCAAGAAAACGTAAAACGCAGAGAGCTAAAGGAATGAATATAGTATATATATAGGCAGATTTGTAAATAGAATGAGTGGCAGCTTTAATTTGTGGGGTCCAAGAAATTGAAATTAAATTTATTTAACGCGCAGTTAAGTTACTTTTAATTGGCTGCAGGATGTATAACGGCTTGTTGGCAGCATAAGGAACTGAAATTAAATCAAAATTTGTAAAACAGCTCAACGCACGCGCCTCGAAAAATGTTTACACTGCCCACGTCAAAGGCCAGGGTTGTTGGGAAACGTGGTGGTACGGGGGAGTGGTGCGCAGTTCGCTGTAACTGTCAAAATGGGCCCCGAGGTCATAGTTCTCTAATAACTCAATATTTCTGCTTGTGGGCGATTTACAAAATGTTCGCTTGTTTTCGTATCTTGTGACAAGCCGCAAGCTGATCCCAAAATAATTTCCAACTCTTGAGTTTCATATTACACGTAATTGCGTGATGTTTCTGTGGCAATTTTGATAACCACAATCATCAATTGAGAACCAATTAGTTTGACATACGCAATGCTAATTAGAACCACAATTCGTCTAGTTGTAATTAATTATGACTTTGACAGCTGATTCCAAAGAAACAATAATTATGCTGTTGACAGGCGCAACTTTGTACCAAACCAATATCAAAGACTATCGATTTTAGTAATTGATATCAAATTCAAATTCAAATCAAAATGTGCACCGAATGTACTCTATGCTGAATTCATGCATTTTAGGCATGAGTTGTGCACAAATTATGTATGAAATCAAGCCATGATTAACTAATCTTTGAATTTTAGCAGTATTTTATGCACAGAATAGTCACAATCTCATACAAATTATGCATAAGAAAATAAATTGTGCATTAATGTGTTAAAGTTATGCTCTATTAATAAGAAATTACGCATTAATATGCAAAAAGCATGCATTATTAATCATATATTATTTAATTCAAAAATTAAACACACTCAAGGCAATAATAAAAAAGAATAAAGAAGTAACAAGTAAGAATGCTCTAGTCGAGTGTGCCCGATTACGAGACTCCCTGCTCCCAACTTGCATTTCAAGCAGTTCAGCGGCAACTCAAGCAAGCAGTTCCTGTCAAACTGTTGTTTCTGTCTGCTGAGACGGAGGTAATAGATTCTTCCATAACTTTGGTGTTATTTATCCGATCGTTATGAAATTTACGCAACTGATAAACATTGATAAAATAAATATGTGCACCAAAAATCTTTGTGGCTGTGGGAGTTTTTTTGCGATTTGCGGGTGTGCGGGGGGGTGTACCCGAAATTTGAAATAAACTTGATCTGCGTATGGTATACAGGAACCTGCATTTGCTTCAGAAATGTCTTCTTCTGCCTGTTACACACATTTGCTGTACTTTATAACTCCCCTTTTCCCATTTTTAATGGGAAAGATTATGGTTAAGTAAACACAAACAATAAAACGCTCAAGCTTAATTAGCATAAATAATATTTAAAGCTTTGAAAAATACAGAAAAAAAATATTGATGAAATCCGATTATATGTTATAATTTACTTATAATTTATCACAATTAACGTACATCAGCAATGAAAAGTTCACTCAATGAGCTAATTAAAAATCTAACTAGAAAAAAACATATTTTAGTCCTCCGGCAAAGTTCTGCATGTAGTTATCATAGCTAAAACAGCATCAATCAAAATAAAGAAATGAGAAATAAAAGCAATTATTATTGAATTTACTTTTGCTAGAAATTAAAATTCCATCAAACTGCTAAAAAAGAAAAGTAATATACATCAATCAATGTTAAATATGCAGCGACAATAAAAAAAAAGTAAAACCCACGTAAAATGTGAAGCAGATGAGCAACAACAAAAAAAAGGATGAGATATACTTATCTACCCGCAAAGAAACAAAAGACACAAAAACGGACACAAGGGCAAGCAGCCAAGGAAATCAATTAAAAGCATTTCCCATCTCAGGTTCATCTTCGTTCTCATCTCATCCCAATCCCATCCCAATTTCATCCATGCTTCTTTCAATCGCCGCTTTACCGTCAACGTTTATAATTTATGACGCCTATAATTGCAGCAATTTATGTTCGTGTGAGAGGGTGGGTGTGTGTGCTTGTGTGTGTGTTCTGTGTACTCTGTTTCCAAGCAGTATATTCTATACGTGTGTCCGTATGAAACTAGAGCAATCAAGCTTGATACACACTATAAATGTTACGTATTTCGAGCTTTGCCAATCGGATTTCAGAACAGACCTAAATGACTTCAAAATGATTATTCAACGTCGATGACTTTTGAGTTCATCGAGATTTTCTTCATAGATGAATTGATTTCGATTCATTGCAAAAATAAGGAAAAAATATTTAAAAATTAACAGGCATTTTCGGAATATCAATTTCAAATGAAAGTAAAGCATATTTTTAGGCGTGTCTAAAAAGTATTGGGTTGAACAAGAAAACTAAGAAACACTTTTCTTTGAAATTGAAATTCGCAATAGGGCTGAAAGTTTTTTTTACGTTTTTAATAAAACTACATATTTGTACATATGTAGTATTTATACATAAATAAAATAATTAATTATTTTTATGGTTATTTTAAGTGTTTGTATAAATACAAAACAAAACGTTATTATTTTCTTTAATTCGATTTTTTCAAGATTTCTTAAATCCCTATTGTAAGACCGACTGTGATTAGAGTATATCGCAGTCGGTGCTATGTGACTGCAAAGTTCTTGCTCGTCTTGTATTTGCGCTAAGGCTTATGTCGCAAAGCAAACCATTTTTGATACGTATGGCATGAGGCATGTGGCATGAGGCAGGCTGCGGCTGCACAAGCTTTGCCCCCACTTTTTTTGAAGTTCACCCTTGAATGTCCTTTTTGTCGGTTGTTCTCGTCTTCGTTCTGGCGCTGGCTCTGGCTTTAATTTTGGTTCTCGTCCTTCGTCCTTGCCGTTGCTTGATTGCACTTTTAATTAACTTTTTTGCCACCGCTGCTGCTGCTGCTCCTGCTGCTGTTGCAATTCTTGGTGGCAGATGCCGTAGCAGCTGCAGCTGCCAATTGTTGTTTTTCTACATTTGCACTTTTTGTACTGAGGTCTGTCGTCATTAACACAATGGCAAACAAGTCGCGCATGTGGCCATAAATAATTGAAAATGACGCACAATTTAAGCGGCAGCTACAGCAACAATAACATTGACGTATACAATCAACATCCTGGCATATCCTGGCCACATCCTGTGCGCTTATTTGCCTGCTCACTTTCGCCCATCTCATTTCGCCCCAAACCAAAGTCAATATGTTAATTCAATTTGCGTGATTGCAATAAAAACGAAAATGAAAAAGGCAACAACAAACACAAGTTTGTTATAGATTTGCAAAGGGGGGCAATCTATTACCAGGTGAGCGGGGGTCACATCCTTTCACCAGGTGAGCATTGGCAGTGCAGGCACGCGTGATGTTATGATTGGAAAATTAAAATCATTTACGTGCGTCGATACCTGCGCCATATAAATTAAATCTAGCAGAAAGATTACTCACAAGCCAATTGCACTGCCAGGAGGCAAATGCGAGCTGAGCAAGGGAAGAGGAAGACTCCTTAACTGACTCTGCCCCAATTATTGGCACGTGTGAGTGTGTCAATTAATCCCACAACGTACAACGCATAATAAATACAAATCAAATCAGAATCACCCACATTCGCTCAGTCAAAAGTAATATGAAAATGGTCAGTTCATAATTGTGCATGATATGTGAACTGTTTTGAAAGTAGTTCAGTTCGGAAGTTCGGTGAATTAAAGAGCTGGAAAATCGATAGTTTTCGATTGCGTTAGTTAATCATTAAAACTTACTATTTCAAACAAAATTGTGTTTTTATAACAAGAAAACATACTTAAACGCAGAAAAGGTAAATTTGGTTAAGATAGCTTGGGACACAAAAAGTAATTTTTCAACCGAATGTTCCCATATCATCTAATGTTATAGTGTTACGATCCGGCCAATTCGGACATGTAATGCTTGGAGCAAAACGAAGCATCTGTACCAAGTTTCAAAGTAATCAAAACTGAGAGACTAGCTTTCATATCCACAGACGAACAGGCGGACCGAGATACATGGAATATTTGAGTATAGACCTTATAGAATCGGAGACGTCTCCTGCAATGCTTTAAAAAATTAGAGAAAAAACTATAATATCCTCTGCAATGGTATAATAAGTTGAAAAAGAGTCATACATAAAATAAGAACTGGATTATAAAATTAAAAATTGGACTGTTATGAGTAAACTTGCTGCAAATAAAAACTACATTTAAACTTTACCGACTTAAAATAAAGTTTAACTCCAACGCATCAAAGAGTTTAGAGGCAACTGCCCAACACATATGTATATACTTAAGACAGTCCATTGATTGTCTCAACCCATACTTTTGCGTTCATAAATTATGACTCATAATCCCTTATACTACATCATAAACTAAGTAGCAAGACACTTTTTTAAAGGAGTTGTTATTAAGTCGAGCACTCGAATACTTTGGCAATTAGGAACATTTTTATATCTATTTACTTAAAGTACAAATCGAGTTAAGCTAAGCAAGGAAAACAATCAAAGGCAAACGCATAAATGGAAACTAAATATTTGCACTGGCTTTTGGGTCCTTGTTACAACAGCCAACAAAAAAAAAACAAAAAAAAAAATGAAAATGAGAATGAGAAAAAGGTTTTTAACCGAAAAAACATTTTTGAGCCGACAACACAAAAAAAAAGAAAAACTACGTAACTGTCTGTCTATGAGGGTTTTTGAGGGTTAAGCGTAGCCTAAATAACTAAGTCAATAAATCAATTCGACATAATTTTACGTTGCTTTTTTATATTTAAGATATTTTCTTATTGTTTTTTTAGATGCTCTGCAAATCCCAAACAAACAAAAGGCCAAAGGAAAGCATTTGCCAAACGTTTGACCGAGTTAACAATGATAGCAAGCCAAAAGCTTGCAGAGTTTTCGAGGTAAACATCGCCCAAAAGATACAAAAAACAAAGATAACTTTAAAAGTTTATCAATTTGTAAAATGGCTGCTGCTGAAACAAGCAAAAAAAGAAGTAAGAGTTAGAATGTTGCAGTCCTAAGCTGTCGACTTCTATATGCTCTTAATAATTTTTGATAATTCATTACAAAAAGTAAATTAAATTTATTTTTGTTCAAGTTAACCAAGTTTCAAACGAAAACCTTGGGCTCAGTCGCCTCAAAAAAGCGGTACGCAAATCAATACTAAAGTTTCACCAAAGTTAAACAGTTTTTCTCTTAATAAAAGCAATTTGTTTAACATTTTTATTTTCCTTTTTCAAATGTAGCTTTTTGCTCTTGATATCTTGACTGACTTGTTTTATTTGATTTTTTCATAGTTTTCTATATTTAGTTGTTATTTTTGTTTATTTTCTTAACTAAGTACATACCAGAATTTATTTAATTAATTTTTAGTTTAAAATTTTAGCTTGTAAATTTATTTTCTCGGGAAATTTGAATGGGCTTTTTATAATTTTACAAAAGTGTACATATACGAAATTAAGCCAAACCTTCATTATTCACGGAAATGTTTTTTAGAGATCATAAAGAGTGGGAGTCCGCTTTATCCGATAAATACCTCGAAGACCATTTTATTTCTGCAAATGAGAATTCACTTCATCCTGTTTCCTGCTTGAAGTACGAGAGAGAGAGAGTCGTAGCTGAACTTGATGGATTCGTTTTGTTTGAATAAATCGACTTTCTTTTTCATATATAGCTGTGGTATTTATATACATATATTCGAGCTGTTCTGTTTCTTTTTAAGTTTAAAATTTTTTTTTATTTGTTTTACTACAGGTATTTAAGTTATATATCCTCTGAATGCAACTTGCTTTGTGACATCTCCTAGACATATCTGAATTTCTTCATATACGACGCCATATACCGTTGAATCTGATCATATTTTTAACTTGCGCCTTCAAATACACAAAATAAACAACTCCTTAAAAAAAACTACATTTGAATTTGGCGGGCAAATAGAAAACAGCTGATTAATTTGAACTCTACAGCAAACGTGGTATTTAACAGAAAATTTCGCGGATATCCAAAATAGCAGAATGTTAAACCACTGTTACAAAATTAGCGTTTGCGTTTGCCCGCCAAATTCAAAATTATAAAATTAGACTGTATCAAGATTATTATAAGCAAATAAATTAAATTATTAGAATACTATGTCAGCAATATGCGCTATGCACTATTTTCTCCAGGCCAAAATCGATACACAACAGAAGAAGAACTATTTTTCCTGTAAAATATTAAACAGAGATAATTTGAGCAGAAATAAATGTCACATCTAGAAAACATGTTTGATATATCAATTATTGTCAATATTTGCTGAAAGATTGAATATTCTTCAAGAATAATAATAACAAAAATAGCATAGAACATGGATACATAATTCAACTTGATTCATAAGCAAAATTGTCTACGTAATTCAAATGCCAAAACAAAAACCAAAAAGGTGAAAAGCACAAAACATAAACCAAAAGAAATATGTATAAAGTTCAAACAATGAATGAATTGTTTTTGCCTACTTGTCAATATTATGTTTTTCTATTTTCTATTTTGTATTTTCTAGCGCTCTACACTTTTGTATTTGTTTATAGGCCAGCAAACCAAAACCAACAGCAAGAACAGAAAAAACTGAATCAGCAGCAAAGCGTAAAAAACATTGTTTTAAATATAAATAAGTACACTTTTAGTAAACGTGTACGTACGCTTCGCTATTTGTACTTAACATATTTTGGCTATGATTTTTAAAAATAAACTAGACAGAATATTAATTCAAATTGAAATGCAAACATGTGCTGAAATGAATGTACAAGTGTCAACTTTGATATGCGAGCGACTTGACTCAATTTGACTAGAAATATTTCAACAAGAAAATTTGCTTTTTTTCGGCACAAAATTAGCATGCCATAGTACTATATCATCTATATAGTACCATATAGCATAGGTAAACAAAAGCCATATTCTCTATTAGTATTTCAAATGGCAGCAGCCCAAACAAAACATTTTTCTAATCAATTTAGCGCGTGTTTAAATTAATCACATGCAGATGACTTCAAGATGAATCTTCAAGTGCGCAACGTTGACCATTGGTCAGTTGGTCAGTGCCCAACGACAACAACAACAACATCAATAACAACAACAATAACAACAACAAGACGTACAACGGCATTGGAAGCCCCTTCTAATTGCGTTTAAGAAATGCTGCCAACGATTTTCGGCTATAAAAATAAATACTTATAAATAAGCATATACATATAACAGTGAGCATTGCCAAAGTTCCCTGCCACCTCCCAAAAAATGTCACCTCAGTTACCCTCAACAACATTATAAAGTATCATAATAAGTGCAGATGTGTAGACTAAACTGAACAAAATCAAAAGAAAAATTGCCAAAAAAAAAAATTGCATCTTTTTGGAGCGTTTCCATCTTTGTTTCTTATCGACATAAGTCATTATATGGGTCATAGAACTTGTCTTTGTTTAGTTACAATGTTAATAATGTCATGGACTCAGAATAGATGTGATTGCCCCACAGCTTATGTTAAAAAGATTTTAAAAAGTGCAAAACATGAGAGTTTTCAGCGTGATCTTGAAATTCAAGTCGATTCGCAACATTTCTATCAGATGCCACAGATATGTCTGCTCATTCCCATCTTGAATCCCCTATATACCCTTTAAAATGCACAATTTAAATAGCAATTTTGTGGTCTATTGATACCTGAGCAGGTGCCAGTTTATAATTTTAATAGCTGTCGGCACATTTTGTGCACATAAAAATAAAATGTAGAATAAATATATGTATTGTACATTGTACATAGAAGTATTAATTGACCATCAAGAACTGTCAACAGCAACAACAAATACAACATCAATGACTGAGACAGCGACAACAACAATCAAATTCACCCACAAATTGTTATTGAAATATTGCCACGCTTTTTCAACTAATGTTTGTCCCTGCTTATAAAAGTTGTATAAATTGAAAATAAAAACTAAATTCTCAAGATTCTTAAATACCCAAGGTAAATATGTAATTTTTTAAATGTTCAATTAAAACATATATACTTTAGGAATGGAATGACATAAGCATAAGCACAATATGTTTGTTGTCTTTTGTATTCAGTATGTTGGTCTGTCCGTCTCTCCATAGGTCCTTCTGTCTGTCTGTTTTCAGTTCGTTGGTTTATATGTAAACTGGTCTCTCAGTATGGAAATTATCGTGATGAAACTTTGCACAGATGCTTCTTTTTATTGCAAGCAGAACATATGTCAGACTCGGCCTAATCGGACAACTGTAACATATATATAGCTGCCATCTGTCAAAAATTTGGTATTTGGAGACAACTCAGCCAAACGTACAAACTTTAAGTTATAGCCTTATCTAAAACTTTTTACAAAATTTCATTATCTCGGAAAATTAAATCCTATAGCTACCATAGGATAAACCGCTTGAAAAATGAGATGCATGAAAATTATTTTTCATTTTTAACATACTCATTCAAAATCTATTTTTCTAAGATCGTTGTCAAAATTGTCTTTAAATCGTAATCCATTGAAAAATTAGTTTTTTTATGAACATTTTTTATATTTTTCAAGTTATCTTAACCAAATTTACCTATTTTGTGTTTTTGTATATTCTTAAAATCCGGTGACTATATCTAACAGAATCAATTGGTCGAAAATTAAGTTTTTACACACACAACTATTCTGCAATTGTATATATCTTCGGCACGCCCAAGATAACTTTTCTTTCTTATTCAAAAATACTTCAGTTTAACCAGCCAAACAAATTTTTAGCATTTTAAAGTTCAAAATCAAACAGGTATGACCTTAAGAAAAGCTGTTCGGCCCTTGAAGTAAAAGTTCAAAATTTAGTCAATAAATAAGTAGTTTTTACATATGTAAATTCCAATGTCAATGTTTTTTCGTAAATTAACAATTTATGTAGGCAACAGGCAAATATATTTTAAAATATTAAAACATCCATTTGGCTATATATAAATTTTTCCCTTATTTAATTACACTATTTTTTATTATTATTTAAATTTTTATTTAAATTAGCACTTTTAAATGAAATCGAAATGTTGAAGCCTTAAATTCGTTTTTTATAATTTTCTTATCTTAGGCAAATTATAAAATTGTAGTATAATTGTACATTTTGTTGAAAAATTCTCATCTTTCTTTCTTAATATCCGGCGATTAATTAAACAGGCGATATACTGCCGAGATAAACGAGGAACGAGAGCATAGAACTTATAGATACGTATATATTTACGAACGATATAGATAGCAAAGTATATTTTTGCACGAGGCGCGCACAAAGTCAAGACTAAGAGTCTAGTATAGTATAGTATATAGTATAGTATAGTATACTATATATAGTTATAGCGACACCCACCTATTGGCGCCCAATTTCTGAACGAGCAGGCATACACAATATCACGGACAACAGACAAACCGGACAATCGGACAGGTGGACAACCGGACAACGACGTCTAACTCACGGTCAAGTTGAAAAACACTAAGAGAAAGACAAAGATAGAGAGATAGACAGAGAGAGAGCACGAACTGTTGTTTGCAACGGATGTGTTGGTTTTTGGAGGATCGAAGATGCTTTTTGTTTATCGAGGGCAACATTTACAAAACACACAAAAACAAACAGCATCAATCGCGTGTGTCACATTAACCCAATAAATAAACAGTTAGAACTTGAGAAAACTTGCGCTCTGCAAGAGATAACAAGAGAGAGTTTTATTTTTAACAGATCAGTCAAGGGCAGCAGGGCAGCGACAGAGGTAGCAGCAGAGACAGCGGCAGAGTTGTAGGCTGTGGCAGAGCCGAATGGCTGTTCGCCTGTTGATCGTTTTTATATACACTTGCTGAGAGTATTCTTATTTTGAGAAACGTTTCCGGCAATATAATGTCTCATCTAATCTTTGGTTTTTAAAAATATTCCCACTTAACTTAATAATTGTGCTTTTGAAACATTTTTCCGAAAACTAAACTTTTACCCATACAACCCTAAATAATAATTTTCCACCAAAACGGTTAATTTTCCTGAACATTGATATGCAGTTATTGTTAAAATTTTATTAAGATCTTTAAAATAAGTTTGAAAATAATGATAAGCAAAAATGTAACATACAACAGTTTTTCGCGAACTTTCCAAATTTCTTTACTGAATTTTCCTAAATCCGATCTTAAAACTCACTTTCAGCATAAGATGTTACTGCTGTGAAAAATGCAGTTTTCTATCCTTTATGGTTATAGGTGTATGCATTGCCAATCAGTCAGTCAGTCAGTCAATGATTGAGTCAGCTTGGTTTAAATAAAGTTTTGGAATTCAAAATTTACTTACTTTTCGAATTTTCAAATTTTAGAAAACTAAGAGTGTCCGCAAGAGTATTTAAATCATCAGCAGTCCAAAGTATGTTTTTTCTCTTCTTGTTTTTAATGTGTCTTTGATGTTGTCTAGCGATTCGTATTTGCGAAAAAAAAGCAAAATGGTTCGAAAATGTTTTTGCTCAGTTTTTCAGTATCGAGGGAAATCACGACGCGCTAACTTGGTGGAAATGCCAGTCCGTGTTCGTGTCGCGTCAAATAAAGCCCACAAGGATTAGCTGTTGCAACGGCAAATAAAGTGTGACCAAATGAACATATACATCAAATCATATATATAATATATATATATATATAATTATTGTGTTTTATGTGTACTTTGTATATGGTATCTTGTTGTTGGCCTAATTAGCAAACAAAGTGTCAAGCAATTTGACGGCTCAAATAAGTTGCCCTACAGAAAGTTAATAAAATTGTGAATAATTGCACAAAATTGAAATTTTAATTGCTTGGCATTTATTTGGTGTGTGTGTGTGTGTGTGTGTGTGTTGTCTTAATACACATTGTCGAATATAGAGCTGTCTCTATAAGTATTGCCAGTGCCTTTCTAAAAATAAATAAATAAAAAGATACATATACCAAATAACAACAAATTTTATTTATTACCCCAATACATACATACATTATACTTTGTGTTTGTGTCTCGGCCAAAAGGCAAATAATTTTTTTTAATTTTTAGCGCTACTAACTTTTCAGCACTAAAGCACTAACAAAATTTCGTCCCATAAAATTTTATATAAAAAAAAAAAACAAAAGCCATAAAAAACAATAAGCAAAAATACGAATAAAGTGAAAAAAAAAAAATACAAATTAAATTGTGAATTTCAGCAGCCAGTTAAGCATATAAAAAACTTAAATACATACGTAAGAAAAAGTTAAATAAAAACATAAGCAAAATACAAAATAGGCCAACAAAATGTCCACGTCGACGCGAAGTTCGTTGACGAGAAAATCGTCGCTTGGCAAAAGTGCTAGCTCGGATAAAACATCAGAGAAATCATCAACAACAACAACAAAAACAAAGTCCTCCAACAAAACTGCATCATCCACAACAACAGCAACAACAACATCAGATGCAACAACGGGGAGCGGCAGCAAACAAAAAATGGTTTATACAAAAACTAAGGAGCGCATGGTCGATGGTACGATTAAATAATTATATCATCTTTTTTTTTGATATTGAGAAGGCATATTTAAAAAACAAATCGTTTTTCAAATTGGTAACAAAATTTATTTTCAATTAAAATAGTTACATTTTTTAATCAAAATTCAAAGCAAAACAATAAATAAAAGTTATCTTCGGCGCGACAAAGATATATTTTCTTGTTGAAAACCTAACTTTCGATCAATTGTTCCTTTGGTAGCTTTAAGATATAGTCAACCATTCGAAAAAACTTAGTCATACCAAAATTGTCTACTAGCGAGTTTTCCTTAAAATATCCTCAGTAACATAAAAGTCTTTAAAAAAAAAACAAATTTTCCAAAGGATTGTTCCTATGATACAATTTGGTCTGCATATCAAAAACTTACTAAAACTTAGGGTACAAGACTTTTGTTAAGATACTTTGAGAAACAAAACAGTTTTTCATACCCTATGGCAGCCATAAGATATAGCAGCCCGATTTTAATGAAATCTTGTCAACATGTTTAAAACGCCTTCCTATGGCAGCTATATATTATAGTTGCCCGATCCAGCTGATTCAGACATGCTTCAACCGTAGTTTTTAATTTCATATGTTATTTAAATCCACAAGATCCTAAGATATTTTTCAAATATATGCTTGACACTTAACATTCAAAAAATGTTCTTAGTTTCATGCTCGAAAGTTATTTCAATTCTTTTATATATATCATTTAAATGGCTAACCCTAATAATAGTAATGCTTAAAATGTTCCTCAACATTATATATTTATTCGAGATTTTAAGTAATCAAAATTTCAGCAGAAGAAATGCAACTAAAACTGAATTTCATGAAAGGATTTCAATTAATTTCCAACTCAACACACTTTCCCCTTATATTCTTATTAAGATGTATAATCAAATATGAGCTTGACCCACTAGTAAACCAATTATAAACCTAATTGCCAGATTTACGCATTATGTATTATTATAATCGACGTTAATTGGTAAATAATATTCAATTTTAATTATATTTTAAGCAGCCATAAGAAAAGCATTATATATTGATATTTTATAGGCGCATTGAAATTTGAATATTACGAATGAGATTATGACAAGCCAAATGTGTGCAGGCCGTGTGTTTGTTTTTTGTTTTTGTTTTTATATTTTGCTTCTGTGTGTCTGTGGGCCAATCAATTTTTGACTTTTATATTCACTCATTCAAAATTTCAATTTTCGTAATTAGCATAGCAAAATTCATGTGCATGGGGCATAAATCTGGCAGCCAAAAACCGAAGCCAAATATTGTCGATAAGTTGCAGCAGCTCGTTAACCCATATGCAAATACAGACACACACAAATACACACATACACAATTGGACTAGGCGCAGACGCTGCACATTGTGTATACGCAGTGTCTGCAGTCATGTGCTAGAGCTGAAACACAATCGAGAGAACTATCGATAGTATCGAGTATGCATGATAAGCATTCATGCCATTCCATGAATATACAGGTTATCTTTATGAAATTTATTTTTTTTAGCAAGAAAAGTTTTAGTTTGTTATTATTCTCGTATTACTATAACAACTATCTGGTAATACCCGTCATCGCCTCTAAAGTATTTTTCCGTGATCAGATTTTCTTGTACCCTGTTCTGCAGTTTTTAAAATCGTTCCTCGTTCGCCGATTTCGCAACTTCTTGGATCCATGGGGTAAATTTTCTTAATTCAGTGATCCACTAAATTAATACTTAGTTTGAATCCCCTTAAATCAGTGAATGAATTTATAAATTTTAGGACGACTGGATGAAAAACAGTTAAGCCTCTTCGGATGATAATCCAAGAAGCTGCAAACCAGGCTTTTCCGACCATTTTCCGCACTTTAAATTGAATTTTGCAAAATTTGTGGGACACGCGTCTCACGTTTCGGTCGAGAGCTTTGAAAATGTGTTTGAAGCTGATCGCAGTAAAATTACCCTTTCCTCCATGTAACCATAACAACCTAATTTTTCGCCCAGTTGGTTGAGTTGTCCGAAATCGATGAAATATGTGTCGTATAGATCTGTGAAAAACTAGGTACTATCGAGTGGCGGCAAAATCGATGATGATTTGAAGCATTGTCGCTCAATAAATTAATTGTATTGTGAACTTAGCATTTTTAAATAAGTAACACATAACCTTAAGATGTCGCTCGATCGATACTATGCCGATTTTTTCCGCGTTCTAATAAAAACTCACACCTTCTTTAGATGTGCCACTGCCGCCCACACACAAACTGACCATGTCGGAGGTATACGATGATCCCAAGACGGGCAAACCCAACTTTGATGCACTGCGTCAGCATTTTCTGCTCGAGGGACGCGTCGAGGAATGCGTCGCACTGCGTATCATCAATGAGGGTGCTGCTATATTGCGGGAGGAGGAGAATATGATTGATGTCGAGGCACCCATTACGGTGTGTGGTGATATTCATGGTCAGTTCTTTGATCTGGTCAAACTCTTTGAGGTAGGTGGACCGCCAGCTACCACGCGATATCTCTTTCTGGGTGACTATGTGGACAGAGGTTACTTCAGCATCGAGGTAAGTGAGTGCCTGTAAAGAGTTGCAACGAAATATATACTTATTTCTTATTTACATTAGTGTGTGCTATATCTGTGGTCCCTAAAGATCACATATCCCGACACGTTGTCTCTGCTGCGTGGCAATCACGAGTGTCGTCATCTAACGGAATACTTCACCTTTAAACAGGAGTGTATGTATCTTTCAGATAAATACTATTTTGATCTATTTTAGGAGGTAACAAAAAAGTATCATTAAGATTTAAAGTTAGGCCAATAATTGCTTTGGATACATATTTTAAAGGTCCTTAAGCCGTTAAGCTCAGTTTGCGACTCAGAAAAAAATAAGATAAATAAGAATTTATTTATAAAACCTACACAAAAAAAAAAAGTCAATTAATGACAACTTCAAATCGATTCACCCAGGTCAGTTTCCATTTCCGAGAAATGTTCATTTCGAATGGTTTTTGATTTTGTAGTGCTGCTTTCGAAGCAAATATTAATCGATTTTCCTGAGTTATCGTTTTTTCTTTTTAAAGATAAGTTCGAATTCTTGTCAAAAGAAAAAGTTTTAATTAGTTTTTCATCGATATTCGAATTTCAGAACAGCAAATGAATCCATTTCCAAATATTTAATCGGATTCGGAAATGAGAACAGTTCTGTAAGGGTTAACTAAGTTATATAAGATTAAAGCAATGAATCTGAATTCGATCTATAAAAACATACATATATCATTTAGTAATGCAAAGTAACTTAAAGTATGAAAACATTTTAAAAACAATTGACTTGATATTTAAAAATACAAATAGTGCACCAACCTCTTGCATATTTTACTTTTCAAATATTAATTTTTATTCAATAAAAAACTTACTAGTTATAGAAGTTAAACTGAACCAAATATTGAACTCGTTGCAAAAGTTTCAGATAAACAAATTAAAAGTTTCTTTGAATTGAATATCTAAACTCTTCAATAAAAAAACAATCACATTAATTTCATTATTCATATATTATATTATTATTTTTAAGATTCTTCCCAAAATACACTTTTGAGAACTTTCAATGCTTTTTCTTTTAATGACTTTTTAAGATGCACAACAAGTGCATAAATTGTAACGAAAATGTTTGGACTTATATATTCAATTTGTTTTCAACTTGTGTATATGTATGTTGCAGGCATTATTAAATATTCGGAAAGTATTTACGATGCCTGCATGGAAGCATTCGACTGCCTGCCCCTCGCTGCGCTCCTCAACCAACAATTTCTGTGCATACACGGCGGACTATCGCCAGAGATTTTCACACTCGACGACATCAAGACGGTAATAAATTTGGCAGGCGAATGTCTCGCTGAAATGTTTACAATCGACTGTCAAGTTTTTGTTTTGGTTTTTCAAAAATGTTGTATTTCGTATATATTTTTGCATTTTGTATTTTGTATTTGTTGTTTGGCAGCTGAATCGCTTTAGGGAACCACCCGCCTATGGACCCATGTGTGATTTGTTGTGGTCCGATCCACTGGAGGATTTTGGTAATGAGAAGAGCAATGATTTCTTTTCGCACAACTCGGTGCGTGGTTGCTCTTATTTCTTTAGTTATTCGGCCTGCTGTGAGTTTCTACAGAAGAACAATCTGTTGTCCATAGTTCGAGCCCATGAGGCCCAGGATGCGGGGTAAGTTTTGCTAGGGAAAGTGATGGTAAATCGATTACATCAAATCAATGATTTGAAATTGAATAGATATTGAATAGAAATTTAATGGAAATTGAATTTGTATCATCCCTAAGTTGTGTAATAACTTTAATTTGAATATCTTTTGCTTGCAGCTATCGCATGTATAGGAAAAATCAAGTAACGGGCTTTCCCTCGCTGATAACCATATTTTCGGCGCCAAACTATTTGGATGTATACAACAACAAGGTATGAGTTGGCCAATACGATGAATTTTACATATATCTGTATTTTTCTAATTTTATAATTGCACAAAACGCTTTTGCTGCTATGCGTTTTTCTGTTTATTTCTATTTTCCACACCGTAACAATTTTCTTGCCATTTTTTTTTTTTTTTCTTACAAAAATGATTGTCAAACATTTGACAAAAGGCAGCTGTGCTCAAGTACGAGAACAACGTGATGAACATAAGACAATTCAACTGCTCGCCTCATCCTTACTGGCTGCCCAATTTTATGGATGTCTTCACCTGGTCCTTGCCGTTTGTAGGCGAGAAGGTAAGTCCAAAGACCTGCCTAAACAAATCTTATCAAAAATCATCAACTTCAATCCAAGCTACATTTCTTTATTTTTTGTTTTTGACTGCCCTGCTAGGTGACTGAAATGTTGGTGAATGTGCTCAACATTTGCTCAGATGATGAGCTCGTCGGGGGTCCCGATGATGAGCTGGAGGAAGGTATGTGCAAATTTCGTATTCTAGAGCTGGAAAACAGTCGATAGTATCGATATAGTAATTTATAACTCAATCAAACTGTGTTTTCACAGTTTACCAAATGTCATAGTCTATAAAACTGCAAAAACTAAAGAGCAATAGGAAACATATCAACTGATCAATCAATTTATTCAAATAAATGTACTTTTGTTTTCGAACTATTTTGTTAAATTATAATATTTACTATAGAAACTATCGAGTGACTGCACTATCGATGGTTTTCCAGTTCTACTGTATATATATATAACTAGAATGTCTAGTGGATATTGTGTGTATATAAATGTCGTAACTATGCGCAACAACAGTCCTACACAACAACAACAACAAAAAATGACAACTAATCTTTTATTAAAAATACCTATTTTCGAAATGTATCTGCACACAAAATATGTAATAACAAAACATCTACAACAACAACAAAACCAACACACAAAAGAACTGCGCAAGAAAATTGTGCTCGTGCCGGCGAACGTGAATAATAATAACAATAATACGCCCAATAAGCCAGGTAAGCTCAGTGTTGAAGCTTAACAAAGAGAGCTTTACGCAGCTTTGATAAAAGCTTTGCCCTAAACACATTTGTACAAAGCACCTGCCAGAGTTGCCAATACATGCGCATATTTTTGTTTAAATTATTTGATATTTCATTTAAGCACACAGCTAATTGTATTTTCAAAACTCACAGCTTCTATGTCGGCGGCTCGCAAGGAGATCATACGTAATAAAATACGTGCTATTGGCAAAATGTCACGTGTCTTTTCCGTTTTAAGGTAAGCAAAGATTCAGTTTATTACAATCTTCAACAATTTAAACTATTGTACACCTTTGCAGGGAAGAGTCGGAGAGCGTGTTAAAGCTAAAGGGCCTGACGCCCACCGGCGCATTGCCAATGGGCGCACTCTCTGGTGGACGTGATTCGCTGAAGGAGGGTAAGCTTATTCTCAGAATTAGTTTCAAGCAGAGCTCATAATAGTCATGATTTTTCTAACAAAAATTAAAAAATTAAAAGAATTATTTTTCAATTTATTTGTATTGCCTTGAGACAAATGAGTACTTTCAGTTTTTCAAATCAAATAAAAACAACTCTACACAAGCTAAAAGTCTAGTGACGATGCATATTCAAGCAAAAAAGTTTCTGATACCAAAATTTTGTAACGAAATATATATTTTATAAATACATGTTCTAAACTACAAAACTAATCTAGCATTCCGCACGTTGCGCAAAAAGCTTTAGCTTTTTTGTACCTGTTCACAGCGTGTCAAATTAGTTTTCTAATTTAGAAACTTTTAAATTACCAAAATGTGCCTAACAAAAAAACATGTTAAGCTTAAAAGTTCTTAAAAATACCTTTCTAACGATATGTAGAACGTGTCTGTAGTTTTTTTTTGTTTGGATAACAATATTCGTTGATTTTAGCGTTTTCCCGCTAAATTACCTGTTTTTCGAAACAATCATTTCTTTCCTTATAAAAACTTTAGAAAACTGTCTGAATAAACAGACAAAAAAACTGATTTTTTACACATTATGGAAAGAACACTAATAAAATGAAATTAAAAATCTTACCTTTAAATAAAAATTAGTTTTCAAAAATGAAATATAATTTGATGATTAAATTATTATAACATAAAAACATATTTTATGGCAAACTTCGATAGTTAAGTTGACAGAAAAGTGTATAATGGGCTTGTAAAATTTCTGTCTGTCCGTCCGTCTGTCCGTCTATCCGTATGAAGGCAGTTGTTTTCACAGCTTTGAAGCTAGAGCACATGTTGGTATATACCATAGGCAGACAAGGTTTTAAGATCAGTTCCTGGGCTCGTAAGCATAAACTTGTTTTAAACTGATATTATTTTATTCAAAATCCTCTTTAACAGCTCTGCAAGGACTGACCGCAGCCTCGCAAATTCACTCGTTTGCCGAGGCAAAGGGTTTGGATGCCTGCAATGAAAGAATGCCGCCTCGCCGACCTTTGACGATGAGTGCCAGCAGCAGCAGCATTACAACCATCAGTAATACCACCAGCAGCAGCAGCAACAATAACAATAACACGACAGCAACTATGACCAACAGCAGCAGCAGCAGCATCAACAAGGAAAGCAATGGCAGCGATGCTACACTGACAAAAACCAGTAGAACTACTGTAAGATCAGCAACGACTAGCAATGTGCGCAGTGCATACACATCGAAGAGATTCTCATAGTGCAAATGGAACGATGGAAAGAGCCTTTTTTATTTATTTTTAGTTCAAATTCATATTTGATTTTGTTATGCAAGTCATTTATTTAATTATATTTTTTGTATATTTTTATTTTGAAATATTATAACTTTTTTGTTAGCTCAAATTGTACATGCAAATTGTGAAAAACTGTTACTCTTTTTACAACTAGCTGGAATTTATATTTATAGAAACACACCTGCAGCACCTACTTCACCTACCCACCGCCCTCCATGCCGTATCAACTCATACTCAATAGAATATTAGTGAAAATTTATACGTGACATGAATAATTTTTAATAAACCTGACAATAAATAGCGCAAAAAATATTGACACAGCTCTTGGACCGTTTAGGAGAATGGGGAGTTAGGCTGTGTTTTTCTATTTGAACTGCGTGCTACGGATTGGAGGTTTTGGGGGGGTTTGCTGCCCCAATGCCAAATACAGCTGTCAACTTAACAGTTAGCAGCAGCAACTCAAGTCAAGCGTATCTGATCAACAAACAAAAACGTTGATGAAAAACGCGACTCATAAAAAACAATACACTGTAATAATTAGCCAAAGAGCAACTGATAATAATCATAATTTAACGTCATTTTTAATTATCGTCTATTTTATTGTTGTTGTTTTTTTTAACTGACGTTTACAGTGCCCGTTAAAAAACGTGCGCAATCAGAACGCAGCTTAATCAGTTAAATAAAACATACACTGCACTCTGACACAATTGTCACAATTCTCTCAATTAGCTTAAATGTCATACAATCAATTATATAATCATTCATTTAATAAATAATTCTATATAATTATATTTCTTTATTTGCATAAATGTGATAATGTGTTTTATGCATTTATGCGTTATTTAACAAGGTAAGAAGTTATCAAATATAAAATAAGAGTTAAGCTCTGGCTAATTTGACCAAGTTCTTATATATATTTCATTTATATTACATACTTATTTTACTTTTATTGTGCATATATTGTTTCTAATTTGCGTATGCATTCATATTAGATTACATAAATAGAACGCTTTACGACAAGATATTAAGTTATCATCATTATTAAGCCTTATTAAGTTATAATATAATTGATTTCTAGCTTGTTACCTTGCAGAAAAAAACTGATGAATAATTTATATTTATTTCAATCAATTTTCTTTAATTGTTTCAAGTTTTATTTCTTTTACAAATGATATGAGCGGTGTTCATAAATTCTGAACAATTAATAGTGATAACGATAGTCTGAAAAACTATCAATGGATGAAACTTAGTTGCGAATAATAATATTAATAATAATTTGTACAAAACATGATTTATATATAACATATAGTTTCTATTAATTTGATAAGTTATCTAAATTTCCAACATAACAATGCTTAAGTCTTGGTTAAACAACGGACATAACTCCCTGACACTTAAGTTTGTTTTACTAAAACATCATCAAAAGTTCTGTATACAAAAGAGTTAAGCCGAATTTCCGTAACAAATCTAAAGAAAAGATCACTTGCAAAGGGACAGTTTGATAATAATGATTGTATTATTAGCTTACAGTGTCACCAAGCCAACATGCTGGCAAATATTACAATAGATCCAATTTTATATTATTGCTATAGATAGACAGCTGCTCTACTTGCTCCGACTTTTTATTGTATTGTTCAGATTGGCTGCAAAGTCATGTAAAACTTTGTTGGCGCCAATTAAGATTTATATGTGACATTGACCGAGGTTGAATTTGAACTCAGCTCTCAGCCTTCAGTCTGCAAATATGTAGGTATATACTTTGATAAGCCAACGGCAAACAAATATTGCCTAATTTTGTATAATGCAAACAATACGCATACGCACTGTGCGCCTGTCTATCAAACTTTTATCAATCCTAGACAAAATAACTAGAAAGCAAGGCTATCTTTGGTACGCCGAAGATAAAATACCCTATCTTCCAAGACAAAACAAAAAAGATTTTTTTTTAAACAAGTTTAATTCTCCACTGAACATGATTTCAATTTATCGTTAAATAAAGTTTTTATACTCTTTTTATAATTTTTGAAAAAAGAGTATATTGTGTTTGTGAAATGTCCGTCCGTCCGTCCGTCTGAACACAGCTTTTTTGCACTGTTTTGAAGCTATAGCAACCAAACTTGGTATACATGTTGATATATAGCATACTATAGGCAGACAAAGTGTGGCCAGATTTTACGAAAATCGGGCGACTATATCTAATAGCTTTTATAGGAACGATCGGTCGAAAATTTGTGTTTTTCCAGATTATTCAAACAATCTTACCAGCTCTGAGTTTAAAAGTAATCCATGAATATTGACAAAATCTTATCAAAATCAGACCACCATATCTTATAGCCACCATACAAGCAATCGGTTGAAAAATTAGTTTTAGTTTGATAACATTTTTTGTTTTTTAAGCTATTTTAACCAAATTTACCTATTCTGTGTTTTCGTAAGTTTTTGATATGCTGAGCAAATATTATCAAAATCAGGCGACTTTATCTAAAAGCTGTCATAGGAAGAACCGGTCGAAAATTACCTTCTTTACATCCCAAATACATATACTCTTTAATGTAAGAAACTCTTCTATATACATGTTAAACATTTCGTGGCAAAATTATAATATTCTTTTTACAGTTATGTTAGAACGTTTTAAAATCACCTGCATTACGCTTGAGATACGACATCTTTAGGGCTGATAAAAACACACTGAAATCATTCAGGGACCAGCAGCCGACAACAGCAGATTCACGTGCTATTCTATAACCGTAAAAATACTATATAGCTAAAGCCGTAATTCAACGGATTGGCACATGCTATGCCGGAATCGTAAACAGTTGTAAATATCATAAAAAGAATTTGATTATATGGGTTTGCTTCCAGCAAATGGTTTTATCAGTGCGCTGCAATTCCAAATGTACGTAAATACGTAATACTCCCGATCGTCATCGTTGTCTCGTGTCAGCTTCGTGTCTGATTCGTGCTTAGCCGATCGTGCCAGCCATATAACGGCGCTTCAGAGCAGACCGAGACGTCAGTCGCTGCAAATCCGTTAATTTGTAACATTCACCTCGCTTAAGAAAAGTCGCTGTTCTCGATATCGTTTTGCGCATTCTATAAAAAAAAAAACTTAAGCTTTGCTAAATGGACTGCTAAAAGTGTTCAGCGAAATTTAAACTAATCTACAAAAGCAACGCTGTGATAAAAATAACTTAAACATTTAGCACGAGCTATATCTCAATTATATATTCAAGATGCAATTCGTATTCTTGCTTATCTGTGGCATGTTCCTGCGCACCTCCTGGACGGCAACTGTGCAACCTCCGCCCTTAATACAAACCCTCAGCGCTGGTGGCGATATTGGACCCGAGTTTAAGCTCGAAAATCCTCCTACAGAGCCTGGAAAGGTCAAGGAAGGTTTGTGTTTCCAAAATTCAAAATTACGAGTATAAATTTAGCACGTGTCCAATTGAATAATGGCGCATATAATACTTATATGGGCTACGTGTTAGTTCAACTTGAACTACTCAAATTCAATTATGCAATACAAGTTGCAAAAAAAATGTTACAAAAATAATAAATACATATAATTGTCATTTTCAAGCTCAGTTTAAGTGGGTACTTTTCATATTTCAAGGTCGGAACAGAGTGAAAAAAGTGCAATTAACTAATTATGTAATTGTGTAAAATTAAAAGCTTATCGAAGTTAAGGTTCTTAACTTATAGCATAGCACACTCTATCTTAATTTATCTATCTAACTTTCAAAAATAAATTCGCATGTTGCATTCGCGTTGTAGATTTCCAGTTTCAGATTTGTGCAACTAAATTTAGCTATAATTAAAAAGTCATTTATCAATTTTGAACAATTATTATACAAATAGAAATTTGGGTTAAACGAGCTGCATTAGGCAGAGAACGAAATACAATGGATCTAATAAAACGCAGTGCACAATTTATAAAACTTGCTTCTATATACTGGAAACATTCTCTTAAATATCTTATGATATTCCTGGGTTTAATAGGAGCAGTTCTATAGAAAAGGAAAAGGCATTGAAGGGAAAATAACTTTTGCAATATATTGCCGAAAGTGGAAACCAAATCATATATGCAATACCAATTTCTATTTGATATCTTCTACAAACAGATGCTAGTTTCATTTAAATCATATATAACTCAACTTCTCAAGCACTATTTACCAACGAAAATGAAATTAGTTTCGGTAATTGAAGTTGGTTTCATTAGAAATGGGAATTTCCGTGCAAAAGATTGTTGAATTACAATGAATCGAAAAGATTACGCATAACTCAACTAGTCTCAAATCTATTATGACTACAGCATTCAATTTAGCAATTTGGTAACAACAATTTTTAATTAATGCCAAACATTTGACAATCAATTAGTACAAATAGCAATTAATTAGAACACTTTAACAGCTTCACAGGTGTTAAATTTGGCAAGCTAATGTCAAATTCAAACAAACAAAAGTGTTAATTATAATTTCGAACAACTAAATACCTATTATATGACAAAAACCTTTAATTATTGATTTCAATTTCATTGACAATTCAAATTAACAGCCTGTCAACGCGGCTTAACTGTAACGTGCGTCAAAGTCAAGGTTTTGGTTCGGCGAAAGGGGTGAAGGGGGTTTGTTTTGTGGCTGACACACAAAAAACACCGACTGAATACTAAAGATGATATATTGTAATCAGCAAGCAAATAACTAACAATTTTTTTTTAGATAAATATTCAATTATTTTGTAAGATTGCTCGACTAGAAAATACCCTGCGACGAAAGCTTTATAGTTCCCGTTTTAAGCCAAAAAAAATGTTGATAGAATTTTGATTTTGATATATATTAAATAAAAATGTCTTATTTTTAACATTCCTGCTTACGTTTTCGAATATATTTAATTCCAAATTGGTTTCTTCGTTGGTGTTCCTGATTTTCGAAATTATTAGAAGTATGTTAAAATAGTTATTTCTTAAACCTCTTTTTAAACTGTTACTCGGATTATAATATATAATATTTTAAATAAACTTAAGTTGCGAGAGGTATATGACAGCCGAAATAAGATAAGAGGTCTGGATAAGATCTGACAGAATGACAAGTAGATATAGAGTATGGGGAAATGCCGGTTGGTGCTTATTTAGTCTGTTGAAAGTACTATATATAAGTAAGAATATATAACTTTATAATACGGGGTATTCCCAAATAATTAACTTAAATCAATAGACAAGTACAATTAATACAATATTTTTACAGAGCTTATAAAAAAAATATATACATATATTTCCTATAAATACCCAATTCGTTAGAGCACAATTTCAATAAATTAAATTGGTTCGTATAAATTAACAGGCAGAAAACTTGGTTGATTTAAGAGATGTTACCGCAAATGTAAATCCCTGAGTTAATATATTGTTTAATATACTGCTTAAATATACTATAAGGGTACGGGGACTTTAATGAGCAACTGTAAAATTGTAGAAATGCTTTAAATGGGCCTTGTGTGTGCTCAACGAGCGACTTCCAGATATTATCGCTGTCTAAATGGCAAAAATAAATCTAAATAATTAGCCATAGCAGTTGATACTAGAATTGATCGGGTAGTTCGGTAATACGGTAGTATTATAGTGCCAAGTGGGTCTCACCAGAAACAATTAAAAAGCGACATCGACATGTCATGAATAAAAAGTATATATTATATTCTAAATAGGTACTATTATAAGACCGTGACTTACTCAACAATGCCAATGATATTATAATTCCATAGATGCGAAATTCTGGAGTCGTGTGGCTCTCAAACAGCTGGAGAAGATCATTAGCAAAGCGAAACTGGCCAAGGAGAACTCATATCAACGCAAGGCCAAGAACATTATCATCTTTATAGGTGATGGCATGGGCTTATCTACAATAAGTGCTGGACGTATCTATAAGGGACAATATCTTAAACATGGACATGGCGAGGAGGAGACGCTTTCCTTTGATGATTTTCCTTACACTGGATTGGCTAAGGTAAACTTGATAAATAAATTAGGCTGAAATAAAGTCTGAAAGATTTGCAATTTTCCGGATCTGGCTAGATTCTCTTCCCAATCCGATCTCTAGTTAACATCCTATATGTTCTTATCGAGCTATGTATAGATTAGGCTATTTTGATATAAAAGTTGTTTTCAAGCTCATAATTTGATTCATTACAGACTTACAACGTGGACAAGCAGGTGCCGGACTCGGCAGGTACAGCCACAGCGATATTTACGGGAATTAAAAGCGACTATGGTGCCATTGGAATGGACTCAACGCGTTCCAAGCTGAATGCCAGCCAAGGCCGCCTCGAATCTATCATGGACTGGGCACAAAGTGAGGGCAAACGTACGGGAGTTGTGACAACGACAAGGATAACACATGCGACACCAGCGGCAACCTATGCCAGGGTCTATCATCGTGACTGGGAATGCGATACGGAGGTGCCCCAGGAGTCCATAGGCATACATGCGGATATAGCACGACAGTTGGTGGAGAACGCACCGGGCAATAAGCTAAATGTAGTGCTAGGAGGCGGATTATCGCCCATGGGTGCACTGAATAACACGGAGGTGAGAATAGAGATGGCCCTCAAACCGATAAACCGATTAACAATCTTTTTTGACTTCACCAGGTGAGAACCGTGCAGTTTGAGGGCGGTACCGAAACCATTTGCCAGCGTGGCGATCAAAGAAATCTCGCTCAGGAATGGCTGCAGCAGCATATTAATGATACTGCAGGAGAAGCAAAGCTGGTGAAGACGCGCGAGCAACTGCTGCAAGTGGATGTTAAAAAGGTGGATCATTTAATGGGTCTGTTCCGGAACAATCATATAACCTATGCCATAGCACGGGAGGAGGGCGAACCAACGCTGCAGGAGATGACCGAGACAGCGATTGGTGTGCTCGAGCGTGGTGCTCAATCCAAAGGTTATGTGCTCCTGGTAGAAGCTGGACGCATTGATCAGGGTCATCATCAGAACTATGCCAGGGCGGCTCTACACGAACTCTACGAACTGGATCTGGCGGTAGAGGCAGCCTTAAAGCTAACCAATACCGAGGAGACCCTCATTATTGTCACTGCGGATCATTCGCATGCGGTTACTTTCAATGGTTATCCGGAGCGAGGTGCGGATATCTTGGGTGCTGCCAATATACACAAGCCCAAGGATCCCATGGTCTACGAGACCATCACCTATGCCAATGGACCTGGTTATTTCGATCATCTGGCCAATGAAACGAGAGCTGAGAACAGCTCCAATGTCTGGATGCCACTCAAGCTATACACCAAGGAGCAAATGGAGTCACCCACTTATCGTCACATGGCCACACTGCCGCTCAAGGATGAAACCCATGGCGGCGAGGATGTCATTGTTTTTGCCAGCGGACCAGGCTCCAGTTTGGTGCGTGGTGTCTTTGAACAGAACTATCTGGCCTATGTGATGAGCTATGCCGGTTGCATGGGTCCTGTCAAAAACTTTGATGCTTCCTGCCGGCATCATTCAGTGCAAGGACAAGTGCAGGGCAACAAAAGCAGCGCTCCTGCTCCTCTAAGATTGGCTCTTATCCCTCTGCTTGCGACGTGGCTGTTAACACGAACGCTTTAAAGTCGCAACTTTTCAAATTCCTTTATATATGTATTTGTATATATGTATCTGTATATGTATGTTGTATTATAGTAAAAACTTAACTTAAATTTTAATTTTTGATAGATTGTTTCTATGACAGCTATAAGATATAGTTGCTTGACTTTGATAAATTTGGACAGCATAACAAGAACATGCTAAAATAGCGAACAGGTAAATTTTGTTAAGATAGCTTAAGAAACAAAAAATTTTTTCATACAGAAACTAATTTTTCAACTGTATGTTTCTATGGCAACTATAAGATACAGTGGGTCTGTCTGGATGAAATGTTGTTAACTTGTATAGAATTTGCCTAAGCTTAGAAAAAGTCAGTTTGGTTACGATACCTTGAGAAACAAAAAAGTTTTTCATACAAAAATTCGTTTTTCAAAAGATGGTTCCTATGAGACCTATAAGCTATAGTGGTCTGAGTTTAATAAAATTTGGTTAACATGACAGAAAAATACTGAGACTCATTAGTAGCGAGTTTGGTTGCGGTAGCTTAAGAAACAACAAAATTATTCAATTTTCAAAGCCTAGAATTGCTAAATATCAATCAAAATTATCTCGAAAAACATGATTTTTAACCGACAGCTTTATGAAATGGTGATCCAGCTGACTCCAACATACTTCACATATTGAATGGGTATTATTGTAAAACTGTGTTTTAGTTGTATATAGCAAAAACTATAGAATTATAAAAAACAAAACTTATAAAACAAAATTATTAATCGATAACCAGATTTAAAAAAAACTAATAGTTTCTAACCCGAAAATTTGAATCGGAATCGTAAAAAGGAACAATCCTCTTTATATGTCTTAAGATCCTATAGAAAAACGGACAGGGAGACGAACAATTATAAATTGTACATAATAAATATATAAATAGGTATAACAATTTAATCTTAATACGATAGATTTGTGTTGTGTTATTTCACAGAAGCTAAATTATCAAGTTTGATAAAAACTAACAGAAAACTAGTTGTTACTATCATATTTATAGCTACATTGCACTTTTCACTTAAAGCCAATTTAAAGGGACTGGGAAAATGGTTCGTTTGAATAAAAGTTCGCTTTAAATGACTTTAACAAAACGATTTGAAGTTCTTCTGTTTATACGAAATTTCTTTTTAAAAAGGTTCCTTATATATAAAAAGAACTGTTATTGTTTGATACCCAAAAGGTTGTTCACTGTATTATCTACCGTTTGTTCTTATAGTTTTCACTTTTTTCTTATCATGAATTGTATGTCGATTTATTATAACTAAAATCAAGATTAGAAATCAAATGTAAGCAATAGATAAACGCATCTTCTTTATATAATTAAATTATTTTACTATTGTTCACAATTATACATCTGTTGAATAGTGCGCTCCTGCCAATTATACAGAATCATTCAAGGCTTTTGTTGACGCAGGAGCATTTAAATAATCAAAACAAATACAAAAGGCAGCTCAAACATGCTTAGCCCGCTTTAGGAACCGGCACAGCCGCTTTGCTGGACGATGGCGCCTTGGGCGTCTCCGGTTCGCTATCTAGCTTCTTGATGCGGTGCACATCGACGCACTGCTTGAACTGGGCGACTTCCTCGATGCACTTAAGTGTCTCACCGGGATGTGCACGATAGCAGGCGAGCAGCTGTGCCTTAAGATCCTTGCATGGTGGCGTCTTTTGCGCTGCAGCGGTGCTCACAAAACGCTTGTGAACACCTTCCACAGCATTCGCATACTCCGACTCCATAATCGTATTGGTTTTCTTAAGGTTCTCCTCCAGCTGTGTCATGCGCTGACGCCACTGCTCATCGTTCTTCTGCAGCTCCTGATTCATTTGACGCTGCACATCCGCTGCGCTGATTGTGTGTCCGCCTCCTTGGACATAAATGGGCGTGGGATTCTGATAGACAGCTTTTGGTGCTGCCGGAGCGCTTTCAGCAGCAGCCTTAACTGGCGCTTTCTTCGCCGGTTGCTGTGGCTTTGCCACCGGTTTCGACTCCTCCGCAATGGCGGCGCTCTCGCGTGCTGCGGACAGAAAGTTTTTGACTTAATTATCACATTCAGAATATAAATAAAGTGAATAACAATTGTTGCATAACAACTTGGCCAAGCCAAATTTTCTAATGCTATTGTTGCGCTCTGTCTCTGTCGCTCATTCAACTTTACCCTGCTGTGTGATACCCTGCTTTAATCGCTTCACCACATCGTCGGATATGTCGAGCACGCCGGAGGCAGGAGTTGGATTATCCATTGAGACGGAACGTGGCTCACGCGACGGTTTTGCACCCATCTTGCTGTTGTTCTGTTGTTGTTGTTGCTGATCTGTGTTGGTGTTGTCGCCGGCCTCTCGTTACACGTAGCCTGCGTAACGGTAATAAACTTAATATGCCTCTCTTTTCTTTATATTATTAGCAAAGCGTTTTTTGTTAAATAATAATAATATAAAACCTCTTTTCGTTGAATCGCTTGTGTGCTCGCGGAGTCTTATCGAATCGCTCGGAATAAGTTCGTTCAAACGATTCAGTGAATTGATCGAACGAACTGGGTTCCCGATTAACGTTCATTTAGTTCGATATCATGAACTGCTGCACGAGTCGCTGATATGTTATGGCTTCGCAAAGATAACATGTTCCAGAACTGTTATTTACAGCCAGCTGTTCTTACGATGAATTTCGTGCACATGACTTTTTGTCGTGACTTTTTGCTTGTGTGCAAGGTGGTGAGACGAATCGGAGTGACAATAAAATGGGTAACTATTAACAGCAACGACGTAATTAGCGTTCCAAAAAATTAATTCTTGGCCTCAAAATGCGCAGAATATTTAGAGAATGCGAAAAATACGTGTGAGCAACTGACTCTTATCCCGAAGTAATATAGAAAAGATCATATAAGGTTGGTCCCCATATGCACATACAATATGGCTGTTGGGGTGCTGTTAAGCTATGATTTTGTGCAAAAACATGCATGCTACTAATTCGCATCGTGTAAATAGGCCATTGACATTTTTTAATTTTGAACACTGCACAACTGTAATTTAACATAGTCGATAAGTTAAATCAATTTAATCATCGATATTATGCGATGTTTGACAATTATCAATTATCCGATAATTGTGCCCAACTTGGCAGTTACAATATTGCCCGAAACGTATTTTTAAATGTTTTTATGGACTGTTTTTTTTTTGTGTTCTGCACTTATCGCATTAAACACACGCCCAATTACAATAGTGTTTCATCTTTATTAAGTTTTAACTGTGATGATATATTTAAAAATATTATTTAAAAAGACAACAAGCATTAATAAATCTAACTGCAAACTTTAGGTCATGTATTTAGCTTTTCGCTTGACTACTTATATGCCTAACGCATTGAAGTGAGAAAAGTAAAATAAGAGAAAGCGCCTTGTAATATCTATTAAGAAAAAACGATTAATTTTTTATAGAAGTTTAAAAAAAAAAACTTACCTTAACTACAGCAGCTAAAGTAACTCGAAAATATTTAAGTCCTGTAAGTGCAAAGGGTCGCAAGTTTAGCTCAATGGAGAGAATGATTAGCTTCATAAGTCTGACATTTTCACGAAAATTGTTTGATTGATAAACGATCTGTTCCCAGTCACTAGTATAGTACATTAGATCCAATTCATTAGTCTATCAATTAAAATATAAATAAATGAAATAAATATTATGCAACTCGGAAAAGTCTAACGCACCGTTTCGTAGAGAACAGAGCCGAGAAAGCCAAACGCTAATAGCTCAAGAAACTTGGAAAGTAACCACATGATATTGACGATATTATTTAACGGATCCTGTGTAAAGTAAATTTGTATTTAATAAAAATAATATTAATGCCTGTTATGAATTTCACTTTGAAGTCATTTCAAAATAGAAATTGAAACTAATTCGAAAGTGGAATTCAGAACAGGTCTAATCACTTCACTTACCATATAACATACGAAACCTAGCGAACAGAGAATTATGGCACTGATACTGAAAGTAACAAAAATGCGAAATGTGAACTGATTTTCAACTTGCTCGGCAAAATTATTCAGAGAAACATTGCGGCGTAGTAATTTGATAAGAGCTTGATGATATTTTGTTGCAATATTTTTGTGATCTTTCAATTCCAGCAAACTCTGAGAAGTCCGACGCAAATCCCTGCCCAGTTCCAGATAACGCTCGTTTAAATGTACCATTATCTCCTCCAGCATATTGAGCTCACCAAAGAGTACAGTACTGACCAATATACCTATCCAAAAACTTAGACAGAGCAGTGGTAAATAAACTGGCAACTTGGTATAATCGAAATAATATGCTTGCTTGTAGATCAGTTCACGTCGTCCTTCAAGAATACTCTTGCCCGGCTCATAGAAGAAAGACATCAACGTTATCAAGTAGAAAATAGTTGCATAACGCGGTCCCAGCATTAGTTTTTCAATGCGTTTAAAATCTGATGTCTGCGTATATTTTGATTCCTGTTTCATATAAACCTCTGCATAAAAGTGCTGAAGCAACTTCTTTAAACGATCCTTCTTCATTGACAACTGAAGACTCCGTGTTAGCATCTCCAGTTGAAGTAGAAATGTCGGTACACCCGTAAGCAATTTGTCCATGTCTTTCACATTGGCCCACAAATAATGTATATCCGCTTCAAGGTGCATGCAAATCACCAGAAATCCAAAGATAAGCACAAGTCGCTCCATGTAAATGTCTTTAGCACTTGGATTATCCTCCATTGGCCACACCAAAGGATTAAAGCGACGATACAAAGCAACTGGCCAAGACAATTTAGCCAGTTTTCCATTTTTTAAACGTGGTTGATACCTCATTAATAGAACTGAATTTCTTGAACGCCGATAAACAACTGCATGGGTTAAAATGCGTGCTGTCTTCTTATAACATGCAAAATAACAAGGAAGTAAAAATGTTTCAATCTGCAGCTCCCGTTTTCGGTATACTCTGTTTCCAATGCATGGAAAATGGAACACAATCCAGTTTTTTAAAAAGTTCATAAGAATCATGGCCCTTTATGTGAAAAACGTGGGGGATATTGCACTGGATTATTGAACCTAATGCTTTTTCCAACTCGATTGTTTTTGATAGATCTTACAAAATTATTATCGATATTCAATAAATCGACAAAAATAATCATTTTTATTATTTCTAAAACACAACTTATGTTTCGTTGAGCAGAATTCACAAAATAGCAAAATATTCAAAGCATTCAAAATTTGTCATAAAAGCTACACTCAAAAACTAAATAATGACTTTTTTAGCAATATTTTGTAAAAAACACGATGATCGATAATCCTAACAACCCAAAATACATCGATTTAAGTACCACTTTCATATGCAAAAAAATTGTTTAAATCATAAATAAATAGAAATTGCGTTTATACAAACCGACTAAACCAACTTAATATACTCTTTTTTTTGTTGAAACAGAGTATAATTAGCCACTTATGTGTTCAATTAGCAGTTGTTTATTATTCATAGCGAGCTTATTAGAATAAAATTGTCGCCTTTCGCTTAAAAGGATTGCAATTATTTCGGCACGTGCCTATAAACTTGACATGAGCAATATCCTGTGAGTAAATCACTGTGAGTAAATCACTGTGACTTATAGTGTAATATCGTGTGTCACTGATTGCACATCCAGGGTAACATTAAAAGTCGCAGTACCAATATTATAAACTTTTAATATTTACTTTTATTACACTCAGAAGTTGTTTTGACAAGTTTTGTAATAAGAAAGACCAAAAATTTACAAAATTTGAAAAGATCGACGATTGCGACTGTGTGATAAATAAAAATTGAGAAACAGGTTGTTTTTATACTCTTTTTTAATTTTTTTGAAAAAAAAAGAGTATATTGGGTTTGTGAAATGTCCGTCCGTCCGTCTGTCCGTCCGTATGAACGCAGGTTTTTTCCACAGTTTTGAAGCTAGAGCAACCAAACTTGGTATACATGTTGGTATATACCATAGTAAGACAAAGTGTCAAGATCTCCCCCCTACCCCCACCCCTTCCCCCATAAACCGCAAAAACCTATATATTCCACAGTTTTACAGCTAGAGTAACCAAATTTAACACAAAGGCTGATCTGACAAAAAAAATTTTTGTCACGTATCTGTATCTCCCCCACCCATTTACCTAGAATCACCAAATTTTGCAGGTTGAACTCTATTGTCCTATTAAATAGATTGGATAAAAATATTTTTGCCACACCCACCCCCGCCCTTGCAACCAAACAATGTTTGTTTCTCCCAAACCTGTAGAATAGGCCCAACCAAATTTTAATTGATGGCAAAACTTGAAAGATTTGAGCAGAAATTCAATTACCACGCCCACTGACTCCGCAAAGAGGCGAAAAAAAGAGTATATCGCAGTCGGGTGCATCCGACTGCAACGTTCTTACTTGTTAGAACATACATTCAGAACATACAGTCATCGATATTTGCTGCTGATATTTAAAAGTAGTGGTTACAGTTGTCACTGTCATTATTAATTACAATTAAAATAGCGCTCATCACTGATTTAGACACTCTTGAATATTTGATATCCATAAAAACAGATCAAATTTATTTCAGGCCGGCACGCATTTCTTTATATTCACAATTTAAATCGACCAAAATGTTTTTTTCGGAAATCAACAAAATTTAAAGGCCATGTTAAGATATGACCAAAATGACGAGTTGAATTCGGTTCAGCTTTAAATTTTGGAAATTTTACAAATAACATTTTTTTTAAACACATTGTCATGATATTTTACCAAAACATGAACAACCTCAGAAAAATGTTGGAAATTTTGTGTTGAAATACCGCAGAAAAAGACTTGAAATGGTTTTTTATACTTATTTTATAATTATGTTTAGCTCGAATTTTATTTTCTATAAACCTCCGCAGACAACATTTTGAAGTTCGAAATGATGCCTCATATATCATCAAATTTGTATATCTGTTGTGTTTATAACATTATAACTTTTGTTTATTTATAGTTGCTTACAGGCATGTTCCAACTTTCACTATAAAATCAATTCGGCAGAAATGTTCAAAAAAATTTTGAAACCAAATAAAATTTCAGCTACGAGTGTTGTCCTCCAAGTTTCTTAATATGTAGTTTAATAATTCAGATTTCCATGTTCTTTGCCAATAGGGCCTAATGTATTGAATTTAAAAAAGTGAAATACGAGAAGGCGCCTTGTATAATCTATTAAAACACAAAACAAAATGAATTACACACAGTCTCTGAAAAGAATCCAAGCCGCTTCTAACTTACCTTAAGAACAGCAGCTAAAGTCACGCGAAAATATTTTAGACCTGTGAGTGCAAAAGGTCGCGAATTTAACTCAATGGATAAAGTGATCAACTTCATCAGCTGGATATTATCGTAAGCATTGTCTGAACGATTGATGATCTGCTCCCAGTCACCATTATAGTACATCAGATCCAATTCGTTTGTCTATTGAAATTGCAATGCAAATAAGTTAATAAAACACAAATTATGCAACAACACTAAGAAAATATATATTCCAATAAAAAGAGCAGTACTCTTCAATCCAAATTAAGTTCTTCTGACTTTATTAACTACACGGACTTATCCAATATTTCCAAATTGCATTAAACATAGATGATAGATGGGATATGATATTATATTGGGATACTTTATTATCTTTGTTCTATTTTTGAGTGTACTTACCGTTTGGTAGAGAACAGAGCCAAGATAACCAAATGCCATCAGCTCAAGTAACTTGGCAATTAACCAAACAATATGGACGATGTTATTTTTTGGATCCTGTGCTAAGATATTAATTAATAATAAATAAAATTGAAAGAAAAGACATCTTTACCGTATAACATATAAATCCCAAGGCACAAAGAATTGTGGCACTGAAGCTGAAAGTAAGAAAGATGCGGAATGTGAACTGTTTCTCAACCTCGTTGGCAAAGCTATTGAGAAAAACATTGCGACGTAGTATTTTAATAAGTTCTAGATGATAATTGGCTGCTATATTCTTAGTATCATCCAAAATCAATAAATCTGCAGCAGCTTGACGCAAATCCTTGCCCAGTTCCAGATATCGCACATTCAGATGCATCATAAACTCTCCCAACATGTTAAGTTCACCAAAAAGCATAGTATCAATATAAACACCAACATATAAGTTTAGGAAAATTAATGGTATATAAAAGGGCAGCTTAGTGTTATCAATAAAATACTCTTGTTTGTAGAGCATTTCTCTGCGGTCTTCCAACATGTTTTTGACCGGCTCATAGAAGAAAGCCAACATTGTTGTTATATAGAAGATAGCTATTAGTCGTGGTCCCAGCATTTGTCTTTTAATGCGTTCAAAATTATGCGAATCTGTTTGCTGTGTCGTAAATATTTCCGCATAGAACTTCTGCAATAATCTCTTTAACAGATCCTTGTTCATAGCCAGGTGAAAATTACGTAGCAGCGTCTCCAGTTGCACTAGAGTTACGGGTATTCCAGTGAGAAAACGATCCATATCATTTCGATTAACCCACAAAAAATGTATATCCGCTTCAACCTGCAAGGAATACACCAGAAATCCAAAGACAAGCACACATCGCTCTATATAAAGTTCACTAGTTTTTGGATTATCCTCCATTGGCCAAATCAAAGGATTCATTCGACGATACAAAGCCATTGGCCAGGTCATTTGAACCGGCTCTCCGTTTTTAAGACGCGGCTTGTACCTCATCGCTATAACTGAACAATTTGTGTTTAACAGACAACTGTACTTGCTGAAAGCAAGAGACCTTCTTAAATGCGTTTTATAAATCAGCCATACCATTTGTATATAACTCTTTTAAAATAGAGTTGAATCGTTTGGTTCCGAATAAGCTCAATTGAAAGGCTCATCAAAATGAACGAGTGACTGGTTCAGTAGAGTTGGCTTTTCTAGTTTCTTTTGCAGATATAGTTTAGTAGTTTCTTTCCCTATAAAAGAACAAGTTTTTCTTTTAGTTCCTTTCCAGATAAAATAACTTATCGATTCTTTAGTTTCTTTTCTCAAAAAGAACAAATCGTTTGAATAAGTTTTTGAATCATTTGACAATTTTAAAGTTAAATGTTTAACAAATTTCAACATAAGCAAGACAGGAACTAGTGAAAAAAACGAGATTAAATAATGAAATGTTAAAACGGAAAAGAAAAGGAATAAAATTAACTAAAGGATTTTTAATCGAAGATATAATTTAATAGTTCAATTCATTCGAACTGGAAAACTAGGCTTTTTTAATTTAATCGTCCTCGTAAAAGTATGCTAAATCGTATTCTTTGAAATTTATTCGGTTTCATGAAAGTTTATCTAACGAGCTGAATAAAGAGAACGGTTCAACAAATGCATTACCGAATGAATTTAGTTCACGAGTCAAAAACGAACGACTGCACTTAATCATCAAATTGAACTAAAACTGTCAACTCTATTAATGAGCAGTCGTCTTTTATTTACAGGATTTTAATTAGTACAGACGTTTTGGTCAAGTTGAAATATAATTGCAAACAAATTAACAACTGCTAGTAAATGCCATTTGTATAAAATTCAGACTAAGTTTTTGAATTCGATTTAATTGCACATTTATAATGAGAAATACAACTTTTTCAAATTAGTTATTCCTTTAATATAAAACTTTTTCTACAGTTTGGGTTAATGTCGGTAGGATGTCCGTAAAGTATCGAAAGAAAAACGATGCAATTCGAACAATTTTAAATTACTTTAACTTACTAGATCATATTTTAATCTATATGTCTTTTATTTTCGACTCATATGATACAACCCATATTGTATTTCCATATACTATCAAAAGTTACCCAATCTCAAATACGTTTCATTTAATTCGTACAAAGTTACCAAAGTAACAAGACATCATATTTATTGATCATACAATATTAGAATTATCATAAGTTTAAGCTGCAATCATACTTTTTGTAGTATAAGTAATTTAAAACATCATTTCACTTGGCTTAAATTAATGCATCGAATTTAGAAAAGTAAAGTACGAGACGGCGCCCTGTAAAATCTGTTTGGAAATTAAGTTAATATAATACCGTTCTTAAAGAAATACTTCAGCAAATAACTTACCTTAAGAACAGCAGCCAAGGTAACCCGAAAATATTTCAGACCTGTCAGTGCAAAGGGTCTCGAATTTAACTCGATGGATATCACAATCAACTTCATAAGCCTTATGTTCTCTTTCGAATTATTTGAGCAATAAATAATCTGTTCCCAGTCACCGTTATAGTACATAAGATCCGATTCGTTTGTCTTTAATAAAATGAAAAGAATCAATTTAGTTAGTTTTGCCAAAAAGAATTTAAGCAATAAAAGAAAAGCCAGACGAAAAAAAAGTCTGAAAATGTTGGCTAGTTTTTAAATGTATGATTGATCTTCCTCTTTATATCTTTATACTCTTTGGTTTTGCAAATATATCCCAATTAGAGATAGTTGCATTTCAGCTTTGGGGTTTTGATACATCGTGAAACAAAATTAAAAAAATAAATGTAGATATAACACTAAAAGAGTTTCATTCTGATTAAACCAAATGATTTATTGTTAAGATAAGCACTTACAGTTTGGTATAGAATTGAGCCGAGGTAACCATAACTCATCAGTTCACAAGTTTTGCCCATTAGCCAAATAATATAAACGATATTATTCTTTGGATCCTGTGAAAAGTTTTGAGTCAGATAATTAGGAATCGGAAAGAATCGAGACTGTTACGAATTCGACTTTTGAATAAACTCCACAAAAAATCTATAGCATACTTTTTGGAGCACTATTTCTATCCCAATATTCATTTAATTTCTGTGGAATTATTTCAAAAGTGGAATACGGAACAGGCAAACATACTTACGTTATAACATATAAATCCCAAGGCACATAGCAATATGGCACTGACGCTGAAGGTTAGAAAAATGCGAAACGTAAAGTTCTTTTCAACGTCATCGGCAAAATGTTTGAGTGAAGAATTGCGATTTAGTATTTTGATAAGTTCTCGATTATAACTAGCTGCAATATTGTTATTATCATTCGATTCCAGCAGCTTTGCAGCAGCCAAACGCAAATCTCTGCCTAGTTCCAGATATCGGCCATTTAGATGCATTATAAATTCGCCCAATGTGTTTAGTTCTCCAAATAATATGGATGCGACTAAAGAACCCACCCAGAAATTTGCACAAATCAGCGGTATATAAAATGGCAGCTTGGTGCTATCGAAAAAGTTCTCCTGCTTGTAGAGCAGCTCCCGTCGTCCTGCCATAATGGTTTTGACTGGTTCATAAAGAAAAGTCACCAATGTCGACAAATAAAAGACAGCTATTAAACGCGGTCCCAGCATTTCACGCTTTATGTTGTGAAAACTACTAGAATCTGTTTCCTGCGTCATATAGATATTCGCGTAGAAGTCCTTAAACAACTGCTTCAGTTGAGCCTTGTGCGTAGCCAAATGAAAACTGCGTATTATTACCTCCAGTTGAACTAGGAACACCGGTACTCCATACAGAAACTTATCCATGTCATCCAAATTTACCAAACAGTAATGGAGACCAGATTCAACCTGCTGGAAAATCACAAGAAATCCAAAGACAAGCACACACCTTTCTACATTAACTTCGCTAGATGTTGGATTATCCTTCAGTGGCCAAATCAAAGGATTCATTCGACGATACAAAGCAACTGGCCAAGTTAATTTGGCCAAGTCTCCGTTTCTTAAAAGTGGTTGATACCTCATCGCTATAACTGAATGACTTCAACTCCGAAACACAATTGTACTTGCTGAATGGCGAGCCAGCTTTTATAGTCGCTGGATAACTTAAAAATACATTTTTACGAGGTTAGCTCAAAAAGTTCAGCGTTACGAAATTACATATACATATACACTTGCAGAAACGTTGTTCATATGAAAACTTAATTTTCCACCGATTTGTTCTATGATAGCTATAAGATATAGTCGCACGATTTAGATAAAAGTACACAAGTACACAGCAAAAGTCGGAAGATAGTTTAAGCAAACAAAAACTAATTTTTCTAACGATATTTCGATTTTTATGAAATTTTGTAAACATCTTAAGACAACGCTAAAACTCAGAATTAATAAGTTTGTTCGAGTTATTCAATCAAATATTAATGCTTAATAAGTTTTTTTTGTTGAGTAACCTTTTTAGCAAAATAAGATATAGAGATAAATATGCATTGTCATACCTATCCATCTGCCTTTACCCAGTTCTCTTTCTTTGAAGCTGTTTCTTCACACTGTTTGGGTTATTCCTTCAAAATCTTTAGTTTTTGTGAAGACTTTTTGAAACACCCTCGTCTGAATGTTGTTGTTGATTATTAGTTGTTATTGGTTGTTAATTATTAATGGGATTTTAATATGTTTACAAGGATTGTTTGGAGCCGTCAAATGATAAGAGCCGACCGGGTGTACATTAAGTTAATGTTGCCAATATCTCTTAACTAGAGATGGATGCATTTTGAATTTTTTGAATTCTATTATTTCATTTGTTTTGTCTATTTTACAAATATATTAGAGATGTTTTTGTAATTGGCGTCATATGATTTGTCAAATATTAAACATACTTTCTAATGCGTAATTTAATGAAGTGCTTACCTGTCATTATTAAGGCGGCATAAAATATATTCATTACTTTGGAGTAATATGTTGACGGAGTGTAATATAAATTATAAATTATAGTTCACGATAAATTTGAATCAAATAATCACACCTAATTATACCCAAAAACACTCAACAACTGATAACATCGAATAACACCCAAAACACCCAATTACAGCCATATCAATGCCCTGACACGCAATTTTTTAATTGAAAACATATTTATCACCTAAATTATAAAAACATTAACTAATAAATACATAATTATATTTATAAATGATCAATTAGATTTAGTATTTCAACGTTTATTTGAATATTTTAAAATAATCATTACAAGATACCTGTTGCTTTAAAATAAATAAGTAAACTTATTAAAAACAAGTAAGAATACTCTAGTCGAGTGTGCCCGACTACGAGACTCCCTGCTCCCAATTTGCATTTCAAGCAGTTCAGCGGCAACACAAGCAAGCAGTGCACTTAACTCGTAAGCTGCTTGTCAAACTGTTGTTGCTGCCAGCTGATACGGGCGTAACACAAGCAAGCAGTGCACTTAACTCGTAAACTGCTTGTCAAACTGTTGTTGCTGCCAGCTGAGACGGGCGTAATAGATTCTTCTATAACTTTGGTGCTATTTATCCGATCGTGTTGAAATTTACACATCCGAAAGACATTGATTAAACATGTGTACCAAAAATTAAAGCTTTATCTTTAAAATTGTGGCTGTGGGAGTCTTTTGCGATTTGCGGGTGTGCGGGGGGGTGCATCCGAAATTTGAAATAAACTTGATCTGCGTATGGTATACAGGAACCTGCATGCCAAGTTTGGTGTCTCTAGCTGTTATAGTCTCCGAGATCGACGCGTTCATACAGACGGACAGACAGACAGACGGACAGACAGACAGACGGACAGACAGACGGACATGGCTAGTTCGTCTCGGCTGTTGATCCTGATCAAGAATATATATAGTTTATATAGTCGGAAATGCCTCCTTCTGTCTGTTACACACATTTGCAGTACTTTATAGCTCCCTTTTTCCCATTTTTAATGGGAACAGGGAGTAAAAAATATAAAATATTAGATTACAAAATTGAATTCCTATTTTATTACTATCAAAAAATATAGATTGCTGCCACATCCTTGTTTTGCCACCTCTAATGCATGTAGGTAGCCCTACTGAAGGTACTTGTATTTTTTTTATGGGGGGTTGAGGTACAAAAAAGTTTTTGAATTCAAAATGATATTGATTGCGTGTGGCTAAATTGAAATTATGCACACGTGTGCATAAATAGAAAGTCAATTTCAAACAAAGAATTTGAGAATCATGACATCCCAAAGTCATTTCAATACTCGTATTGTTACCATTGTGCACTGAATGCGGCTCAAAACATTTGAAAATATTAATTACACTCAGGCACGTCTGAATTTCGCTTTTGAAAGCAATTTCATTGAAATATGTCAGGTATACTTTCAGATGCGCATAAAAACTAAATGAACAACGTATAAAACTAAGCAACTTATTGAATTGTTCTCGAAAAAGTATGCTCCATAGTAATTTTCGAAATTGATTTGAACCTGAAATTCAGAACTGGGCTGAAAACTTCAGAATTTCAATCATGGTTCCGCTACGATATGGATTTTCGTTCTGAAAATATCGATAACATATCGGTTGTGCTCGTTTTACAGGTTTGGAAGAAACAAACATTGCTCGATTGCAGGGGCGGGGGTCGGCGTGGCCAAATCATGATCTTGACACTTTGTCTGCCTATGGTATATACTATATACTAACACCAAGTTTGGTTGCTCTAGCTTCAAAACTGTGGAAAAAACTTGCAACCATACAGACAGACGTACAGACGGACATTTCATAAACCCAATATACTCTTTTTCTTTTTTTTCAAAAAAATTAAAAAAGAGTCTAAAAAAACACTGTTTTTTGTTTTCAAAATCATAGATTTTATTCATTTTAGCGTTTTTCTCATGTTTTCATGTCGACAATTAATTACAATACAATTTACGATTAAATGACATTTTCCATTTTCTCATTTTATTGTGTATCTAATATTTGTTAGCATTTTGATAATCTGTCTGGATTACTTATCATATAATCATGTTTTACCCTTTTTGCTTCTAGTACTTGACTTTTACATTAATTTCGTAATTAAATTTATATTATGAGTTGTTTTTTGTTCAAATGCTTTTAAATAAACTATTGAACCGTTTTTTTTTGTGTGAGAATGTTTTGTGTTTTTGGTTGATAATGAAATACAAGATACTACACTTATTTATATCAGAGCTCCTTGAATATACCTAATTTCGATAGCTGATTTTTCAAAACTGCTGCTGGAAATCGAAATGATTGATCGTTTTTTTTTTTTTTTTGCCTAGCTTTCAATATGTTTAATAATAATTATAATAATATACATACATCTATAATAAATGTCAGTTTGTTTTTTTTTTTTTTTTGGTTTTCATTTTCTTTTGAATTTAAGGTTATGGCTAACCCAGCTGAAATTACTTGGTGTTGTTTCTTATATAATTGTTATTGTTCTTGTTCTTAATGTTCTTGTTGTTTGGTGTGATTTGCGCGTGCGTTATACGATTTATTTTTAAATAAGTTATTATTTAGTTATCATGATGAACTTTATCGTGTTTTTTTGTTTTTTTTTTTGTATCTCATATCACTGTTGGTGGTTTGTTAATGTTCATATATATCGCATATACTCGATTTAGTGTTAGTTAGATCAAAAATTCTATACATTTAATTTTACAAAATTGTTCAAAAGTTCTTTTACTTTCTTTTAACTTTTAAATTTGTTACGTTTTCTATATCGCTTAAGGCGTATGGACTTGTCATACATTTACCATTATTATTATTATTATTATTATTATTATATAGTTTAGTTTTCTTTTATAGTTATTATCATATTAGTTAGTTTGCTAATAAATGGTTAGCTGTATTTCTTATTTTGTTTTGTTGCTAGAAGGAAAATCACACAAGGTTATTTCGAATATTTTTTGTTTCTATTTACACTCAGTTTAATTTCTTATATTTTTTTTTTTGACTATTCATTTTGTGCAGCTAACGAACTCAAGAGTCCAGCACGGTTTTTGGACTCTATCCTAGGGTACCGTTAAGTTCCATAGTTTTTGTTGTCGTTTCTTTAAAAGTACTCATATTTGGTCAAGTTACAAGGCGTGTGCTTTTAAAGTCAAATTAAAGTAATCGCAGAGCTTGAAAGTCCTTTAACTAATTCTGCGATTTTGCGATAATCTCAAAACTTTATTTCAATTATAAATTTAAAGCATATAGTTATCAAATTAGATATTTGACTCTACACTTGGTGACCCCGACGCTTTTATTATAAAATCAATTGAATGTAAAGTTGAAAAACGAAAATTTAAAAGCAAATATTGTAAGCATAAGACTTCGTTAATATAACACCTGTTGACCCCGACGATGATTATAATATCAGCTCAAAACACAACAATATAAAAGTATAGTTAGCAAAAACGATCCGTTTTTTTCCAGATTTTGATGACCCTGTGACGTGATGTTTGCAAAACAATACGTTAAATAGCTCAATTCAACTTAAAAAGAAATATTATAACAAAAATTTTGGTAGCGAAAAACTGAATGAAAAAGTTTTTTGCAGACTTTGGTGACCCCGTGACGTGATGTATGCAAAACAATATGTTAAAAAGCACAAATTCAACTTAAAAACAAAAAATTAAAACAATTTGTAAGAAATATCACGTAATGCATTTTTATTTAACTTTCCGATATCAATTTTTTTTTGTTAATTTTACTTGCCTGCGTTCAAAACATAATGTTTGTTATATATTTATATTCATGATTTTAATGCTATATAAACGGCATATCGGCGCGTTACATAATTATTACGTGTTTCATAAGGTAAACTTTTTATTTTTATGTTTAGATTTTTTTTTTTTGTTGTATTTTTGCACGTTTTTTATTCCTGGTTTTTCTACCCATACTCAATTAATCTTGACTTGCACAATTAGAAATTATCATTTTCTTTTTAGCATTTGTGTGTTTTTGTTTTGTTTTATTTTTTATATGGTTTGGTATTACTTATAAACAAATTTCATATTATAGCTACAATTTATTAGCTAGCGTTATATAATTTTAATGCGTGCTCGCAGCTGACGCCCCTTAACGACTTTACAAACTAATTGAAAATTATATATATATATCGTAGTATGTATAATGCAAAGTACATTGTTATGTGTGTGTGTTTGTTTATAATTATGTTATGTAATTTGTTGTTTGTTTTAGTTATTAGTTACATGAGTTTTGTTTTATATTATTACATATTATATTGAGAAATACGCAGAAACAAGTTTTTTGCAAAATATAATAATGAACACATACATACATAATATGCCAAGAAAAAAAAACCAAAATGAATGCAAATTAAGCTTGATAACAGATTTACGAACTCTTTTCTTTTATGTTCTTATTCTTTTTAACATTGAGGCCAATTACAAAGAACATTGCTTAAAGCTAAAGGGTGTAGGAGAGTTTTTTTTTTTTGGGGGGGGGGGGGTCATTTTCTACACTGCATTCAAAATGTATTTCTTGCCTTTGAAAAATGAATTTTACACTTAAATTTAAATGTGTGTGTGTGTTGTGTTTTTGGGAGTTTCTCAATTGATTTTGTTGGTGCACAAAACGTTGTTGTTTAATGTCTGTTTATGTTTTTTAATGTTTATCGTTAGTTTATATATGCATTGTATTTTGTTGTATTTTGTATTAATGCTAAGTATCTAGACTAAAAGTTAGGGACACTGGCGCGCAATGTGTCCTTTGTGGTTTTTGTTTTGTTTTATCTTTACACTCAAGCTTATAACTTAGATTCAAGTATGTTTATAATTAATATTTAAATATTAATTTATATATGCCCTTCATTTAATATAAATTTGCCCTTTGTTCAGTAGTTTGAATTGATAAGTTTCTGTTGATTTTGTTGTTCTTTCTAAACTCATTTAAACAAAATGCATGTAACCAAAAAAAAATGTACTGTTGTTCATGTTTTTTTTTTTTTTTTGTGATTGCTTAGCAAGTTAAATGCAAAACACACGGAAGAGATAGTTAAAGAGAGTTGTTTCTTCTCTCTCTCTCTCTATTTTCTCTCTTTTAAGAGAGCAACTCCTGTCCTTGATCAAACGCTCTTCCACTATCTGCTTTTGGAACTTAGGTTTAACGTTATCTTGCTTTTCGATTTGCGGCTTTCTTTAAATATAGTGCATAGTATTTCTTGTTTGCCGCCGACTTGCAATTGTTTAACAACTAAAATTATAAGTTAAATTAAGATTATGTTAATATTTAAACTTTGCTCTTTTCTAACACATATCATCAGAAGCAACAAAGGCGAACGCAAATATATATATATATATACATATCAGGCCTGTTCCGGTTTCCACTTTCGATAAGTTATTGCAAAATAACGTTGTGCGTAAATGTTCCCATTTTCGCTTTTGATAACGATTTTGCGTATTAAATTATGTTGTCATTAATATAGAGTTCAATTCCCTAGGAAATTTTGAACTTTTGAAGTGCTTTAAATTTCACAAAATGTTGTCAAACGCGGCATTTTCTTAAGTGTTACCATTTTCACTTGCGAATTGAATTCACTTGTTTGAGGATAGAATTAAGTTGTCCATAATATGGGATTCAATTCACCAGTGAAATTTTGAACATTTAAAGAACTTTCAATTTCGCAAAATATTACCAAACTTGAAATTGCTTTGAGTGTTCCCACCTTAACTTTTGCTAGTAATTTGCGAATTGAATCCACTTGCAGTTGTTTAAGGATTGAATTAGGATTCAATAGTGAAATTTTGAATGCCGCAAAATGTTGCCAAAAGCGGAAACCGGAACAGGTTTGTATAAATATATATATATATATAAAAAAAAAACAAAAATATACAAAATGATAAAGCGCAGCTGTTCGCTTGTGTATGTGTGTGTGTGTGTGTGTGTGTTTTGAAAACTTTACATAAGAGTGTATTATGTATGCATATGCATATACATTAAAGTTGCATATGTATATATAAATATACATATATATATGCCTATATATATAGATCGTAATATACTAAATGTGTATGTGTATTTCTGGCTAGCTGCTGCTGCTGCTGCTTGTTGCTGCAATTGCTGCTCCTGTTGTTGCAGCTGTTGCTCTTGTTGTTGGTGTGTGTACATTGTATTCTAAACAAGAAAATATTATTTAGCATTTCGTACATCTGCAACACCAACACCGCCAGCCTGCAAGCCGCCACCCTGACGCATACGTATTGATGGACGCCGCTCGGGCGTATCGTAGGGCTGTCTCGATGAATTTGTGGCCGCCATTGAGTCATCCATGTTGAGTCCACCGTTGCCAATAAGTTGCGCGGCGCCACCATTGCCACTGCCCAGCATGGCCAACGTTTGTCCACCTGCCACCAATTGCTGTGTGCTGCCGCCGGCTGTGGCCATTGTTGTATTAACCTTATGTTGCTGTTGTTGATGTGAGGCGGCTGCAGCAGCGGCAACAGCTGCCGCATTGGCAGCAGCAGCATCCTGTCCTTGGCCGGCTGCATCGGTGCCATCCTGGGCCTGTTGTATGGCTTGTGGATTGCGTGGTCCGCCAAATTTCAATAGATTCCAATCGAAGACATAATCATAGGTAAAGCCCAGGCGATGGAATAGATTGCGAAATAGTTTACGCAAGTGGCAGTAATCGGGTCGCTGATCAAAGTGCATCTGCCGGCAGAAGTTCAAATAATTGACAAATTCGCTGGGGAAACCCTTGCATAAGACGACTATCGATGTGGATAGTTTCTTTTCCGATATGCGTTCATATTTTTGTCGCTTATTGGCGGCTTTCAAGCCCTGCCAGGGTAATGCACCCAAATTGAAATACATTAGCACATAGCCAAGGGACTCAAGATCGTCGCGTCGCGATTGCTCAATGCCCAAATGTGTATTGATTGAGGCGTAGCGTGCGGTGCCCGTTAGATTTTTATTTTCCCGATATGGTATGTGCTTTAGGGAGCGTGCATCTCGAAACTTTTTGGCCAGTCCAAAGTCAATTATATAGACGAGATTACCCTTTTTGCCCAGGCCCATCAAAAAGTTATCGGGCTTAATGTCACGATGTATAAAATCACGTGAATGTATATAGTCAATTCGTGATATCATTTGATCGGCGAGCAGCAAAACCGTTTTTAACGAAAATCGTCTCGAACAAAAATTAAATAGATCCTCCAGCGATGGTCCAAGCAGCTCCATAACCATCACATTATAATCTCCCTCGCTGCCGCACCAAATAATCCTAGGTATACCAATGCCGCCCTGCATTGTCTTATAAAATTTGGATTCAATATGCAACTGTGGATGTTTGGTGCGTATGCATTCCAATTTGATGGCAACCTCTTCGCCCGTATTGATCGTTGTGCCCAGATAGATGTCGCCAAAGGAGCCGGAACCAATCTTGCGGCCCAAACGATATTTGTTACCAACGCGCAGCTCCATTTTTGTGTTTATTTTGTTTTTAAGTGTGTGTGTGGTTTGGGGAGGGGAGGTGGTGTGCGTCTGTATCTGGCGACGTTGCCTGTAAAAAGTATTTTTATTATAATTTCATATAATATATATATATATATTAAATAAAAACCTTTGCGCTCTCCTTTCGTCTGTTTCTCTCTGCTCTTTCTTCTTATCTGCAGTTTTATATATCTTCTTCTTCTTCTACTCGATTTCAAGGCGCTTTTTGCTCAGGCGTTGTCGGCGCTTCGTGCCAGTCGCGGGAGCTGCGGCTGCTGCAATAATAATAATAATAATAAACTATGTATTAGCAATTTGTACTGTTGATTAGGCGAATGTTGCAATTATTTAAGGCGCTCAACAAACAGACACACAAACACAAGCTCGCAAATTACAAAGCATGCATAATATACAATTTGACAACTGGTAACTCGATGCCAACCACCTTTAATTATTACACCATGCATATGCCATACTAAGCTTACAATGGTAAATACACACACGTACTTTTTACAATTTTTATGTTTTGTTGTTTTTGTTGCCATGTACAAAATTTGTTTACTTGTTTTTTTTTTTTTAGAGTGGGGAATGGGGTTGTACAAAAGGAATCGATATCTCAATATAAACCAAATTTGAAATTGGAAATTTGGATGATTTGCTTTTTGGGTTGCTACGATTATCGATACTGATTACAAAAAGTTGAAAAAAACAAGTGGTTTTTGTTTTTAGTCAAAATATATTTAAATCAAATATTTATGTTTTTGCGTGTTTTAAAATCAAGTATTTAATTAACTTTTTGTTTTAGTTAATTTATCGTTGTTTGAAATGATAAATGAGTAAATGTTATCGCAATTATTAATGATTTCACGATTTATGTGAATATATCGAAAATTTCCATTTGAATTAACTAAAAAACTAGCCGATTATTTCCAAAATAATCATTAAATTGAACCAATTTCAGAACTGCTGCAATTTTATACAAAATTAGTGATGGCACAATGAAACGAAAAGTGTCTTTAAAAAAAATAGGTTATTTTCTCATAATTAACGATTTTAATGTATTAAAAATTCCTAGAATAGAATAGAATAATCGATTAACAGATTATTTAATGAAAATTAATAATTGATTTCTTTAATCAATTGGATGATTCATCTGAACACGGTTTTTTTTTCTCATCACTAAACGGAGCACTAAAACATATTGAAATGCTTTTATCGATAAGGAATCGAGAGTTATCGATTCGAGTGCAGCTGTAAATCTCTGCTAAAAGCTGATAGCGCACTTGTGAATCTGAGCGATATGCTAAGTAAAAGATAAATGATAGATAGATAAGAACGCAAAAAGTAATGTCGCTAATTTATGACAACAACAACAACAAGATAATCAATTGTTATTACAAAACGCTGCAGTTCTCAGTTCATTTTAACATATTGAAAGCCCTTCTCACGCCTCACCTGATGTGTTGTGCTTACTTGCATCGATTTTTATCTCAATGCTTACGGCGTCAATACTGCGTAAATACTAGCTAAAAATAAAAATAACGAATAAAGACATGACGACATTAGCATTAAGCGATGAATCAGCTTTAAAGCGTTGCAAGGCGGCAAAAGAAAGATACAAAAAGAGCCTAACAATAACCTGATAGCATGGTGTAATAATACAGGGTGGTTAACAGTTACCAGTTGAATAGAATCGACGTGCTGGGCTTGTAATTCGTGCACTTTATATGGATTTGGAGGATTGAATAATCAATTTTTTAACGACATTATAATATTTCCCTAGGAAATATATCAATGTCTATCGATATATTGACACTTTTAAAAGATGAATTAATGACATACATATATCAAAAATTCTCAGATTCAAAATCAAACGATATTATGTTAATTGTTTATAGTACGTAATAACAAGTTAGAAAGATTTTCACAAATAACTTATTGTTCAAATTCATTATTTTTTTTTATTTAATCTACAAATGTTTAATTTACTTGATTCTCAATCCTCAAAATATCGATATTAAATCTAATATGAGTGACATTGTATGCGATATGTATCATCAATTATAATTTTGACATCTCTATGAACGCCGCGTTAGCAACAACAACAAAACAGTTAAGCTTTGACAATTGGTAACTTCAAAATGTTCACCTTATCAAGTTACAACATGTTGTTGGTGGCAGAGCTATAATAATGCGTCAATAAAGGTATTTGTGTCTATGCAGATGTGTGTGTGCGTGTGTGTGTGTATGTGTAGGTAAACAATTAAAGATGAACAGAGTCAGAAGAAAAGAAGTAACAACAACAAAATGTCATTTAAATGACACTTTCTGTGGTGAAAAGCACAACAACAAAATGGAGTCTCGCCCCAGCAAGCAGACAAATCTCAAAGCTGTTAGGCAAATGGCGCACAGCAACAACAATAATAATAAAAACAACAACAACAACAAAAACAGAAGTTTTCACTTGCGCGCTCCCGAAATAAATGACAAAATGTTGCTGAATATGTTTATTGTTGTTGCTTTTGCTTTCTTCAAACAGAAGACAATTATTAATGTAGCTATTATTATTATGATGGCTGCTGTTGCTGTTGTTGCACTTTGCTACATTTTGCCTGTTTCTCTCTATTTGACTGCGCTTTCTTTTGACGCACACGCACGTACAACAACAAAATACATACATTTATCTACTCATACATACATATATCCACTCATGCATACATATGTATGTATGCGTGTATGACCTATGAAGCTGTGGCCAATTCTAACCTCAAAACTGGTCAAGCTTTATAAATATGTTTGTATGTAATTGTTGTTTGCTTTCTTCGCTTGTGCTGATTTATTATCACTTTGCTCTTGTCTCGCTATCGTCAGTTTCGTTAACCAAAAAGCAACAACCACACACACAAAAAAAAAAACAAAGTAACGTTTACCGTATGTTTTTTTTGCTGCCACTCTGAGTGCACGTTCTAGTTTTGTTTGAATCTCCGCCGTTTTGGCAGGTGCGCAAGTGAGACAGTGTCACTCTCTTAGTAACATACATACATACATATATGTGTGTGTATGTGTGGGTGTTTGTGCTGTGCGCTGTGTGAGAGCAACAGCTGATCGTGGTGGGAGCGCATTTGACGGCTTCTTATTGTCTGTTGTTCCTTTTCTAGCTCCTTTTAAATATGTTTACATGCATACACATGTATTTATATTCACGTGGCATATGCAAATTTTAACCGTTGCCTTTTTACAATTGCAAAAAGCAGCGCGGTCACGTTGCGTTGGCGGGCGCCGAAAAAAACGATTTCCGCAAAACGCACGCGTCAAACAAAGAAAGCAGACAACAACAACAACGAAAACAAGAGAGCAGAAAAAAACAAGAAGCAACCAAAAACAGCAGAATAAACGTCATCAGCAAAGAATAGCTAATAAACTAATCTAAGCAATTAATATTGAAGTCAGCGTCAACGTCAGCGTCGCTGCTGCAGTCAATGGCCTCGCTGTCGAGGACGAGGCGACCTAACATTAAACTGCATTCGCTTTGTTTTTGTTTTGTGTTTCTTTTCTTTTTTTTTTAGTTTAGTTTTTCAACCCGAGTTGATATAACGGCTGTCTGGCTCTAGTCTGTGTATGGTGAGGTGAAGTGAGGTGAGGAGAGTTTCGTACCTTGGCGGGTTTGGGAGTCACTGCGTTTGGCTGCCAGGCTGCTCCGCTGCTGCTGCTGGCGTCGCTGCTGCTGCTTGCACTTGACTTCAGCTGAAACATATTTTTATTTTTATTTAATTTATTTTTTGTTTGTTTCAATACACAGCGTTTAATTGGATTTCAATTTCACAACAGCAACAACAAAATGACGAAAACAACGTCATACAGCAAGAAAACAACGGGAATACAAAAATTATTTCAAATATTTCTTCTTTGTTTTTGTTGCTGGGCGGGGGACGAGGGGGGTAATTCACACATACAAAACGCACACATACACTAACATTTACGCAATATTGAAACAAGCCGTTAATGAATTAGTTAAAACCTTAAGCCCAGTGCCATTTTGGCCATTTGGCAATTATGTATTGTTAAATATATTTTTTCTTTTTTTTACTTTTCGTTTTTTAACTTATTTTTTCTGCGTCGCGCTTTGTTTGAGGCGTACTAACGCTTATACAAATACTAATCTTTGTATTTGCGTTAGCTTTAACCGCCAAAAAAACACACAAATATATGTTTCAAATTGTTACAAGATATTGTTCGAGTCGAGAAACTAAAACGGAGACGACGACGACGACGACATAAAAAAATAAAATACAAGCGAGTCGTTTGCCCTGGCACTCATACATTGACACACACATATACACAATGCTAGTGCTATGGTTGTCCCGCTTGCACTTGTGTTGCTTTTACAGCGAGCACGTTGCTAGCCTGACTGTTTCAGCGTTTTCACACACCAACACAAACAAAGCGCCAGAGACAATACGAATACGAATATATGACGACGAAGCACACATAAAGCGAGACGAGAAAAAACGTAGCCACCACTGGCCAAAGTAGTCTCTTTTTTGGCTTTTGTTACGCACAAATTTTCACATTTTAGCACACGCACGTAGCATAATTGTAGCCATTCATCATTCCACTTACATTTAGCTCTTCAATTTTGTTGTATTGCTTGGCAATTTCACACAAATTGTTGAATTTCTTTTATAAATTATTTGCTAGAATAAATCTTTGTGAACACAACAACACCAACAACAGGCTCGACCAGAAGTTCCGTTGGAGAACCAGTTGAACGCTTGTGGAACTATTGGTTCAGTGCAAGTGATCTGGTTGTTGAACTACTTCGTTTACACGATGCAGTTTAAGAGTGCGCTTAACTAATTTTAAATGCTTTGTTCTTGGCCGAGAAGCGCAGTTTTATATATATGGAATTAAAACAATGTTTTTCAATTCTGTCAACATTTAGTTTTGATATTTATTTTTAGTATAATCTTGTTTCTGTGAATCACTTCAAAAAGCCAAGACGTCAATATGGAGAATAGATTAAGTTGCATACATTTCTTCCCGACAAACGAAGAATCTGATATTTTTATGCAAATAACTCAACTTGTCCATGTTTATTACATAAATATTCATTAATAATACGTATTGTAATCAATAAATGCATATGAAATAATTGCATTTTTTCTTCTGTTCAGCAAATTAGTCGACCCTGGTTAACAAATTGTGGCGGTCGGTCGACTGTAAATGTATGTACATATATCGAAAAGCAGTACATTCGTAGCAGCCAGCCTTCAAACGTTATCATCATCCAAGACACAAACCAAATGTTGTATTATTTTTCAGCTATTCAATTTTTTAAAGCATATTTCGAAATTGTATGCTTCTGAGGCAGCTTTTTATATAAAAAATATAAGTTTTGAAAAGGAAATTTAATGTTTTAATTTTGATTTTTGTCAAAAACTTAAAAGTCGCTTCACTTATCGCTTTAACCGGTCTGTTTGTGAGCGCATGTCGCATTTTTCCCTAAACTTTCTCAACAATTTTAACCATTAAAGTTATTTTCTATCGAACTGCATCAAAGAACAATTATTCGACAGGAATTCAAGCAAGAAAATGATCAACGGTGTTTTTTCCTTGAATGTTCTGCCAAAATTTGAGAAGCGAAGAGGAGCTCAAGTCAAAAAGATGATCAGATTCAACGGCATAAGACGTCATATATGAAGAAATGCACAAACGGCTAGGAGATCCCACAAAACAAGTTGCATTTAAAGGATATATAACTTAAATAAGTATAAAAAGTATATATAACAACATATGAAGCTTAAGAAGAAACAGAACAGCTCGAATATACTATGTATATAAACACTACAGTTATATATAAAAATGAAAGTCGATTTATTGAAACAAAACAAATCCATCAGTTTTAGTTACGGCTCTCTCCCGTTCTTCAAGCAGGAAACAGGGAATGAAGTGAATACTAATTTGCAGAAATAAAATGGTCTTCGATCACGTTATCCCATTTTTGGTTCATTCTCAAATCTACAGAAATCAATTGAAATCTTTAATATTGTCATATACATCTTTGCTGTATATTTGTACATACCATTCTTCCTGTATGTGTTGATAGAAGTTCGATGCCAAAATTCGAATTTCCAAATCTGGAGAGTATGCATATCAGAAATTAAAATTAGAAAATTAGAAAATTTTAAATAAAATTATAATAAGAAGACTTTCTATATATCGTAGTCATCCAGCTAGTGTGCTAGACAAATGAGAACTGACTAAATAAAGTTTCGGAAAACAGGCTTGAGTTAGTTTTGAAAGGTTACTCTGATTGAAAAGAAAAGATGTTGTCAAACAACAAACATTTAGTCTAATTAGTCAATCAAATTTAAAAACATTTTGATGAGGATGAACACGGCCAATACAGGTTATATTTAAGCTGGGGAGCCTGAACATTATTAATTGAATTTCAATTGAAATAACAATACAAATAGCTATTACAAGCAACAAGATCCATAAAATGCGTTCACTTTGTACAGCATGATTTGTTAATTAACGAATCCACGCCCTGCCGCTGTCTGATTGGCTAAGAAAAAGACAAAGCAAAGCAACGAGAGCTAAAAAAAACAACAACAACAAGCATAAAACGGTTGCGATCTGCGCTAAATTACATGAACACACTTGCACAGTTACACACATACACACACACACACACACACACTGAGTCAGTCACACTGATGCAATTAGCGATCGGCGAATCGCAGCACGAGCCGATGGTCAAACGAGCGTCAAACACGAACACGACAAACAGGTGAGCGAGAAGCAAAAACAATAAAACAAAATGCCCGAGCAGTGAATGCTTTTGTTTTTGTTTTTGTTGTCGCTTACGTTTTCGTTTTGATTGTAGTAGTTGTTGTTGCTCTGTGCATGCAAAATGAGCTGCGCCAAAGCGAGATGGCTAGATCGAGAAGTATTTCCTGACTCTTGCTAAATATTTCCGCAACACATGTCGCACGGCTGGGGCTGACTTAAAGCTGGTGTGGGAGTGAGAGAGGTAGGGGGCTTGAGTGGTGCTGGAAGGGGCGAAGAGCGCAGAATTTCTAACATCGATGAAGCAAGCTCAGCGTCGTTGTCGACGTCGCACAGTGGTCAGATTCTAATTAAAAATGATTTTTACTTAGTATAGAGTTTTAATTGAAAGACAATTTTTTGTGGATATTGTAGATGTTTTTTATTGCTTTACTGATAGAATTACCAGCAGTTGGATGTTCCCGATAGCAATATACTCTGTTTGAAGTTTTTTTTTAAATTTAAATTTCGAGCGATTTAAATTTTTCGTAATTTTTTTTGGTACCTTACAAAACATTTTCTTTATTTATAAATGTAAAAAAATTTACAAACTTTAATTTTTAAATATTAACGAGCATATCGTCAAATAGAAATTAAAAAAAAAACACACACACAAAACTGATTTCATGTTAAAATGTAATTTTTAAAATAATTTTTCTTAAGAAAATGTTTGGAAGCTTGAAAATTCCAAAATTATTTCGTGAAATTGCTAAAAATGATTTTACTTTAATATTAATGTCTAATTTTTGTAAGGTTTATCTCAGAATAAATGAGGAAAATGTATTATAAAGTGTAAATTAAATGAAAAATATTTTACTCTAATTCAGAAGCTTTCAATCCATTTAAAACGACAATTTTAATATCTGCAAAATTTTATTTTTTAAAGATTCTAATTCCCGATTTTGATCGCTGCCATATTAATAATATTTGCACACTGTGCGTCAACGTCGCCGTCGCCGGCAGCGAACTCGCCATTTGGTTTCGTTTAGTGGCGAGCAGCAGCAGCAGCAGCAGCTCTGCCGCTGTTAACCCCTGCCCCCTGCGCAACCGTTTTGGCGGCGGCTTAGATCAAATAATTTGATTTCATGCCAAGTCGCAAATTGTCAAGCGGTCGACGCATCCGCTGCTTCTGTCGCCGCTGCTGCTGCATTTTTCCGCGACCTTTCGACGCTGCTCCAGTTTGATTATGAAACCAAAGCAAACAAAAAAGGATGAAAAAAAGCATGCATAAAAAATAAAATCAGCAAAAAACAATTTTCATTTGGCTTTTGGCTTTTTTTTTCTATAAAACGCAAAAATATTTTTAATTAATTCAATGTTGATTTTTTTATTTTTTATTTGCATATTTTTGCATTGCGCGTTTTGTTTATCAACAAGGCGTCTTTTGAAGTTTTGCCGTCAAGAAAACTGAAGGGGCAAGGGGGTGTTGAAGGGGCAGAGGTCGCGGTGCAACTTGTTAGATGCTGCCATTAAATTGCTAGACACGATTCAATTTTCCAATGCTGCTGCTGCTGCAGTTCACCGAACTGAGCAGTGCGAAGGGGGGGATGGGGGAAACGAGGGTGGGAGTTTCTTGAAGTATCGAGCATAATTTCCATTTTGATGTTTTTTATGACACTTCAGTTTTGTTTTTATTTTTGTAATTCTTGTATTTTTATACTCTTGCAAAGGGAATTCTAATTTTATCACGAAATGTGTTACACATTAGAAAACTTCGTATTGGACTCCAGAAAGTAAGTATGTCAACATCGATAGTTTCCAATTTCAAATATGCTTTTTATCACTGTGGACGGCAGTTCAATCTAGTGACGAAGGGTGAGAAAGGCGACTTGCAATATATACAAGAAAAAAGAAAGCAGTCGTATACGATTTTACGATTAGAGCGAGTACAGATCGAAAGGTATTACCTTAACTGAAAAAAGCATATTATGCCACCTGGTTCATTAAAGTAAGTCAATGGGTAAGAAAAAATTAAAAAGCTGGGAGATGGGAACTTTTGGTAAAATTTTTGAATGCAGAGTTATTCTTCACTAAAATTCTCGTCAAATAACACAAGTGCAAATCCGACAACTTGCTTAAAATTTCAAAAAAATGTCATTTTTAGTGGCCTTCCCAAATTGAGAGGGTAAGTCAACTTGTTCATCTGTTTGTTTGAATCAAAGCGTTGGGATAGCTTTCCGAAATTTTCTGTAAATGTGTCCTATTATAAGCCAATAAATGTTTGTTCGAACACTTTTCTAAAAACCCGTTAGTTTAGCGGGAAAACGCTAAAAACCGCACAAATTCAAGCCGAAGAATACGCAAACTCTTTTTGTACATATTATTGAAAAGTTAGTTTAGTTACTTTTTAACCTCAAATTCGGTATACTGCAAAATGTTTTTCATAGGTACAAAGAAACTAAAGCTTTCGTCACTAGACTTTTACCTCGAGTAGAGATGTTTTTGTTTTGAAAAGTATTTTGTTTTTAAGTACATTTTATATGGAAATATGGTAGTTTACCTATCGCATATCTTGCAACCAATTTGGGATTCGGTAAACTTTTTAAATAACTGTTTTGTTTCGTCAAACTAGTATTTTTTGTAGAATCTCTGCAAGGGTATTAAGTTATCGGCACATCGAAGATAGTTTTTGATTCTTGTTTTTTTTTTGTATATTGTTTTTATCACATAAAACACTCATCTTGGTTTGCTGGATTGTATCTAGTAGGTATTTATGATTTCGTTTATGCATTTTTGTGTTTTATTGTTTAAATTTGTTGGTCATTTCGGCATTGTTGTGTTTTGTTTTTTATACGTTCGCCGGCAGCGTTTGAGTTAAAAGTTAATTAAGTTGTTAAAATTATAAAGTTGTAAAAATCAACAAGCGGTAGAAAAGTAAGAAGAAGACCTTTACAAATGCCGGGTAAAAGTCACATTTGTGTTTTCCAATTACATCCAGTTGAAACCAGCTAAAAATGAAAAGCAATACAAAACACAAAACCAAAGCATCGATATTTTTTTATGGCCCCTGAAATGAATAGCATCTAGTTTTGATGGAGTTTTTCTTAACGTTTTTAATATTTCTTTGTTTTTATGATGCCTTATTCTATGACCGAGTTTAAGAGACTAATGTCAGTTGGAACTGATGAAGCGTGTCTACAAAAACTTTCGGGGGTGAATATTTAAAAAAGAATGCAGCATAGGTTATATGATACTCAAAAGCAAACTAATTAAAAAAAAAACTTAACAAAACTACGTAAAATCAAATGGAAACAGAATTTGTAATATCTTTACAATTAGTTAAAAATTTAGAATTCAAAATGAATGTCGAAAGGATTTGTCTCAAATTTATTGACAAATTTATTTTGTTACAATTTTGACCATTTGTTAGATTTTTTAAATAAAACATCTTATTAATAAAGCAAACATTTTTATGCGGATTCATGCATAATAGTTACATTTGAATGTGCATTTCATGATTACTTATGCGTACATTATGACAATTTTATGCATAAATTAATCCTTAATTCGAAATTTCCTGATTAGTTATTCTAGGTACGATTTTATGCATAATTTGTGCATAAATCATGACTATAAAGCATGAATTCAGCATAGAGAAATTGGGATGCTGCAACTTTTGATAATATTTTAAATGAAATTCAAATATTATTTTCAAATATTTGATATATCTTTCTACGCTGCCTCCACCTCTCTTTCATTTCTCTCTATTCGTGCACATTAGCTACTAGTCTTTAAACGTTCGTTCAACCTTTTAGCACGCCCATTCAGATCGAATCCTTATTAACTAAAGATTCCGATCTTATCAAACAGCTGCAACAAGTGGCTGCAACCAGGTCTGCCAGTTTCAGATTCAGATTCAGTTTTCACCCTCGTACCTTGGGTAGAGGTGTCATAAATCCACATGTGGTTGTAAAGTGTTACTAATTTCTTTTGCTGTTTTCATTTCTCTCTCTCTCTCTTTCACTCACTCTCTTGCTCTGTATCTGTCTTTCGTTGTGCCCCCTTTAGCGCCTGTTGCTGTTGTTGCCCCAAAACTAATTTCACATGAACATGTTAATGTTTACACGCGTACCGCGATTTTAATGTGCTGAGACCTCGCCCCCAACTTCGCCCCCGCGCTGCTCGTCAGTTAGCCCCAGTTCCAGTTTCAGTTCCAGATAGAAAGACAGCCAACCAACGGCGTCTTGAAGCTTATCTTGACGATCGTTTTGAGCGATCCGAGCGAACCGAGCGATCCACAAAAACGATCCCATTCCCCAAAGATCAGTCGCTGTTTGCTTGTCAGCCGCGTCGCGTCGAATTCCGACAGCTGTTTTGTGTGGGTGTTTTAGTATTTCTCGGGATCGTGCATCTATATCTTTAACTAAGACAACAATAACAACAGCAACAACAACTACAACTGTTTTAAAAGCCGCAGCCATTGCTGTTTAGACTAAGCCAATTGTGTTTAACATAAAAGTAAAAATTTAAAATAAAAATTGTAATAACAAAATGAGCGACAATTTGAATGCAGAGCGAGCCAAGCCCGTGGAGACTTTGGTCTTGGCCAACTATGCCTTAAAGGCGGAACAAAAGCGCGCTGCCGGCCAAGGTGGCCGCAAGGAGGATGAGCGTATTACAAGTGCTGTAATGAAGGTCCTTGAAGGATATGACTGGAATCTGGTGCAGGCATCCGCCAAGTAAGTGAAAATAATACAACGAATTGTCAGCTAAAATTTAGTGGATTCTATTAGCCATGCTACTGTTTTCACTTGAGTTTTGTGCTTTACGATTTGAAAACAAATTTTGAGATTTCATTTTATATATATTTGTTCTTTCATAATATATGTTTTGAGAATGCCTTGGGGTCCTTTAGTTTATTATTTAAGCTCTTGAATTAAAGTTCGAAAACAATTCAAAATCAAATAATTCGTTTTTCCACCAAAGTGTTATATAACATTTTCAAATTTATAGGTATATTATAGCTATTTGCATCGAAGAAGCCAGTCCTTCTCAACTTCGACTGAACCGTCGATTTACCAACCTTAACGATATATTTTTTACGCTGATAAACTGGCGATAAACTTGTTTCGTTTTCTCAAGTTTCGGTTAAAGTAAAAAGTTGATTATCATGGAAATGGCAAAACATTCATCTCGTTTTCCAACACATCTACAAAATTTAGGCACTCAGAGTCAAGGGTGTAGCTAAGCCAAGCCCTGCATACTTTTTTAGCTACCATTTTGTTTCATAATTATTATTTGACAAAACTCTAATGAACTTAATCAGATGACTTTAAGCTAGCTACCATATCGAAATCGATAAAACCAATACTTGAGAAAACTATTTTTTGTCTAACAGGACTTTATCAAAGGGAAAACCTTAGACGAAGCATTGAGAAACAGTTCTGAAACTAATAAACTAGTTTTCAGTAGTAATCCTCAAAGATCTCTTTTAGTCGTCGACTACGTAGTATTTATGAATGACTAAGCGTGGCGCTGTCCTCACCGCTGATTAACACAATTTGATGTTCTTGAGGTTGTTGTTGCTTTATTTAAACGGATAAACAAACTTGGCGAACCGCAAAAAGAAAGAAAAAAGAAGTATACAAAAATGAGAAGAGTAGAACACATGGATTGGAAATACGGCGGCATATGTAAATATAAGTGAATTTACACATTTTAACACTGTCGAGTTGAGTTCAGAGACAAACAAATATAAAAGCAGAGAGAAAAAGATACAAGATACAACAAATACAAGAGACAAGCTACAATAAATGTGCAGAGAAACACGTTCGAAAATGAAGACGACAAATCAATTCAGGCATAAAAAGCGAATAAATATGTTTTTAGCATAAAGATGTTAACTGCTAACAAGCTACGCAGACAGCATGAAGAGGGGGTGTATAACTTGAAGGGGTGGGGGAGCGGGAGGGGGGGGGGGCTATGTTACAGGTGTAGACATGTGTGTGAAAAAAGACCAATTCCAGTGAAAATATCAGTCAGCAGTCAGTTTTTCTAGCTTGACATTTAGCTCTCTCGACACTTCTTGACTTCAAAATGCCGCAAAGACTTTGTGGCAAGTGCAACGAAGCAGCAGTTGACAACTTGGCGCCATCCAATTCATGAGAAAGCCATGAAAGCGGCATGGCCCTCTGATCCCTGTGATCCTTCTGCCTCTAAGCCAACGGTCAGCAGCAGCTTTAGCTCCTGACTATTTGCAAAACGATTAACGCAACTCTTCTAAGTCCCATTTACATGGTGACGTTTTTACTCCCTGTTCCCATTAAAAATGGGAAAAAGGGAGTTATAAAGTACTGCAAATGTGTGTAACAGGCAGAAGGAAGCATTTCCGACTATATAAACCATATATATATTCTTTAAAGCTTTAATTTTTGGTACACATGTATGTTTAATCAATGTCTTTCGGATGTGTAAATTTCAATACGATCGGATAAACAGCACCAAAGTTATGGAAGAACTTATTTCCCCTGTCTCAGCAGGCAGAAACAACAGTTTGACATGCACTGTGCAAGTTGAGTACGCTGCTTGCTTGTGTTGCCGCTGAACTGCTTGAAATGCAAGTTGGGAGCAGGGAGTCTCGTAATCGGGCACACTCGACTAGAGTATTCTTACTTGGTTCCTGAAGTATTTCCGGAGGTTCGCCTGGAAAGCTGCTTTGGACTTACACTTTGAAGTATGACCTGCAATCGGTATAAAAAACTTGAACAATATTGTATATATGCATACATTTTTATGGTTTATGCACACTTTATGATTAGTTATGCACATTTTTGCATATTTATGCATTAAATCTTAAAATAAAGCATAATTTTAACCTATTGATGCATAACTTATGCTTGCTTATGCAAAATTTTAACATTTTAATGTACATTTCTTGATAACTTATGCATACATTATGATTACTATATGCATAAATAACTATTAATTTCAAAATTCATGACTTTTTCAATTGTTTAGGTTCAATTTCATAAAAAATTAGTGCATAAATCATTCCTCAAATGCGTGAATTCAGCACAAAGCACTCGCAGTGTAATAAAAATATATTTTCTTTTATCGTTATTTACTTTCAAGTTTAAAATTTCATTAAAATCGGATAAATAAATCTTATAACTAATAAAACTCAGCCATTCCAAGTTTAATTTACTTTATATAGATGTATCAAATTTGATTAAAAGTGGACGATTATCTTGACAGCTTTGGATAATAATTTTATGAGTTGAAATTTGATAATATCATCGAATCAGCTGCTGCGGAATGATTTTCAGGTTTATATAAGCTCTGGATACTGATTCCTGATTAGCTTGTAATTATTCTTTGTTCGTTTCGCAGTCAGCTGCGAATACAGAACAAACATCCTTGGACCGTGTTGGGCGTATTTGTGTTTATTGTTGCAAAAGCGCAATCGCTGTCAAGAACACGTGTGTGTTTGCACAAGGATATGAGTGCCCTTTGCTTTATCTTCACATCGCAATGGTTTGTATGGAGTCTATGCAGTCAACCCCTTAACATTCCCTACCTTCCCTCTCTCTCTCTCTCTCTTTCTGTTTCACTCTGTCATATGTTATAGTACATATACTCGTATATAAACACTAGACATTTGTTTATCTAGCGCTTTATGCTCCCTGTTTATTTTTACTTTAAATCGCTTTAAATACTCATAAACGACATACTCCCCCCTTGGTGGGAAATACGGCTCAGACGTTCTTTATAGAAAGTCTGTGTATCCGGCGAATATTAAATATTTGAAGTAACACAAAGTTTTTGCAAATATGAAAAGTCTATTCAAAGTTTATTGCAACTTATTATAAAGTTTTAAAAAAGTATTAAAAAAAAAAACGGTTGCTTGATGAAAACTTCGAAAATTTTAGGAAAAAAACCCAATCATTCTGATACTTTTTCAAAAATATAGTTAGTTAGTTATTTTCAATATATGTTATTTAAGAACTTTAAAAATTTTGAAACTGTACAAAATATGAAGACAATTATCAACTTGGTTTTGGTAAATAGCTATAAGTTATTAAGCTTTTATAAGCCTAAATTTCTATCTAAGCTAAGTTAAGATATCAAATTACTATTTAAAAAGATTTTCTTATCAATTCAAAATGTTCTCAAAGAAATAAACATTGAATTGAATGAAAACTCTATTATACAAAGAATATATTTACCAATGAATCTGAAAGCATTGTATACTATAAATGTTAAGACAACTGATTATTGGATGATTCATGTGATATAGCTAAAATATGATATATATTTTATTATACTTCACTGTAGCTTGAAATGTAAATTCTGTACAATATAAACAGGTAGATTAATTAGATATTCTGTTTAGTCTTTGAGCTTAACTGTCTGAGAATACTCACACGCTTCAACTTTTATAGCACTTTAAGTAAGAACCGCAAAAGTGAAATAAATATTTGGCATGAATCATCAACAAAAACGAAAACATAAAACTAAATAAATAATAGTAATAAAATAGTAATAGCGACAACCACTTGAGGAGCTCATAGATTGGCGCTTGTTGTTATCATTTCAAGGCGCAATTTTTACTTACCCCCTCTTTGAATATCACACATAACACCCCAAAACACCCCATGTTTATACTAATAGTCCCGTTATACCTACTCGTTTTCAAACATATGTTGCATTTGAACCCCATTTTGGAGCAGTATTTTGTATGCGCTGCTCCTAAGCATGGTATTTATTTGACGATTAGATAACACACACGTTGGCTACGTTCGGGAAGAAAATGTAATAAATAATTTATTGCTTATCTGGTTTCTCGGCTGCTCTGGTTATCAAAAGAACCACCAGGTGGGGTGCCAGGCACTCTGATATCATCGAAGGTGCTTCGACTAAGTTTCTTTTCAGGGGTGCGCTTAGTCGCCAGCCGCCCATTCAATTTACATGCACAACATGGCATCTCTCGGTCTCATTCACATGCTCTTTCTCTGTCTCTGTCTCTGTCGCCTGTCTCATTCTCAGTCCCGCCTAAACCAACACTCGACCCAAGTGTGTGAGCCAGACCCAACCTGGGCGCGACCAACACGTCCGAAAAAAAAGTACTCAAATCAATCCATTGAACATTGAAACAAAATACATATAAAAAATTATTCAACTTCAAATAATATGCTTAGCTGCTGCAAAACGTTTAAGGATGTGCTACAAAGCATAATGGCAAAAACACTTATTTGCTTCTAAATTAGGTATCTAAATAATTATTAAATAAACGATAAGTGCGAGTTTTGATATTGCGAAAGTGATTTTCCTTTAAAAGCTCTCTTTCTTACTTTTGGGAACATTTGGCGGTTTGAATTCACTTTCTTTTGCTCAAGGTTTGAATTAACTTGCTTTAGAGATATGATTCAGTTCATAAGATGAAGAACAGTAAGGAAATTTTGATTGTTTAGGAAAACTTAAAACGGTTTTAACACTTCCTTTTTAATTTGAGTTCAGTGTGTCCTAGTCCTGCCTCTAGTCCTGATGATGCTTACCAACCAAGAAACATGTTCAAAGCAGTTGTTTCCAAGTCTCCTCTTTTTCACCCCGCTCTCCCTCAGTCGCAGTTTTTCTCAAACACACGTGCGGCTTACAAGACAAATATTGATTTTGTAGCTGCTGCTATTGTTGCTGTTGTTGTTATTGTTGCTAGTGGTGGTTATGGTGGTGTTGATGCTGATGTCTAAAGGTTCTGCTTGCTCTGCTCATAACCGCAACAACCAGCCAAAAAGTTACCAGCCCACATTCGTGTCTGACTAGATTTTGCATACTTTATCCTCGAGCTGGAGACCGCTACTTTAAGCACTGACAGCTCCCTAGCACCTCCCACTGCAGAGCCCTTTGGGTATCCCACTTATTTGCAGGTCACTGTAAATTTACAAAATGTTTTTGCCGCAACCGTGCGGCGTTTTACTCCCTGTCTCAAGGGTCACCTGTCCAAAATGGCCGCCAGTGGTAATGTCGGCGATTTTATGACCCAGCACAGGTGCGTGACAATGAACGGGATCAGAGGCAATAAGCGTTCACTGATACACTGTGAAAAAACTAGGTGAATAGCAGTGTTAAGAGCTTACTTTCGGATTTGAAAAAAAATCAAAAACAGAAAGAAAAGTTAGCTTCGACGTGCCAAAGATAGATGTTTCAACCGATTGTATCTGTGGTAGCTATAAGATATAGTCCGATTTTTACTATATTTTGTCAAAATACGTGGTACTTTTGATTGAGTTATTTTGAAAAACATAAAAGTTTTCCGATGCACTTAATTCTGACATATGTACATACGGCTGTTGATGCTGATCAAAAGTATATATAGTTTTTAGGGTCGGACATCCCCAATATCCGCTGCAAAGATAGAATTTATTTATTATTTTTTAAAACAATAATAAACTTCCTTTTCAAAAAAATTATCGATAGTGGAAAAACTATCGATTGTAACAACTGAGAGCACAGTATTTTTCTACGATTTTAAAACAAAAGTTTGGTAATTTCTTACTTAGTAGAAATATATCTATGTTGCGGCGTTTTTCAAAAGGCACACCTCTTTTTGTTGAGTGTAGCATATGCTTATGCGTTTGTGTGTGTGTGTGCTGCGGGCTTTACACACATATTGACAGGATTATCAACGAAATCCAGCTGCCACGCAACACAGACGGAAATGAAGTGGAATATCGAGTTGACAAGCAGGTTTTCCACTTTCTTTTTTTTTATTATTCCATTTTTGGCATTTCATAAAATGCTTTACAAAATTTGCGCATAAAATTGAAGCGCATATTTTGTTAGCCATAAGGTTTGCCTTAAGCACATGAACCCAAAAAAAAAAAAAAAATCCTAACAATTCCCCATTTGAAAAGGGCAAAGTGGAGAGCATTAAGTGTGTGTGTGTGTGTGTGTGTGTGGGGTAGGGAGTTGATATTGGTGTTGGGGTTGTTGTAGGGATAAGGACAAATATTGGCCTTGTCACCTCGTTTCACATGACATGAGCATGTCCTGTTCAAGCCAAAAAGCCTGTTCGCCACTCAAACTGTCCAAAAATCCAAATATGCGCATGCAATTCGTATTTCAAACATTTTAGGAAAACAAAACTGTTATGCAAAGTTCAATTTATGTCATAAGAGCCCCAGAGACTATTGCTTACTTACACTATACTACAATGTGTCAATGGAAAATTAAAATCGCTTTTATGTTTAGGCAAGATCGTAGTGAATAATATTTACAAGTTTTCTTTTAGAATTTCTAACAGTTTTTCTAACAGTCAGTATCAGGTCTGTTCAGGTTTTCACTTTTGGGTTTTATACTGCTAAAAAGTTTTTCCCTTAACTGTTCAAATTTTCACTTTTGGTAAGATTTTGCGGAACATTTAAGGAAACTTCAATTCCGCGAACAGTTGCCGTAAATAGAAAGAGGTTCTCAAAGTCTGCTTTGTAACCAGAATACTTTTTTTCAGACCTGTTTCTGAATTCCGAAAACTGATGATAACTTCGGCTTGAAAAGATTTGCTTTTGAGTCAGTGGAAAGGGAAGTGTTCGAGCTTATTTTTAAATATAAAACGAGTTTTTCGAAATGTGTTTTTATTAAAAGGCTTTAAGCACAAAGACCTATGTAAATATTAAGATAAATTAATTATGCAATTAAACCAAAGTAATTCAGCAAAGTTTTCAAATGTTGTAGCATAGCATCATCGTCGCTGTTGTTGTTTAGTGTTGTCCTTGCAGCAGAGGACAACAGGACACTCTAATAGCTTTGGCAAACATGGCAAACATCGATGTCGATGTCAGAGACATATCAAAGCCGTATCGCATATCATCGATTGTACTGCTTCAAATGATTGTAGCAACAACAGCAATAACAACAACAGCAATACCAACAACAACAACAAGAACAACAAAGAGTACAACAAGATGAACATTTAACAAGTTTTCTCGCCTTTCGGTCCTGCAGCCGGGCATTTAAAGTGTCGCTCTTCATTGCGTGGTTGAGAGTGGCACAACGAGAGTGCTCTTCACCTAACCGACCCACCCAATCACCCATCCTTGCCACACCACCCACTCTGCGTTCTCTCTATGCATGGCTTGGTCACTGATGGCCATATTCTCCCGAGCCTCCAGGCTCCCGCCTCCTTTGGGTTGCCACCTCCTCTGGGTTGCCGCCTCTTCTCTCTACGGCTGGCTGTAAAAATAA